>CM066321.1:84251126-84779054 GCA_033807775.1 Saussurea involucrata | reverse complement strand
AACTGAGGGAGATGATAGTCTTTTTGTCATTTCTTTTTGTTTTTTAGTTAAAATCAAACAAAAATATTATTATTTTACCTTTTATGTGTTATTTAGTCAACTCATTGGCCCCACACCACACTCCCTTTCTCTTCTCTTTGTTGATGACTCGGTCATCATTCCTTCCCAAACACTACAACAAACACCAGTTATCTCACCAAATACATTGTTCTTGTTTGAACCTAATTTAAAATTTCAGATATTATAACATAACACACACACACACACACACACACACATATATATATATATATATATATATATATATATTATGGTTGGGTTCCGCTCAAAAGTTGAGGTTACATAAGAAGTGTGAGAAATGATTATCACATAACACACACAATTCCGGCCGAGGAGCTTGAGAGGAGGAATGTCAATGTCTTGAATTGACTTGTTGTTGGCAAGATTATTATAAAGTTGGTGATGGGAGGAATGGAATTTGTGTTGTTCAAGACAGCTTCCACTTGCCATGATTTGGTAGAGAGAGAGAAGTGAAATTAGGGTTTGTGTGGAGAAGATGAAATGGGAAGAGGTTAGATTTATTGGGGAAGAAAGAGAAGGATGACGAGGATGGTGTGGGTGTGCGTGGCCAAAGGGAAAGGCATGCAGGGGGAGTATGTGGCAGCTGAATAGATAGGGTGATGCATGCAAACAAACACTCTGTCTCTTTCTGTTGGCGGATTCGAGTAAAGTGGTTTGGTTATTTTGTTTTTTCTTTCACTTCATCTATCTTATTTCTACTCGTTCATGCACCATCGTCGATTCTTTTATCAGTCTTAGGTCCTATTCACTACAAAACAAATTATTATTCTCGACGGAAATATTTGTCAGTAATCCATCAATGAAAATCGAATCCGTCAGATTAAAAGTCGTGGAACTTAGGGTCTATGGAAGAGGAACTTAGGATCTATGGAAGCTTGATTTTTTATGTGATTTCTTCTAAAAACAAAGGAATAGTGGGTTTTGATTTTAGCCATGGATTTTGCAGAAGAAACTAGAAAACCCACTTGGTGAGAATGAGGTGGAGATGGCCCATGATAGGTCAGTGTGTAAGAGTTGGGATTTTGGGGGGGAGAGAGAGAGAGAGAGAGTATTAATAATAATAAAAGAAAATAAAAAATAATAATATACTTGTTTAATTAACTAAAAAGTAAAAGCAAATGCTAAAAGACTATTATGCCCCTGATTTAAGAGACTCAATTAATTGATGTTAGGACCAGGGATGAAAAAGGAAATAAAATGCAAACCACAGTGACCATTAGTGTAATAAAGAAAGATCAGGGACGAAAATAGAAATTTACAACAAACCATGAGGACGAAAAATGTAATTTACTCTTATAATTATTTCTTTTTCATCGGAAATCCGTCGAATCAAAAATCCGTCAAAAATTGTTTAAAAAAATTAAAATATAATTATTTAATTGAGACGATAGCAGGCAAACCCTAGCAGCCATCTCGCCGTCCCTCGTCGCTTCCAAACCCTAGCAGCCATCGTCGCTTACTAAACCCTAGCAACCAATCAGATTCACCTCGAAATTCAAGTCTTCCTCTTGTGTGTCTTCGTTTTGAGCTCTGCAACCCGTTAATCTTCCGATTTGCATCCCCTAATGGAAGTACAAGAACCCTATCTCTCGATTTGCATCCATCGCTTTTCATCTACATCAGTCTAAGTGAGAATCAGGTAATCGATTTCTCGATTTGAAGGTTTTGTCGATTTTTTTTGAATTTATTTTAGTATGCTGTTCAACATTTACGTAATTTTATTTCGAAGTCTTGGTTCTATTACTTATTGAATGGATGAGAAAGAAGGGGAACTTGTGAAAGCTCAATCATGGCCTCATAGTGTGTTTGTGTTCGTGATTGCTGAGCATCATTCGGTGCAGTAGGCCAAAATGTTCATTGAGCTTGGATGATGTTTTTTAACTGGTAAATGTTCTATGTGTGCAACCTACTGCCTGTGATTTAAAAACACCTATAAATGATCTTACTCCTACTTTTGGAACTCTTTTTGTGCTCTTCAATGTGTATGCTCGAGAAGAACCCAAGTAGATCCTAACTTGTATCTTTCTGCTCCTGTGTTTCATGTCTCACCAAGATATCTGGTTGTATTTCTTTTGTTCATGAAGTATTCTCGAGAAGAACCCAAGTAGATTCTAAGTATCTTGACTGCATTAGGCAAATTGCAGCATCTAGAAATTTGATGCAGATCATTTACAACTATAACATGTTGATCCCTGTGCACTGTAGCTTTACTTTTAGAATTGCATTTAGTTTTATGGTTCCTATATATGGTCAGGAAATTGCTCTCATTCTTTGTTTTGGATAACAAGTAAATCATTCCCAACCTACATGGAACTGCCTGTTCTATTAAATGTACTAAGGACTGTTTAAATGCTAATGATACAATACAGATGATGAATATGAATCTGAACCTCGTTTATTTTTTATTTTTGTTTTTATGACAGATTCTTTAAAATTGTAAAGTTCATTACATTCCTGGTTGGGATTGCCATGGTCTACCAATTGAGTTGAAATGCAAGTGATAGTTTGTTGCTGGTTTCCTCAGTTGAAAAATTTCTGGTTCATGATTTCATTGGTTTGAGCTGTATGTATTGCCATTAGATTGCCAAGATTTGATATGGGATATATCAAATATGTTGGTTTCTAGCTTTAATTATGGGTAATTTTCTGTTGAATTATCTTAGTATTGCAGTCATTGGACCAAGATGCCCGGAAGGGGCTGACACCAATAAAGTTGAGAGCAAAAGCATCTAAATTTGCCAAAGCAACTGTGAAGGCGCAAATGGCATCTTTCACAAGGTCAGTTGAATTATCTTAGTATTGCCTGTGATTTAAAAACACCTATAAACAACCAGATATCTGAATTGAACATTATTCCAGCCGGCCAATCATGAATCTCTAGTTTCCATCCTCTCTTCTCCCATCTAGGTTTTGCAGATCTAAAACCAGTTATAACTCAACATGTTTTGGCATCTTACAGCTCTATCTGCTTCTTCATCGGTAAGCTGCAATAGCACGAATCGTTTTTATTCACAGACATATTCTTAAAATTTAGTGTAAAACTTGTTAATTACCAGTATTAAGTGATTTGCACGATTGTGTTTTTTTTTTCATTTCATAATGGATCCCGTTATGGTATTTATATTCAGTGTAGTATTCATTGGCTAATGAACATGCCTTGTTGAATTATTGGACTCACTAGAGCTTGAAGTTAAGGTGATTGGCTCAATGAAGTATCAGTTTGGTTCACATGATTAAGCATCTAAATAATGGTGATTGTTTTTATTTGACAACTTAAGTTGGTTATGATCACTTGGTTTTTAGCGATTTACTTCAGTTGTCTGGTGAGAGGACCGAGGGAAATATTATGGAGCGATGTAGGATATTTGATCTGTCTAAGCTATACAGCCATAGATGGTAATGAACTCATGGGAACATATGGGTTTAAGTGGGAATTCCCAGATGTTGATCAATGGAAGTTAAAACAATGAATTTGCATCTTTACTGTGCTTGACTAGGAATCATGTAGTTCATGGCAAATATTTTTTAGCTCATAACCAGGATTAAATACTTAGGCAGATCCATGGTTTAATTTATCTGATAGGGGAGGCAAGGTGAATTTTATATGTGAATATTAGTGTCATTAGTTGGTTCCTTTATTTCGTGGCTTGCGAAATGTCAGTGAATGGATCAAATCCCAAATGGATCCACAATCATATAAAATTGCAGTGGACATGTATGTTGTTTGCTATCTTCTAACATATGGTTAATCATATGTTTAGGTCGAGGCTATCTTGGACAAGGAACTTTTCACATTGGAAGACCTCCTGGACGAGGAAGATATTATTCAAGAATGCAAAGCTTTGAATAGCCGTCTCATCAACTTGTAAGTAATATTTTATCTTAGTAATTTAGAGTCATCTCCTTGTCCATCTAGATAAGCTGATGCTTCCTATCTTAGTTAAAGTTTGTAATATTTCCATGAATTAGATTGCAAATAGGATGATAAAGATTGTATCATGAATACTTTGAGTGCTTGTTTCCCAGCTTGCAGGACAGAGTTCAGGTTGAACAATTACTATTTACTGTGATATATCACAGAAGAGCCGCAGGAGGGTGCTGATAGCCAGCGTATATTCAAGTAGGTCGTTTTTTATTACTTCACACGTGTAGAAACTTTCAATACTGAAGCATCATCTATATCATTATTTCTTCATTATCTTTAGATTGTCTTCTCCTATACAATATTTGGAAAGAAGTTGGTTATGTCTAGTAATTTCTGTTACATGTTAAGGTTCCCTTTCATTGCTTGTGAGATCTTTACATGTGAAATTGATGTGATCTTCAAAACTGTAGTGGAAGAAGAGGAGGTTTTTCCGTTAATATTCTTTTACAAACTTAAATAATGTTTAGTTGATACTAGTTGTTTATGTTGATTAAATGAAGGTACGACATCTGAAGGAGGATCTTCAAAAGAGAGATGAGCAGATTGCGGAGCAACAACGCACGTTTGAGCAACGGGTAGAGGAGCGGATACAACAAGTACAACCGCAAATTCAAGAACAAATGAAAATTATGGAGCAGATCACTAAATTTAGCGGTGCCCCAATCGGCTTTAACCCACCCCCACCCCTCCCCCTCCTGAAATCTAAAAACAATTGTAGTTAATATTTGTTGGATACATTTAGATTACTAATATTTGTTGGTTAAATTTGGCTTATTAAAATTTGTAGTTTTATATATCTTGTTTGGGCATTATAAATTTTGATATATTTAGATGGAAAACATGAAATTTTGATTTTTTTTAATTTGTTTAGCATCTTCGACGGATCTTAGACGAAAACATGTCGCAAAACAATTCCGTCAAAAATCTGTCACAAACAGTTCCGTCGAAAACCCGTCACAAAATTCTGTCGAAAATCTGTCACAAAACAATTCCGTCGAAAATCCCTCAAAGAGTTCAATCAAAAATCCGTCGGAAAAAGTTGTCGAAAATCCCTTGTAATTTTCATCGGATTTTCGACGAAACACAGTTATCGACCACATTATAAGCGACGGAACAAAACCGTCGAAAATCCATCACATGTGGATCTTCGACGGATTTTCGACGAAAATTTCCATCAAAAATACTTATGTGTTTTAGTGATAGAGTGGACATGAAGTCTAGTACTTTTTGTGTATTTTTTACTCTAACATTGTTTTTTATTTCACTCAAGTAGTTGAAATTCTTTTATGCTTGTTCTATCTATAAGCATTGAAGGGAAGTTTGAAACAATATTGCTCCGGCCGTATTAAATATTACTAGCAGCGTACCTGCGCAATGCGGCGGGATGTAATATTTAAATAAATATAAGAAATAATATAACAATGCAAATGTGTTTTTGCCATATAAACCAAATTGATTCGTGGATTGGATCGAGTGGTATTACCAATGTACTCGGTCGATGATATACAAATTTTACCAATGGTGGTATAGATATACATGATATAGAGATTTATCGTCATAAATAACACTTTAAAAAACGTTGTGGCTTATCTTGAAGCCTACGGCTTGAGGCTCACATCATTTATAACTTTAGTAATCAATTGTTTATTACATGACATTCAAACACATTTAAAAATATGTATTGAAATCTATGAAATTATATATGACTAATGTCAATTTTTTGTTTTTAACACTTCTACTTAAATATTTTATAATATAAAATAGATTATCAAAATAACTTATCATCTGCAAATAGATGAGTCACAATCATCCCACAAGACAAAATAACATACATGAAATCATTTTTCTTATTCAGATATCCACAATTTCATCCATTACCAACATCTTTATGCATAAATATGTTGTACTCTATGCTTAAAACTTTGTTTTTAAGACTTTAAGACTTTTAAGCCTAAATGCTTTATAAGATAGTATAAATTAAAAAAAATTAGTATAATTGAAATCAGAAATGTTTATTAAGGAAATTAGGTTTCAAATTTAATGCAAAAGAAAATTAATGTTTTTTAATTGAAATCATAAATGTTTTTTTAAGTAAATTACGTTTCAAAATTAATGCAAAACGAAATTAATGTTTTCTAATTGAAATCAGAAATTATTTTAAGGAAATTACGTTTCAAAATTAATGCAAAGGGAAAATAATGTTTTTTAATTGAAATCAGAAATGTCTTTTAAGAAAATTACGTTTGAAAATTAATGCAAAACGAAATTAATGTTTTCTATTTGAAATCTGAAATGTTTTTTAAGGAAATTAGGTTTCAAATTTAATGCAAAATGAAATTAATGTTTTTTAATTGAAATATGAAATATTTTTTAAGGAAATTGCGTTTCAAAATTAATGCAAAACGAAATTAATGTTTTCCAATTGAAAACATAAACAAAAACATGATAAGAGTTGGGTAAACAGCCCTGAAACATGTTTTTCGGATTTACACATTGTTATAGCAAAGTTAAGTCAAACGCTAAAAAAACCTAAAATACATTTAACTAATTGTTAAACATTTTTTTTCCCATTTAAAAAATTTAGCCTTTTTGAATAATGATGAAAATCTTTAACACTTTGGAGATTTTGCTAACCGAAACACAACTTAAGGCTAAACTATGATGCAAATGTAATTTAACTTAATTATAGTTGTTGGCCAGAAAGTTTTATTTGCACAAATAGCAACAAAAAAGAACCAGAAGAAAAATACTCAAAGCCAATTTATAGATGCATACACACATAACCAAGATACCTTAGCAAAAACAAAACCAAATAATTTTTCATTCATTTCCATTAATATAAGCAAGTGCAAAACTTGGTCAACAAAACTTCACATGATTGTAGCAAGCATGAACAAAAACAGGACCATGTTAAATAAACAGAAAATCAAATATAGAATAAACATTGAAAAGGCCTACGCCAAACAAATATCCAGCTACAAACATAAGAACCTCCATGTGGTGGTGCAATCTCCATCTATCCATCTTCTCAGTACCAGTACATTAAATCTCATATCCTTGATTTTTGTTCTTTGCTTTATGACCAAACCACTCCTGCCCATAAAAAAAAGAACGTAGGAAGATGGCATACACTTAGAACCATAAATGCCTTTGAACCATACATTCTACTGCAGTAATAAACATATATACACAATAAATTTAAAACAAGGCCAACACAACTATAAAAGATTTTTTTTTTGCAAATGGTGTATACACACACTAATGTTTGATGAAACAAATTACCATTAATTTTGATGAAACATCAAAACATCAAAATATGAAGGAAAAACAAACAAACATGAGATGGTTGAACCAAGTAGTAATATACAAGTATACAAGACTTACTGCTCGCCATTGTGCTAACTATATCTCAGTCAGAGAGACCATATAAGTTGCATGCAATAAAATGACATATCTAGACAAAAACATAATGGGGACAAATAACAAATCAGGAACATAAGATTATGAAAAATAAGTAGCAACATTAACAATTAACATAATAGGAGCAGGGAAATATATACATCTAAGTACAAAGAGCGGAGTAAACCTTGAGTGATGGTATATTGTCAGCAGCAAACAGAATCACTCGTGCCTATGTGATATCATGATCAACACTCAACACACATTTCAAGAATTCTTTGGAGTCTTGATGGAGGTGTTTACCGGATTTCCAGAATTTTCACAAACCAAAACATTGTTTTTAGCCATAATATATAGGAGGAAGAAGGGACTTATTTTTGGGGCTTATTTTAGGCAAAATTAATCAATTTTGATTATTTCCTTAATTATGAATATAACTAATACCATTTAGTTTCATTTATTTTTGCGGAAAAATTAAATATTTCGAAATTACTGCAAAAATTAAACAAATTTAGAAATTTATTAATTATTTTGAAATTGATTTCCCCATCCAAATAGACAAAGTTATTTTTGGGGCTTATTTTAAATGGTATTAATCAATTTTGATTATTTCCTTAATTATTTCGAAATTGATTTTCCCATCCAAAACCCAAATAACTATGAATATAACTAATACCATTTAGTTTCCTTTTTTTGGGGGAAAAATTAATTATTTCGAAATTACTGCAAAAATTAAACAAATTTCGAAATTTATTAATTATTTTGAAATTGATTTCCCCATCCAAATAGACAAAGTGTTTATGTTATTTTCCATGATAAAATAAGTCAAGCAATCTCAAACACCCCCTTAGAAAAAAATTTATTATAAGAAGGTATGATCAATTTAATTATTTCGAAATTACTGCAAAAATTAAACAAATTTTGGAATTTATTAATTATTTCGAAATTGATTTCCCCATCCAAATAGACAAAGTTATTTTTGGGGCTTATTTTAAATGGTATTAATCAATTTTGATTATTTTCTTAATTATTTCGAAATTGAAATCATTAATTGTTATGGATGTATTTATGGACGTATTAACTGAAATATTTAATTATGTATTTGTAGAGGGTCCCTGGTTTCCAAAAAAAAGTTCATGGTTTCCAAAAACAAAAGAATTAGGTTTCTCTCTCTAAAAAAAATTAAGTAAATATGCTTTAAGTTGTAGTACATAGTGCTTAAATTGTTGTTTTTTGGGGGCAAAATTAATAATTTCAAAATTACTGCAAAAATTAAACAAAATTTATTATAAGAAGGTATGATCAATTTAATTATTTCGAAATTACTGCAAAAATTAAACAAATTTTGGAATTTATTAATTATTTCGAAATTGATTTCCCCATCCAAATAGACAAAGTTATTTTTGGGGCTTATTTTAAATGATATTAATCAATTTTGATTATTTTCTTAATTATTTCGAAATTGAAATCATTAATTGTTATGGATGTATTTATGGACGTATTAACTGAAATATTTAATTATGTATTTGTAGAGGGTCCCTGGTTTCCAAAAAAAAGTTCATGGTTTCCAAAAACAAAAGAATTAGGTTTCTCTCTCTAAAAAAAATTAAGTAAATATGCTTTAAGTTGTAGTACATAGTGCTTAAATTGTTGTTTTTTGGGGGCAAAATTAATTATTTCAAAATTACTGCAAAAATTAAACAAAATTCGAAATTTATTAATTATTTCGAAATTGATTTCCCCATCCAAATAGACAAAGTGTTTATTTTATTTTCCATGATAAAATAAGTCAAGCAATCCCAAACACCCCCTTAGAAAAAAAATATTATAAGAAGGTATGATCAATTTAATTATTTCGAAATTACTGCAAAAATTAAACAAATTTTGAAATTTATTAATTATTTCGAAATTGATTTCCCCATCCAAATAGACAAAGTTATTTTTGGGGCTTATTTTAAATGGTATTAATCAATTTTGATTATTTTCTTAATTATTTCGAAATTGAAATCATTAATTCTTATGGATGTATTTATGGACGTATTAACTGAAATATTTAATTATGTATTTGTAGAGGGTCCCTGGTTTCCAAAAAAAGTTCATGGTTTCCAAAAACAAAAGAATTAGGTTTCTCTCTCTAAAAAAATTAAGTAAATATACTTTAAGTTGTAGTACATAGTGCTTAAATTGTTGATTTTTGGGGCAAAATTAATTATTTCAAAATTACTGCAAAAATTAAACAAATTTCGAAATTTATTAATTATTTCGAAATTGATTTCCCCATCCAAATAGACAAAGTGTTTATTTTATTTTCCTTGATAAAATAAGTCAAGCAGTCCAAAACACCCCCTTAGAAAAAATTATTATAAGAAGGTATGATCAATTTAATTATTTTGAAATTACTGCAAAAATTAAACAAATTTTGGAATTTATTGATTATTTCGAAATTGATTTCCCCATCCAAATAGACAAAGTTATTTTTGGGACTTATTTTAAATGACATTAATCAATTTTGATTATTTCCTTAATTATTTCGAAATTGAAATCATTAATTGTTATGGATGTATTTATGGACGTATTAACTGAAATATTTAATTATGTATTTGTAGAGGGTCCCTGGTTTCCAAAAAAAAGTTCATGGTTTCCAAAAACAAAAGAATTAGGTTTCTCTCTCTAAAAAAATTAAGTAAATATGTTTTAAGTTGTAGTACATAGTGCTTAAATTGTTGTTTTTGGGGGCAAAATCAATTATTTCAAAATTACTGCAAAAATTAAACAAAATTCGAAATTTATTAATTATTTCGAAATTGATTTCCCCATCCAAATAGACAAAGTGTTTATTTTATTTTCCATGATAAAATAAGTCAAGCAATCCCAAACACCCTTTAGAAAAAAATTATTATAAGAAGGTATGATCAATTTAATTATTTCGAAATTACTGCAAAAATTAAACAAATTTTGGAATTTATTAATTATTTCGAAATTGATTTCCCCATTCAAATAGACAAAGTTATTTTTGGGGCTTATTTTAAATGGTATTAATCAATTTTGATTATTTCCTTAATTATTTCGAAATTGAAATCATTAATTGTTATGGATGTATTTATGGACGTATTAACTGAAATATTTAATTATGTATTTGTAGAGGGTCCCTGGTTTCAAAAAAAAAAAGTTCATGCTTTCCAAAAACAAAAGAATTAGGTTTCTCTCTCTAAAAAAAATTAAGTAAATATGCTCTAAGTTGTAGTACATAATGCTTAAATTGTTGTTTTTAAAGGTTTGAGGGTTTCATGCTTTATAATATAGTATAGATATCAAACACTTGAAAAGTTCATGGAAATTATAACAAGTCTTTTCAAATAGTCCATGGAAGATTAAATATTATATCAAACATGTGGATTATTTTCCTAGCCTTTCTTGAATCATGCCAATTTATGAAATCAAATACCATTTTGTGTTGTGAGTCATTCGGAAAAAAAAACGTATTAACTATAGTTAAGTGTTGAAGTGATTTTGTTTAACATTGCCACATTTAGCCTCTTTTTTCAAAATCATATGCAACCAGAATCCATTCAAGTATAATCATCTAATTCATTTAGCATCTGTAATACAAATGAGGTCCAGACTCCAGAACAACAAAGGTTAGTTCTGTATGATTTGGTAAACATGTTTAGAATAATCAAGTGTGGTGTGTGTTTAACAAATGTTCCCATTGGCATTTTTAGTAACCCTTTGAATCTTTTACCCATACTAATATTTGAGATTCTTAGAGATAAATCCCGAAACTTTGTCTTGGATCCCTAATTAAGGGTCCGTTTGGTTTGCAGGAATGGAATGGAATGGATTTGGAGAGATTTGAATTTCAAATCCATTCTAAACCCGTGTTTGGTTTGCAAAATTGTTCGGATTTGAAATCCTAGGATTTTTTAATAAATCCTTCAAATATAGGATTTTGAAATTCGTAGGATTTGTGTATAATAATGTTCAAAGTTTGTCAAAAATATGTGTTTTCTTATAATCAGTTAAATATTAGGTAATTTAATTATGTCGTTTAATGGACTAAAATCTTACCATGTAAGTTAGGTGGAATTGTTGACTGGTAAGCACTTACCGGGCAGGTGTTGGGTAAAGGTAAATGACCCTTTACTAATTGTAAGGGTGACTAGCTCAGGGCAAAGTTTAAGATATGTACACTGGCTGTTTAAAGCGGGCATGACTGTTGAACTTTGCAAGAAGGGTAGAGTGAATCTGATTGAGTTCTTCAAGGCTGTTGCGCTTCAAGATGGATGTGATGCTGAGGAGCATACACTGAAATTTTCAAAACGTCAAAGTTGCCCAAACCCAACAGCTTTCATTAAGGTGAGACTCTTGCACTTCTTAAAACATGTATGTATATATATATATATATGTCATTTTTCTCAAGTTGATACTCATTTTGTGTTGGATCAAGACAATGACAATAACCAAAGTTTATAGATAATTCTGAGAAAAGTTCACACTTTGAAATGTACATGATCAAACTATTTATAGACACCGAACGGGTGCCTTTGAACCATCGCAATGGTTCACTAAAGGTTGTGTTGTTTTATAACAATCACACCTTTCCATAAATAACTACCTATACATAAACTATATATATGCATATTTACATACTAGTTAAACATAATTGAGATTAATCTAACATTCACCCCCTTAATCTCGATTATGTTGAAGGATGTCTTTAACTCCAAGTAGTTGTCTCATAGTGACAAATCTCATCCTTGGTAGTGGCTTTGTCAAGATGTCAGCCCGTTGTAGTTCTCCGCTGATGTGTTCAACTGCTAAGTCTTCTTTCTCGACACATTCTCGTATAAAGTGATACTTTGTATCAATGTGTTTGCTTCTTCCATGAAACACCGGATTCTTCATTAGTGCTATTGCTGACTTGTTGTCTACATAGATAGTAATCTTTTCTTCCTTTGTATCGGTAATCTTGCTGAGTAGTCTTTTTAACCATAGTGCTTGTGTTGCTGCTGCTGTTGCGGCAATAAATTCTGATTCACATGAGGATAAAGCTACTGTACCTTGTTTCTGAGTGTTCCAACTGATAGGTGAGTTTCCAAAATAGAACACTATTCCAGTTGTTCCTTTTCCTTCTTGTGTGTTAACACCGTAACTGCTATCACTGTAGCCTTGTATCTTATTTCCTCCTTCATGTCTATAAGTTATGCCATAGTCTTTTGTTCCTTTGATATAACGCAGCACCTGCTTGATTGCTTTCATATGCTGCTCTTGTGGATCTTGCATGAAACGACTAAGTAATCCAACGGAAAAACTCAGATCTGGTCTTGTGTGTAGTAAGTATCGTAAACATCCAATTAGACTTCAATATTCAGTGGCGTCTACGGATTTTTCTTTAGTTTCTTTTGTAAGTTTGAGACCTGGTTCCATAGGTATCTTTGCTTCATTGCAATCTAACAGTCCTGTGTCTGTGAGTATCTTGTTTGCGTAGCCAGTTTGCTTTATTGAGATTTCACCCTCCTTTTGTGTAACCTCAATGCCAAGATAATAAGCAAGTAACCCTAGATCACTCATGTCAAACTTCTTCTTCATTTGATCCTTGAAAGCTTCAATATCTTTCTTTGATGATCCGGTAACTATTAGGTCATCAACGTATACTCCGATCAATAGTGTTGATGCGTTGTTTGTTCTTGTATAGACTGCTTGTTCTAATGCGCATTTCTTAAAACCAAGTGTCTTTAACGTGTTATCTAACTTGGTGTACCATGCTCGTGGAGCTTGTCTTAGTCCATAGAGTGCTTTTATGAGTCTATAAACTTTTCCTTCGTTTGCTTCCTTTATAAAGCCTTCTGGCTGTGAGACATAAACTTCTTCTTTCAATTCTCCTTGCAGAAATGCTGACTTTACATCTAGATGATGCACTTCCCATTTGTTATATGCTGCTAGAGCCAATATCAGTCGTATTGTCTCGATCCGTGCTACTGGTGCAAAGACTTCATCAAAGTCTATGCCATGTTCTTGAATATATCCTTTGGCTACTAGTCGTGCCTTGTGCTTCACTATTATTCCTTCAGCATCCCTTTTTGTCTTGAATACCCATTTTAAACCAATTGCTTTGTGATCCTTTGGCAAGGTGGTTAGCCTCCAAGTATTGTTCTTGTTGATAGAGTCAATTTCTGCTTTCATAGCTTCAATCCACTTGTCATCCTTTGCTGCTTCCGTATAGTTTCTTGGTTCGTCTTCTACAAGCAATAATTCTTCCGTATTGGTATATATGTCACTTACGGTTCTGTAACCTCTTACAGGCGTATGATCGATTCTTGAACTTGTTGTAGAAGGTGTATCAACTTCTGAATCTGGTGAACTGATGGTGGATTGTTGTGGACTATATTCATGAGTAGGTATCTGGGAATTAGGTGTAGTAGGTACTTCATCATCTGAATCATTGTTACCATGTGTAACATTATTCTCGAAATCTTCACTTTCGTTCGAGATATATTGAGTACCAGGAGTTTCATTAATCCCTATAATGAAATCAGTCCATTCTGGTCTATCTAGATTGAAATCTTTGGTATATTCCGTGCAATTCCATGTTTCATCTTCCTTGAATTTTACGTCTCGACTGACGCAAATTCTATTATTTATTGGATCAAACAGGCGGTATGCCTTTGATCCTGGCTCACTGCCTAAGTATACCATTCGTATACTTCTATCATCTAATTTTGTCAAGTGTTGTGAAGGTACCTTTGCATATGCGATGCATCCAAAAATCCTTAAATGATGTAGACTTGGCTTCCTTCCCGTCAATGCTTCATATGGTGTAATGTCTTCAAGTGACTTTGTTGGTGTGCAGTTCAATATTAGTATGGCATGTCTAACTGCTTCTGCCCAAAAATTTTGTGGCAAATTTGTTGCTTTCATCATGCATCTTGTTGCTGAAAGAATTGTTCTATTCTTTCGTTCAACAACTCCGTTTTGTTGAGGCGAATATGGTGCAGTTAATTGCCTTGAGATGCCGTTGTCTTTACAGTACTGAAAGAAATCATTTGATGTGAATTCTCCTCCTCTGTCTGTTCTGAACATCTTCAACTTGACTCCAAATTCATTTTCTACTCTTTGCTTAAATCCTTTAAAGATCCCAAAGGCTTGATCTTTTGAGTCTAGAAAGTATTCCCACATATATCTTGAGTAATCATCTACTAGTAGACATATGTACCTTTTGCCAGTTGGTGTAGGTGGTGATATTGGACCACATAGATCTCCAAATACCAAATCCAATGGTGCCTCTGACCTTGAATTTGCTTGTTGTGGAAATGGTGCTCTGCTATGCTTTCCTATTAAGCATATGTCACAAATACTTGCCGTATGTTTAATTGGTGGTATTCCATAAACCAAATTCTTCGAAGACATTTTCTTCATTGAGCCAAAATTCAAATGACCCAGTCTTGCATGCCATAACCATGCTCTGATACCAAATGTTGGATCAAGACAATGACAATAACCAAAGTTTATAGATAATTCTGAGAAAAGTTCACACTTTGAAATGTACATGATCAAACTATTTATAGACACCGAACGGGTGCCTTTGAACCATCGCAATGGTTCACTAAAGGTTGTGTTGTTTTAGAACAATCACACCTTTCCATAAATAACTACCTATACATAAACTATACATATGCATATTTACATACTAGTTAAACATAATTGAGATTAATCTAACATTTTGTACTTCCAGTAGATAATATTTCTGACAAATAATACTCTAATTTTTTGTTCATTTACTATTTGAATCATCACCCTTGTTTTTAAATATTTTTTAATTATAAATGATTAAAATGTTTTTCAATTTTTATAATAGAGTTGATGAGGGACTACTTTTTTAAAGTAGAATGCATGTTCTTGTTTGTAGAGGATAATTACACAAACTGATATGACATTTTAGAAGGTTGTCAAATGTGTTGACGGGAAGCTCCCTTCATCGTTCTGGTAGGGAGATGTCTTCTTCTTGGTTTTCACTCTACATAACAGGTTGAAAGATCCAAGGTATGAGATTTAGTATTCAATCTTTGTTGTGGATGCAGCAGATTAGTTTTCAAGGTTCTTGTCTTCACCTACTCGCTGCTGGTATGAGATTTAGTATTCAATGGATGTTGTCCTATTTGGTTCAGATTGTATGTCTTGATTTTGATCGACTATGGATGGTGTTCCTTTTGGTTCATATTTTGGATGGTTGATAAAGGTGATTTATTTCAATCCAAGTTATATAGTTTCTATTTTGCTACTTGTATGTCATTCAGATTTTTGCTAGGCCTACAACTAAAGCTCTTAAGAAAAAGAAGTTGAAGACACGAGTTGCATTCTATCTTAAAACATTATTTTCTACTATTTCATCGTTGATTGATCTACTTTTCCGAGACAAATTGCATGGTATGTTGAGGGCACATTAAAATCTTGAAAGCTCCCATCTCTATTAATGTAGTTTTCAAACTAGATTACCCATCTTTCTAAGAAAGCAAACATGTCAATATATAAGTGTATGCAATGCTTAAATAATAAACCTGCAGTCAAGAATTCGTATCGATCATTTCATACAAGTTTTGTGGTTTTTAAGTTCTGATAAGAGGTTGACGTTTTCTTTTCTGAAATCAGGACACATTTGATGGTATTGAGTTTGCTAGAGGTGATCGCAATTCAACATAGGGGTCTGTTAGAGCTGATATGGGGGCGTGCAGAACCCTTTAATTTGAAACATGTTGCTATCGGAAACCAAGATTGCGGGAGGGCCAATTACCGTGGTATGCATATATATATATATATATATGAGAGGGATCATTTGAAAACCACTCTTAATTTGCAAACAATGCAAACCAATTCTAGCCAATAAGAGAATTTCTTTTTTTCTTTAATTAATTTTAATTATAAGGGTAAGGTTGTCTTTTTTTATTTATTTATTTATTTATTTATGGTAATTATCATCTTATCATTATTTTTGGATTTAGGGTTTAGGAAACAATTAATTTCAAATTTAATTATCACCGTGACCACCTGCAACCCGTCAAATGTTCTTCACACATCTATCTCCTAAACTTCCTGGATCCTCCCATGATAAGCTTGCTCCCATGTCTCCTCCATTGAAACCCACTAACCCATCATCCTTCAACCATTGATAAGCTTTCATTAATCTACCCCATCATCCCTCCTTCATTGAAACCCAGTAACCCACCACTCTCACCGGACCGAACACCACCACCACTACACCTTATTCTTCCCCTTTCACCACCAGCACCACCACTAGTTCGTCTCATCCGACATCGAGTATTAACACCTGTTTCGTCCGGATAGATTCAGAAAAGTTGCATCAGAAGGAAATCAAAGGTTGTTTCATCTCCGGGTTATCTCCGATTTCATCAAAACAAACATGTTCATATATGTTTCATCTCCGTCCATCTCCGTTTCATCGCATTTTCATTTCCCTTCATCTCCGTTTCATCGACGTTCATCACCGTTTCATCGCATTTTCATTTCCTTTCATCTCCGTTTCATCGACAAATTAAACACCAAATTGTAGGCGAATCATCGATGATATCAGTTGTGATGATCTTCTGAAATCAAACACCAAATTAATCATTTAATCTAAAGTTTTGATTATGCTAGCTGGGTGATTTCCTTAATTGATGGTGGATGAAAATGTACAATTCTACCCTTTTATCAATTTATTCTTAATTATAAAAATTGAAAATAATTAATTATTACCATAACTGAAATCAATTAATCTCATCCGTTGATGAAATTATCTATGGTATAGAGATGGGTTTCATAGTTTGTCACATAAGGGTGGATTGCAAATGAAACCACCTCTCTCTCTCTCTCTCTCTATATATATATATATATATTTGTTTTGTTTTAAGTGTACATACTTTTGTAAAGGTGATCTATCTAAAACATGCATGCTCTTATTTGGCCAGCAAATTACCTTAAGTTCTATGCTGCTATAAAAAATGCTTATCCAGACATGAAAGTGATCTCTAACTGTGACGGATCAAACACGCAATTGAACCACCTAGCAGAGTTGTATGATTATCATGTAAGAGAAAAATTCTTTGTTCAACAAGATTTGTAATTCCACATATATAGAGATCAATGAAGTTGTTTCTTTTTCTTGTTAGGTTTATGAAAACGCCAACAATTTGTTTTCTCTGGCTCATAAATTTGATCATACATCACGTATTGGTCCCAAGGTTAGTACATTTGATCATTAAAAATTTATTCTTTTATGTGAAAATTAAGTTGTGACACCGAATGAATTTATTCAGGCTTTTGTAAGCGAGTATGCTGTGACCGGAAAAGATGCGGTTCAAGAAGTCTTTTAGCAGCGCTAGCAGAAGATGGGTTTCTTATTGGGGTAGAGAAGAATAGGTATGTCTCTCTTTGGTTAACTGACTTTTTGATGGGTATAAATCGATGACCTTATGACATGTTTAAGAATGCCACTACTATACAGAAGATGATGAAGACCTATTGTATTTGTTCTTCATTTTTTTCAATCAAACTCTGATTTTATTTTGATTTCAAATTAGGGTTGTGTTCTATATAATTTGGTTTTGATCTTGATAAATATTAGATTTTGTATTTTAATTGTTTGTACAAATGTGTTAAGCATGTGTACAATGGATATAGATGGATTAATTATAAAAGTTGTAATAAAAAGTATACATTTCAAAATCAATTATATATAAAAGAATTCAAATGATTGTCCATTTTATTAAGAAATGTTGGACTATATGTCTCATTATTTGTCATGTAAAAATGGTTAAAATAGTTGTGGCATGGGGTCACGTGAGAAATGTGAGAAGTGTTTTTAAATAGTTGATCTCTTTAAATCAAATATCCCCTCATGCATTGCGGTTTAAAAAAAATTTGATCCGGTGCATCTAATCCTAAGGTTCGTTCATTTCTCATCCAACGGTACGCTTTTCAACAAATTTGACACTTTTCACCGGAATCCAACCCAAACAGCTATTTTGGTGATTAAAGACTTGACACAATTGATTTATTTGATCAAAAACTCTTCTATTTTTGTCTAAAGATTATATGTCATTCAAAGTTTCTAACTAAAAAAAATAACACTTTTGATATGACGATGAATAAGTTTATGGTCTCACAAACTTGAATGCAAATTATCTCATAATCGGTATGATTGCTTAGTTTTATTTAAATTTCACACCCCGCCGTATCGCGCGGGTACGATGACTAGTCAACAAACAAGTCTACAATATTCAAAATATGTTTGGTTCATGATCTTTATAAAAGCTCGTTTGCTAGTTTACTTTTATGTTTTTCACTGTTCTAAAAAACTCGTAGTACAACCATCATAGGCCATGGCGCGCCATGGCACAAGACTTCTGTCTTATGTGACGTTAAATTCGTGGCACACAATGGCCCGAATGCGCAGTTTTCGTAATGAGATGTTTGTTTTTTTATTTACGTTTTTAATGTCTTATTTGCAACTTTTTAATATATAACCTAATTTAACTTGCTTATTACTATGACTCATTGAGTACGACTATAAACATATAATATTATATATGAATCAGAAATTTGAAGCCATAAGCCATGCCTTGAAGACGCCATGGCTTTGTCGTGGATCTTAAGGCTTGAGGTTTGGTATCACCGCCACGTCACGTCACATGTCATTTAAAACCTTGAATTGTTTTTACGATGATGAGTATTTATTTTCTTGTTAAAAGTGAGAAATGATGGAAAGGAACAAAAAATTCTATAGTCTTAGGGCTAAAGTAGGATGTCGGTCAAATAAGAGCATCTTTAACAGATTTCGTTAAAATTTCTTCAAAATAAATAACTAAAAATCAATATATGTATATATAGAGAGTTTAAAATACAAATCATGTCATTGTTACAAACCCTGCAAACCTAACTTTAACCCTTAATTTTGTGTATTTTGAAATTTAGAGGTGGTTATCAAATTCGGTTGAGAGTAAATTTAGGAATCGATTTGATTCACATTGTTGATTATCTACACATATGGTTGACATTTGTTTGTAGAGTTTGTAACAGTTACAAGGTTTATATTTGAAACTACCTTTATATAGGGGTTGTTTGTGGTGAACGTGAGATCCAATCTCAACCACACATTATTAATAATCAATGGTCATTATTAAATTATAATTCTGGTAATTATTCATTAATTTTCAAAAAAACATGGATCTATAAACCAAATCAGTCTAACTAGAGCTATAAACCCTACTTCCACCCATTTTCCCAACTAGATCACTTTCCTACTTCTCTATAACCCGATCGAACCCTAGACGGTTCTCCCTTCTATCGTCGGAATCATCACCAAAAAACAGAAGTAACTATAGTAACTACGACTTCTACTTCCACAAATCAAGATTGATCCAAACCTAGATGACGGCTTTTTCTCTATCGATCGCAGACTACGACCACCGTGAATCACCACTTCTTTTCTCTTTCTTCGACTCCGGTGACCATTGCTCCCTTCGACCTCCGATGAACCTTACGGATCAAGAGCATCACGATTAGATCCTAGTTGTGTTCTCAACGCCAACCATGGTCATGAGTTTGGTTTGTCGATGTAGTTGGTGTTTGAATTGGGAATGTGAATCAATTTGTTGAGATAAATAAGGAAAAAAGTTCAATAATTATCGACCACCGTGAATCACCACTAGTTTTTGTAGACTAGGCTTTGATCTTTATTGTTTTCATTGATCTCAACAATTATCTAGCATCACCATCGTCGACTTGATTCTTGCTCTCTACTGTTATTTGCTTATACATCTCGAATTCCACGGGTGCCGGAACAAGGTTTTCTACTTCTACATTTCAAGATGAGTTTTCGATGACTGTTGGCCGATTTTGTTCCAAGCCACAAAAGTTATCTTTTAGCTAAGTCTCTTTTTTCTGCATGTTTTCCACCATCAGATCCATGTTGTAGCATAACACACAACGGTTTAGATCATGCCAAAAAGTTCAATAAAAATGACACAATAATGTTGGGATATAAAAATGACTCAAAGTTGGGATATAAAAGTAAAACAACATATCTATAAATGAAGAAATAAGTGTTTAAGCACTAAATACTTGGTGCTTATCACTAAGGTTGTTAACGAGTCGAGTCAGCAAGTGTTCGAGCTTGACTCGAGAAAATAATATGAGGATCGAGTTTGAATAATTTTTTTACTTCAAAATAGTGTTCGAGCTCGATCTCATATGTTTTTTCAATGTTCAAGCTCGAGGTTGAAGTTCGTTTAACAATTTTGAGTTACTTAATATGACTTCAACTTTAGGTTTTATAAGCTTATTTAACAATGTTCAAGCTCAAGGTTGATGTTCATTTAACAATTTCAAGTTACTCGATATGACTTCAAATTTAGGTTTTATAAGCTCATTCATGGCCTAGAACTCATATCGATTAACTTGTTTATAGGATTGAGCTCGATATTTTTATATTTTTGATCATATGATTTGTGAACGAACATCTTTGGCTCAAAAGAATGTAGGCCCCGGATGGAGAGAAGGAAGTCTGAACTCAAAACCAATGTTTGAGTCTTGTATGTATGTTCAACTAGACTCTGAATCAAGCTTTGAACAAGTCAAGTCGAATATTGGTGTTATAGAACTCGACTCGTTAAGATAAACCAATTTTATTTTGTATTCGAGATGAGCTTCAACTAGAGATAGAATAAATCATTAAATGTTTGGATCATTAATACCTCTAATGATGATAGTGGTGACATGAGTTTTCTAACATAAATATGCATTATCATTGCAAAAAAACAAATTAATATACACTAGGATATAAAAAAAATTACTTTATTTGTAAGAAAGTTATATTTTGTTAAATATGATCATATAAGAATCCTTATTTCATTAGGAATATGCTATCATTCGATACTTAAATAGACTCTTATTTTGTGTAGTATACATCAGACATTAGGTAAAGTTCGTCAGGAGAAAATAATTATTAAAATTAATATTTTTTGAAAATTACTAAAAAACTAATCTATTATTCATAAATTTAATATTTTTCAAAAGTTAATAAATAATTACCAAAATTAATATTTTTTAATAATAGTCATAAGTCATTGATTATTAATAATGCACGGTGGAGAATATTATACATCACAATTACCACAAACAATCGAGTTCTCGTTTTAATACCTTAATTCTGACCATCTATCCAACTATAAATAGATGCATCATTCCATACTCAAATACACTTATCTATATTATATTATAAAACATTTGAGAAGAACGCTTAAAACAACTTTTTATGCATTAAGTACTGTTTACAAATGCATATTACTTAAAATTCAAGATTACAATACAACGTTTTAAAACGGAATGTTTGGATTCATAACTAACTCATAAACATAATCAAATACATGATAAACATTTTATTTTAAATATAAAAAATCTAAAATATAATCAGGATAATCATTAATTCTAACATAATGCTTATTATTATTTTATAAAAACATTAAATTATTAAATTTAAAATACATTATATCGTTATTAAACTTAAATTAAAGTATTATTATTTTTTTATAGAAAATCGTTTTATAAAATCCATAAAGACAAAAATAAAAACTAAAACATTAAAACTGAGATGTTGAGTACGCATTACGTGAATAAACTTCTAATTTTTGATAGTACAACACATATTGATTAGATTTAAAGGCATGTACTCAAGGTCCTTGGAAGTTTTGATACAAGTGCACATGTTCTCCAAAATTCAGGGAGACAATCCATGAACTTGTTTAGAACTTCCTCATTATCATAGACTCTGTCTAGTAACTTCAAATCATTCAGAAGAGAGTTGAACAAATTATAATAGCTAGGAAGAGATTCACCTTTTTCATAAGTGAAGAGTTCATACTTTCTGATGAGAGCGATCTTTTTGCTCTTCTTCACTTCCTCTGTACCTTCGTACAGAACACACAGTGTAGTCCATATCTCTTTAGCAGTTTTAAAGTTAACCAGAGAGTGATAGACCTCGTCAGGAAGTGAGAGTGCAATGATTGCTCTTAGCTTAGAAACAAGAGAAACCAAACGTTTTTCCTCATCAGTATATTTCTTAGGATTTTTGAGGATATAACGACCAGTAGTTTTAGATTTCTCTTTGTCAGAAGGCTCAGAATCATTGGAGTCACTAGAGTCCTCCTTATCAGCGGTTTCCTTACCAGGCCTCTACGTTTCATAGCGAGCCCAGACTCTAGGGATAATAGGTCCCTCTTTGAGAATGGTTGGATATCTAGTATCCACTCCTTCCATGAATAACATCATACGGCTTTTCCAAAGAGAAAAGTTGTTAGAATTAAACTTGGGAGGTTTGGTTATGGACCCATTCTCTGAAAAGTTGTTTTGAAGAGAGTTTTCATTTGTTGAAGATGAAGAGGCAGCCATCGTAGATCAAGTTTATGAATTAAACTTTCTGCTCTGATACCACTTGTTAGTCTCAGATGGCTTAACAAGTATTGTAGAAGGAGGGGGGTTAAATACAATACTCAAAATTTTCACTTTAATTAATTCTATTATTGAAAAACTTTCAACAAGAATTACACATAGAATCTAAAGTCTGTTGCGGAAAAGAACATATAAACTATTCTAACAATCTTTCACAAAGTATACTGAAAACTAAAATAACTTGAACACTTAGAACAAAGATTTTAAAGTTCTTGAGAGAGTGGAGGATGCTTGCACAGAGAATTCTTTCAGTAAGCGTAGTTTGCATGGGAGCCTCTCTTCTTCCTTTTATAGTGTGATGAGCATTAAATGCTTGAGACACTTGTCATCAGGAGATTTGCTTGTAGCTTTTGACTTATGAAAAGTTGATATGTCTTTATCACCTTTTCATTGGTACTAGGAAGAATACCCATGCTGAAAGTGACTATCTAAAAATAGATAAGATGACAAATAGTCACTTTTACCTGACAATAGATATTGTCCTATATTAAATGATCTTCTTGATGTGTCTTCCAAGACAATTACACCGATGATGTTCCACCGATATATACGACTTGGATCTTGTAACATTCTTCAAAGAAAAACATTCAAGAGAGGAAAATATTGATCCCACCGATTTGAGCATCCTTATCGGTGGGATGTTGTCGGCCGACGTGAAGAGAGTCGGTGGAGAGAGTGTCCACCGATGTGTGGGAACACCATCGGTGGACAATGACTTGTTGAATGATGAGAAGACAATTCTTACTTCCACAATGAGAATGTCTTCAAGCTTGGTTTCGGTTGATCTTCGACTTCATCAAACAATTGATATTTTGTACAAGTCATTTTAAAGAACCATCCTAAAATATTCTAAGTAAGATACAGTGAGAACATCGGTGAGTCAATTTCAAATCTTGATGACCCAACAAAGGGTTAGGCTAACGCCTAGTGAGTTCAAGAGTTTATAGCATCATTGAAATAGTTCTTTAAATGAAAGTTTGCAACATAGATTATAATTTCCAAAAGAGTTGACAAAAAGGGTATAAACAACTCATTTTCCAACGCACCCAAAATCATTGAGAAAGTTCCCGAAATGTATAAAGCGTTTTCCAAAATGAATTCCAACTCCAACTCACTCAAATTGTGCTTGGACGTTAAATATCCCAAGAAATCTAAACGTGGACAAAACTCCAATATTTTAACACATCCAAATACGATGAGGCATAGAACTCTGCCAATAAACCGTGAAGACATTTCATATAAATAAAGAGCGTCACCGAAAATATGGATAAAAGTAACTACCCAAAAACAATACCTTTCGATGACGGGGGAGACTCGATTCCATCGAAAGTGACGGACACATAAAGTTAGGCCACTTATAATGTTACTAGATTACACCTCAAGTCCCGGTCTTAGTTCCCATGCCATAAAGACATCACAACCTCAAACCTTTCCCATGCCTTTATTGCCTACTCCGTCGAGTTACACCTCAAGGACTTATGGGACCATATTGCCTATCCAGTCTAGACGAGTTACACCTCAAGGACTTCAATGTCCCTTATTGCATACCCGCTAGCGGCCCCACGGCCTAACGCATATAACCATGCGTTCCCATAGTCCACTCCTCGTGCACAAAGAGATAGACCATCAAATAAAGACTGACTTACGTGCCTATGGATCCAATGCAACACAGTCCAAAATAACATGCCCATACCGAAATGATTAAAGCTCCCGAGCATGTAAATACCAATAATATGCAATAATATGCAATATGTTGCAATGAATGCAAGCCATAAAATAAGACCCCACATTGAGCCATCGAAATTGGACAAAATGTCCCCAAGACTTCCTCAAAGTCAAAACCGAGCAAATGCTCAAAACCCATTAGACTCATAAATATCGGTCATTAAAATATAAATGCATTAAAACGTTGTTTAAATAAGCGTATACCATAAAATCACCATTAACCCAAAACTCGTCACGGATTAATATAAATGGGTTCCCAAAATGGACTCATACTCTTAAAATTCTCAAAACGACTCATGACACGAAATGTGCATTTTCCTAAATGGTTTATAAAATCAATTATACCCACATGATTAAACCATTAAATAAGCTTCATTTGAGCAATAAATCTTTTAAGGACATAATTATGATTTCTACTCATTAAAATATCCAAAATCCCCAAATATGAGTGTTTTACAAACTTTCTAGAGTTAAACACTTCAAAAGAGGTTAAACCCATCAAATAACTTAACAGTTGATAATTTCAAGTAAAACACACAAATACTTGGAAAATAACATTTTTGGCATGTACAAATTTTTCACAAATCAACTTGAACTCACCTTGCTAGATTTAGGCTAAATCTAGAATTTCCCCAAACGTAAGCTCCTTTGAAGAAACTTGCACCTTCAAGCCAAATTCTCCAAAAACCTAGATCCATAATTTTCCAAACCTAAATATTCATATTCCAACATAAAGAATCATCCCCCAAACATTTTACACCCAAATCTCAACTTATATCAAAACCCTAATCTTCATAAATGAAGAAGGAGAAGATCACCTCAACCCAACACAAACAAAATCATCCAACAATACCCCAAAATAGAAAGAAGATGAAATCAATAACAACCTAGTTTTTAGGTAGAGGAATATTACCTTTATCACTTGAATCTCCAAGCAAAAGCTCCCAATTACCCACAAAAGCTTCAAGTTTCCATAACTTCAACAATGGTGGCAATGGTTTTAGTTTGGGTGAAGAAGATGAAGGAGAGAGGGGAGGGGAGGGTTTGTGTTTTCTTGGGAGAAATCGACTGAGAGAGGAAGAGAAAGGCTGAATTAGGGTTTTGGAAGGTGAATAAGGTAAGAGAGAGAGAGAGAGAGAGAGAAAGGGCTTAAAATACCCAAGTTAACTCATGACAGGTCGCGGATGTCCGCATGGCCCTTCGCGGACTTCAGACTTGCTTTGGCCGAATTCCCCAAAATGCTCTGTTGCTTCCACGGACGATCCGTGGACTTCCGCGCATCGCGGACGTCCGACCCTTTGGCCCCGCGGACGTCCGCAAGTCCCAAACTTATTTTCTTCCAATTTTTCGGGTGTTACAATGGTGGATGAAATGGATTGGGGTTAAGTGAAACCAAGTGTGGTAGACCTTTATATATTAGAGAAGTTACATCTTTATTCCATGCAATGTACATTTTTATTTATTTTAACAGAAAATGTGATGAAAACCTAAAAAGATTGAAATACCCCTCAGTCAACGAGATTTTTTAGCGGCTGTTAGACCCAAGGACCAAATCCGGACTGAAATGCATATTGCAGTGGCTAAACTATAATTTTTAAGTTGTAGGGACCAAATGTGTTATAAACACCAAACCACAGGACCAAAAGTGTAGTTTACTTTTCTTTTTATACTAATGTTTTATTTTGCTTTGATATCCTTGACATCAAGCCTATGACATAATAGGCAGACGCTTTCAAGTTTCAAATGACAACAATACAAAAGGTTTCCAATGAGTCAATGACTTTGATACAAAATCGTCATGTATAGTCATGGAATATTGTATGATGTCTTTATGGACGTCATGCAACATAAGTAGTGAAGGTTTTAAGAGGAATCAATATTTGGGTTCTGTTAGCAGTTACAATAAATTATTTTCTGACCTAAAAGACGGTCAACTATATATAGAACGTGTACTAAATCTTTTTTAGTACGTGTACTAAATCTTTTTTAGTAGCTCATCGTCATTTAGCTTATAGATTTATTCCTAATTATTTTTATCATCATTTTTATATTTTTAGGGTAAATTATGGTTTTGTCATGTGTCAGTTATGGTTTTCATCCATCAACTTTGTTTATTAAAGAAAGCGTTGGTGGTACAAGTTTTGTTAAGGTTTTAGTCCCTACTTTTGTTATTTCCGGTTGTTACATGGCATCATACAAGGGCAAACCAATCATTTTACCATTTTGCTCTTTTTAAACATTTATTTTTCAAAGATACTTCAAAAACTCGCTTTTATTCTTCTTGCACTATCTCTTTCTCAAACACCGCCCCCGGAGTCCCCTCGATTGCACCATCGAAGATTCAAAAGAAGTATTTGTAGACCTAGCTTGTGTCCACAGTCTGTCTTACACGCATCGGTTCATGAAGATGTCTAGTCACATTGGTGCTTCTAATTCGTTCTAGTAGGTTATCGGTTCATGAAGATGTTTCTATCACATATTGTTGTAGCAGGTCCTTACGAGAAAGATGCAAGGGGAAATGTGGAGGTGAATAAGTTAGCCCGTGTAGAATATGTTGGGATCTGGCCATCTGGGGGTTTGCAATGTGAGGGAGATGGTTGTTAGACTAATTAATGTTTAATGTTAGACTAATTATCACTACAAAAAAAATTGAAATTTCCGACGGCCAAATCCGTCGGTAATCCGTCGGTAAAAGGCTAAATCCGTCGGTAATCCGTCGTCGGAAATAACCTGGTCGGTAATTAATTTACCGACGGATTACCGACGGAATTTACCGACGGATTACCGACGGCCAAGATTACCGACGGATCACCGACGCCGGCTTATACCGACGGATTACCGACGGTTATCCTTTACCGACGGATTACCGACGGTCCTTTTTACCGACGGATTACCGACGGTCCTCTTTACCGACGGATTACCGACGGATTTGGCCGTCGGTAAATTTATTTAAATTAAATTAAATCTAAATGAATTAAAATATTAAATTATATTTTGTAAAAATTACCGACGGCAAATCCGTCGGTAATCCGTCGGTAATATTTATTTTAATTAAAAAAAATAATAAAAAATATCTAACAAACTGCACAAAAAAACCTGTATTTAATTCCTGGGCAAAAACTATTACAAAATACAGAACAAACTGCACAAAAAACCTGTATTTAATTCCTGGGCAAAAACTATTACAAAATACTATTGTATTTAATAAATATCATATCCGTAAACAAATTACAATTTATCCCAAATACAAAACAAACTAAACTGAGGAGGGAGCGAGGGAACTTCCAAACTGCATCATAAAGGCTTCAAACTTTTTCACTTTCTCCTCCAATGCTTTCCTTGCTTCTCGGTCTTGTTTCGCTTCCTCCTCCATTTTGAGTCTCACTTCTTTTTCTTGTCGTACCTCCTCTCTAAGTGCATCCCACTAAAATTCAACATTTGATAAACATAAAACAAATGTTAGACGACATTTGACAAACGTATAACTATTACACATTTGACAAGAATACATACCTCCTCGTCGTGATGAGAGCTCCCACTTGTAGCGGCACCTGAATTACCGGACATAGCATATTCGGGATCCTGAGTCCCAAATCCAAAATAGCGGCCCTTACGTCGTCCCCCGACACTACGCTTCCATAAGTCTGAGTCATTGGGTGGAACGGCGTCGGGAGGTAAATCGGGGTACTCCTCCGCTCTAATATGTCCGTAGGTATCCTATGGTTTTACAAAAATAATGTGTTAACATATATAGAAAATTCGGCAGCATTTCGACTGTAATTTGAGCATATCCATTATATGTGTAGTATCAAAACAATCCTATCGTCCACCCAACAATGGCAGCCCAAACTAAATGAATTAAATTACACAACTCTATAACAAAGTTTGCTATCTCTTCTATCTAACTTGTAAAACAAAAACAAATATATATACATAAGCAATACATATCCAGACATACAAACATTCATACGTATATAGACATGTATGCATACACATACTCTTATAGGCAATTGCCGATACATATGCCACTTATATACACGTATACATATATAGAAAAACAATCTACCACTATAATGGAACTTACCGCAACGTCAGCTGCTTTTGGGTATGAGTAGATCGGAGGATCCGTGGACGGACCGGTCGCACCCGGTATAAGCTTCCGGTTAGTGCAGTGCAACCTCTCATAGACCTCCCCACCAGTAGGGTCACGGCCCCAAGCCTCTCTCTACAATAGACAACTTCAAATGTCAGTAGATAACAAAGTCATGTATATATACATATATAGGTTTATATTCATCAACTATATACATTTAGTGTAGTGGATAATAAATTACCATGCGGTCCCGATGCATAGCAGTAGTAATGGATCCTCCACAGTGACTCGATGTCTTCCCTTGATATTTGGTATTACGATTGGACGTATTAGCCTTAGATGAACGCCTGAACTCGTCCTTGTTCCATGCCTGTTAAAAAGTAGACATAAATCAAATTGTACAACCAGATTAAAATATTCAACAACGCTAATATTCAACAACGCTTACCCGGTCAATCATTTGGACCCAATACTCGTTCATTATCCACTCAGGGGGGTATGGGATAAGCATCCGATAGTCATAATTATCGAACTCTATACCCTCGATAGCTAGTAGTTGACCGGCAGCATACTGACGGGCATCACACATCGTATCTGAATACCGGCTCCTCACGGCACGCCGTATGGCAAGTAGAATGTCGGCGTCCATATGAGGCGGCCAACTATAAAGCAACTGCATACACATTGTTTCGATTAAGTAAAATAAATTAAAACAAGTAGTTTAATGGACTAAAATACAAACCCGGACACGATCCAACATCATCGTGAAGTGTGAATCAGGGACATCCTTATAGTGAGCCCATGGACCGGCGAACGTGGTCCGAAAGATTTTCAAGACCCCCCGACGAACCTCCGTTTTCTTAAACCTTCACAATTGCAAAATATACAATACAAAAAACATTAGAACCGGTTTATTATGTACTAGGATTAAACATATACCAAATCTACTTACACGCCAGTTGTAGTCAACTCGATCAGCGGTCTCGTACCCTGAGACCGAGGCATCTCGGATGAAATACTGAGATGCATAGTAAAAGGTTTCACCATGTCCCCACCATATGGTATAATCAGGCATGAAACCGTGCTTCATCAAATGCAACCTCACCTCATCTCTTTCTTTAAAGCGTGAGTTTTCACACTTTTTACAAGGGCATCTGATACGAAGCACTATCCCATTACGCGTAGGTTTCTTGTCGACCGTCCCTACATTGGCGTAGGCATAGTCCAAAAAACTGTCCATCGCAACAATATAATCGACCCTAAGAAACCCCTGACGGTCATTCTTTTTATACATCCATCCTCTATTTGTCGACATATTCAATAACTACAACAAGGAAAGAAGTAGTTAGTGAAAATTGAGTTGGGTTTTTCTTTCCTTCAATTACTTAATTTCTGTACAATTTCTGTAAATTAATGTGTATGCATATGTTGGATTATGTGTTTGTTGTTGAGTTGATTCTTAATCTAATTAAGTGTTGTATTTATTTTTGTTTTTGATCTGCAAGTAAATTTTATGGCTGTTTTGGATGTTATTTTCAGGGTAAATGGGATAGATTTCGAGGAGATCCGAGTAGATATCTTGAAAAACCAGCAATACACCCCTGAATATAAGGGTTTGTTTGCTACCATCTGCATTGATTTTGTGCATATATGGTTACAACTTTGTAGGCTTTCACAATTTAAGGTGATATATGTTTTGAAGCAAATTGACTGGTTGTACGTTTTTTGTTTATGCTTTTTCTTCGTTGCAATATAGATGATGTGTGTTAATCTACAGTTTTTGTACTTAAATTGAGATTTTCTTGTATCTTTGATGTTCCCACATGAGAAACAAGTCTAGCTTATAATAAGTTTGATTCATCCAAGTAGTTTGTATCAATAGAGGTAACTTCTCGTAGAACATCAATTCATTATTCTATAATATATATCATCTACCTGTATGTTCTTTGAATTAGACATGTAGATCATGAATGAACCATTGACAACACTAAGCATTTTCACCATTCTTGTTTTATGCAGCAATTAATCCAATGTATCAAGTTCCAGCAATAGCTGATGGACGGTTTAAGCTCTTTGAGAGGTTCTTTTTGTTTCATGTTCTAAAATCCTTTTTCTGTTTCTTGTTCTAGAATCCGTTTTTATGTTAACTCCCGTTTCACTATGTATAAAAAAAACTATGTTGTGCTTTGCAGTCATGCAATTCTTATCTACATCTCTTGTGCATTTCCTGGAGTGGCTAGTCAAGTAAACTTGATGCAAAACAGCAACAACAAGTCATCAACATTTATATTCTAATTTATATTAATAAACTTGATGCAAACAACAAACAATAAAGACTAAAACCATGTAAACTTGATGCAAGCAGCTAAAATACTAAAACGAAGTACCGTTGAGGAGAAGCAGCAGGTTTGTCGAGGAGAAGCAATCAGGTGGTCGTCGAGGAGAAGCAGCAGCGATTGAGCCCTAGTTCGTCGAGGAGAAGCAGCAGCGGTGTAGCCCTAGTTCGTCGTTCGTCCAGATGGATATGGCTCTCGATGGCGACGCTCGGCTGGTGGTGGTGGATGTTGATGGCAATGGCGATGGCGGCTGGTGGTGGCTCTCGACGGCGACGGCCGGTGGTGGCTCTCGATGGCGACGGCGGCTGGTGGTGGCTCTCGACGACGTCTGCTTCTTCTCCGTTAGGGATTTTGAGCGAGAGGGAAAGAGTTGGGGGAAAATGATCGAGAGGGAAATAATTTTGGGGAAAACGAGTGAGAGGGAAATAATTTTGGGGAAATAATTTAACAAAATATCTTTTAATTAGATTTTCTTTTACTTAATTAGTTGATTTTTTGTATTTATTTTTATTTGTCTTTAATAATATCATACGTTTGGGATGGGGTTCAAACGATAATTAAAAGTCAATTTACGAAAACATAAGAACATCTTAACTAGGGGTGTGTAAAACCCGAATAATCCGAAATCCGAACCCGAACCCGAACCGAAAATAAAGTATTTTTGCAATACCCGAATACCCCGAAATCCGAAACCCGACTTTTGGGGGAATATTTAGGTTCGGATCGGGTTTGATCTTTAAATATTATATAAATTTATTTATTTATCTAATTATCTTTAGAAAATCGTAAATTATAGTCGGTAGAAATGTTTTTTAATTTTTAAATTTATTATCGATTTCATCAATCTCTCGTTTGATTGAATAAATTCTTAAAATCGATTGAATTTATATATACTTTTTGTATTATAATAATACCCGAACCCGACCGACATTAACCCGAAACCCGACCAACCCGAACCCGAAGAAATCCGAAATCCGAAACCTAAAGTTCGGGTCTTGATTTTCATATCCGAAATTCGATCGGGTTTTCGGTTTGTCCACCCGACCCGCCCTGACCCGCCCGATGCACACCCCTAATCTTAATTACCGACGGATTATTTAATTAAAAAAATCAAAAATAAAAATTAAATAATCCGTCGGTTATTATTATATGTATTTTAAATAATAACAACTATATTTAATGATATAAAAATATATTTTATCAGAAATTCATCGATTTTATTATTATTATTATTATTATTATTATTATTATTATTATTATTATTATTATTATTATTATTATTATTATTATTATTATTATTATTATTATTATTATATGTTACCAATAAATCTATTAAAATTCAGTAAAGCCCTTTAAAAACCAATAAAATTGATTAAAGTTCAATAGATCTATTAATGTCTATAGAACTATTAAACCCTATAGAATCGATTAAACCTCAATAAAATCGATTAAATCTCAATAAAATCGATTAAGGCCCAACAGAATCCAATAAAATTGATTAACAACCATTATAATCGAATAAGACTCTTTATGACTTATTAAGTCCCACTAACATCAATGGTGACTTACTACACGTTAGTATACGAATGTGTACTATATATATATATATATGCATGTGGTGTGTATTGGGTTCAATAAGGCCGGTAAGACCAACTATAACTTATTAAGAACTACTAAAGCTTACTAAGAATCATTATAACCCAACAAAACTTTATATGACTTGTTAAGACTCAGTAACACCAATAGTGACTTATTACGTGATTGTATGCATGTGGTGTACTACATATATGCATGTCGTATGTATTGGGTTCTATAAGATCACTAAGACCCATGTAGCTTATTAAGAATCACTAAAGCCTATTAAGAACCATCATAGTCCAACAAGACCTTTATGACTTAATAAGGCCAAATAACACTTATTATGTGTTTGTATGTATGTATATACTGCATATATGCATGTGGTGTGTATTGGGCTCTATAAGATCACTAAGTGAAATTTATCGGGCTTTTATGGGTTACAATGACTCTTAATGAACTATTAGGCCTTTAAAGCCCGGTAGAACCCTTTAAAGCCCGATAGATTCTTTAAAGCCTAATAAAATCGCTTAAATTCAGATAGAATTGATTAAAACTCAATAAAACCCTTTATGGCTTATTACATGTTTGTATACAAAGTGTGTACTGTATATATGCATGTGGGGTCTATTGGGGTTGATAAAACCACTAAGACCCACTATAGGTTAATAAGACCCAATGAGATCCATTATAACACAATAAGATACTTTATGGCTTATTATGACCTGCTAACACCAACGGTGACTTATTGTCTAGCTGTATGTACACAATTACCAAACAACACACATATTGTATGTTATCTATACATTCGTATATACATGTGTACCTATACTATCATACCTGTACATATACATCCACACATACATGTATATACATACAAACATTCATACACATATACAAACATTCATAAACATATAGACAATACACATGACACATAAATTAACATATATGTATTGTATATACATATGTGTACATCATCCACTTGTACATACACACATGCATGTATACACATACATACATTTTTACATATATACACATATGGACTTAGTGTAGTGAATGACATTGAACCATAATAGGCTTCAGTGACTTTTAAAGAACTTGATTGGGACTTGATGGTTCTATTGGCTTAGTAGTCGTTCAAGAATTGTATCACGTCTCTTACTGAACTATAACGGGTCTTAATGTGCATAAGTGACTTTTACTTAACTATGTTGGGCATTCATGGGTTTTAGTGGCTCTTAATGAACTTGATTGGGCCTTGGATTAGTTAATAAAAATAAATAAAAAATAAAAATTAAATAATCCGTCTTTTACTTAACTATGTTGGGCATTCATGGGTTTTAGTGGCTCTTAATGAACTTGATTGGGCCTTGGATTAGTTAATAAAAATAAATAAAAAATAAAAATTAAATAATCCGTCGGTAATTACCGACGGATTACCGACGGATTATTTAATTAAAAAAATAAAAAATAAAAATTAAATAATCCGTCGGTAATCCGTCGGTAATTACCGACGGATTACCGACGGATTATTTAATTAAAAAAATTAAAAATAAAAATTAAATAATCCGTCGGTAATCCGTCGGTAATTACCGACGGTAATTACCGACGGATTACCGACGGGTATTTATTTATTTATTTTTTAAATTTTTTTAAATGAAATCCGTCGGTAATCCGTCGGTAATTACCGACGGTTTGTATCCGTCGGTAATTTTCGTCGGAAATTTGAGTTTTTCTAGTAGTGTATTATGTCATAACCTATTTTATGCATTATGATTATTGTTGATTTAATATAAATATTTATTAAGTAAGTTACAAGACTCTTGATTAATCACCATAATGAAGTGCTCTTAATGTAGTATTGATGGGAGATTCTTGAGAGACACTCCTTAATGACTTGGAGATGATCCCTACCTTGACCTCTCCTATATATATGGGATTATGTTTCCACCCATAACAACACAACAATAACATACACTTAAGAATTGTATACTCATTCCATCATCTTAAGGAGAGGCTCAAGTAGAAGATCAAGCATCCTAATGGCGTACTACTTATGGCGTCGGCATCTCTAAACTCAAGTAAGCCTCATGCTTAATCCATATATTATGAATTACATGATTACGATCCACATGTTTTAGCCTAACATGTGGTATCAGAGCATGGTTAAATAATCATGTTTTCATAATAGGAATGTTTCTTATTTTATCACCACACATAATTTTGTGAAACTAATGGGCATAATACGAATGTTTTTTAGTATGCATGTCGTTTTGTCGTATTCTGTCACTTATTACGTAATTACATTGTATGATATTGCTTGAACATAATTTCGTTGTTCAAAGAAGAACTGTTTGTTTTCTTTCATATTAAGTTTTAATAGGGCATTACACATCAAACATGTTTTTTTATTATTCTTTTAACATGTTTATGACTACTAAATTATTGAGATTAGTTGTCGGCCCAACGGAAGACTATTAGTCAAAATAATTGAGTGAACGAGATGTCATATTAAGTTACGTTTGGTGTTTAAGGATGTGAGATAGCCCAACGGTGACTCATAATCTCGAGATATCATACGGTATTTAGAAAATAAATATAATTAGTGTTAGGACACTGAAGTTGTCCTTTATAATAGAAAGTTTTGTAAAGCAATAGCTGTGTTAAAGGGATTATGCTTAATTGTTGTAGCAAGTGATGAAGACTATAAATAGGTCTTTACTTGTAGTTTGTAAGAAGTGAATTCATTAATACAAGATGTAGATCTCTAATCACTTTGTGTTCTCTCTAGGTTAGATTTCCTTTTCAATAATGTTCTTCATCATCTTGTTACACAATACTTGGATTGTATGAAGATCATGGACCTAACAAGTGGTATCAGAGCCAAATCGAAGAATTTTTCATCGATACGATCATTGGATCTTCACAATTCAAGCGTTTTTAGCCCTATTTTGCTCAGATTTCGGATTCTTATGGTGTTTGTTCAAGAAAAAGTCGAACTCACTTTTTGGATCAAAAGTATGCCAAATCGATCAAATTACAAGTTTTGATCAACTAGAAATCTGTTCATCTTCATTTTTCGAATAAGTCTGCGAAAGAATCACTGAAATTGGTCAAGAATTGAAGAAGTTATGATGATTTTAGTGATTTTCGGATGCTGTTACTTGAATTCGGATTATTCTTGATGAATTCGGATTATTCTTGATGAATTCGGATCCTTCATCGTTTACTGTTCATTGATGAATTCAGATCCTTCATCATTTACTGTTCATTGATGAATTCGGATCCTTCATCGTTTACTGTTCATTGATGATTTCGGATCCTTCATGCTTTACTGTTCATGGTTTCGGATGCTACTATTGTTTGGATGGCTTAGATGGTTTCGAACTGTTCAGAGTTGTTGGTTTCGGATCTTGTGAAGTCCGAAATATTGCTGAATTTGGTCATCTTAGTTCTGAATTTCGGAATGTGCTTACACCTAAAGGTTCAAAGGTATGGATGGCTTCGCATCTTTCTAATCCTCATTCTAATGGCTTCGAATTCCATTTATTCAAGATAGGCATGGTTTCGCATCCAACATGACACGAAATTGCCATGATTTCGAACCCTTCATGATCCGAATTGTCTTGATTTCGCACCCAACATGATCCGAATTGAGTGAATTCGCACCCAGCATGATCCGAATTGAGTGAATTCGCACCCAACATGATCCGAATTGAGTGAATTCGCACTCAACATGATCCGAATTGAGTGAATTCGCACCCTACTTAATCCGGATTCATTGGTTTCGGATGCTTCATGGTCCGAATTCTGATGGTTTCGGATCCAAGAAATTTATTGAAAAATATTTCTCATTAAAAAAAAATAATCCGCTAACCGGTTAGCGGAACCCCCATGCTAAGTCTCAGGAGGGGGACATTGTTCATGGAATTTAGCATAAGGCGTGTGTGACATCATTCTTATATTCAGTGTGCCACATACATTTAGCAACTGTCAAAGTTTAAAAGAGCTCAAGTCTTTCAAGATATTCAGAAGTTGATTGTTGGAGTTCAGTCTTTGATTGGATTGGAAGAGACGCTTGAATATTTGCAATCATTATTCTGAAGTTTTGTTGACGATGCTAGACCTTTGAGTGCTCTTTATCATTCTTCTGACTTGATCAACCAGAATTGTGAGAGCTTGCAATCATTGTTCTGGTGCTTTGGTCGTGATTCAGACTTTTGAGTGCTTATAATCATCCAGCTATTTCTTGAAGATTGAAGTTCTGGATTCTCTTCATTCAGTGGCTTGAAGTATTTTGAAGACGAGCATTTCTCCACAGTTGCTGAACAATGTTATTTGCTTGGGTCGTCTCATCCCTACCGAGTAGCGCGTGTTTTTACCGTTCCTTCTTCGAGCAAATTCGTACCAAGTTCTTAAGCCGAATTCCTACTCAACTCGTGATAAAACGACGGATTCCTTGTTTTACACTAAGAATGCATTTGGTTTTTCATTCAAAACTCACTCGTTATCATTCTTGTGGGCTTATCGGAACGAGCTCGAGTTTCTACATTTTGGAGATGTTGTTCGTGCACTTAGTGGAGTACATTGGATCTAAGTTTACTCAAGGTTGAAAATATGATGAATAAGAGCAACATTCAAGGGGGAGCCAAGCCTACATTTGAAGAATGCACCGCTAAAGTTTTTACAAGGAAATCAAGGGGGGAGAGGAGCTAATGATTTGAAGATGATTTGCTTTCCAAAACTTTAGGGGGAGAATGTTAGGACACTGAAGTTGTCCTTTATAATAGAAAGTTTTGTAAAGCAATAGCTGTGTTAAAGGGCTTATGCTTAATTGTTGTAGCAAGTGATGAAGACTATAAATAGGTTTTTACTTGTAGTTTGTAAGAAGTGAATTCATTAATACAAGATGTAGATCTCTAATCACTTTGTGTTCTCTCTAGGTTAGATTTCCTTTTCAATAATGTTCTTCATCATCTTGTTACACAATACTTGGATTGTATGAAGATCATGGACCTAACAAGTGGTATCAGAGCCAAAATCGAAGGAATCAATCATCGATACGATCATTCTACAACGATTCATCATCAATAGCCCAATCTGGTATGAAACAGTAACTTTTCGAATTTTTGTTGCACACAAACTGTTTTGAGATTGAAAAACACATTTCTGGTTGTTTTTGGACAAAACCCGAAGTATTAAAGTTGTCCAGAATGCCAGTGCGCACCTACGTACCAATTTTCAGCCCAAACAGATCAGTATTGAAGTTTCGACTTAAGATTATTTGAATCTTCATCCATGTCGCAACCAACATGTATTCATCGAAATCGCAATCTTCAAATATTCATCGAAATCGCAGTGATCTTTGTGTGAACAGTACAAAGTCGCAGTGACCTATTGCGACTTTATTCCCATATCGCAATCCACATCACGATGAACAGTACCAAATCGCAATGGTCTATTGCGACTTGGCCTCCAAATCGCAATCGTCTATTGCGACTTGCCCCAAATCGCAATCCATTACACTATGAACAGTACCAAATCGCAACCTTCAGTTGCGACTTGGCTGAACCTTTATCTATTGCGACTTCATCTGTTGCGACTTCAGCTATTGCGACTTCAGTGCATTGCGACTTCATTGCATTGCGACTTGTGTGTGTTTGTGACATGGTTTGTGTTGCAACAAAGGGTTAAAAATGTGTAATCGTGACTGTTTCTAGAGATCCAGATGGTATCCTTGCGGAACCCCCGTGCTTAGTCTCAGGAGGGGGGCATTGTTCATGGTGTTTAGCATAAAGCATGTGTGACATCATTCCCATATTTAGGCTGTCACATACATATATTGCAACTGTCAATGCTTAATAGAGCTCAAGTTTGCCAAGATTTTCAGAAGATGGGTGTTGGAATTTAGTCTTTGGTTGAATTGAATTAGACGTTTGAGCATTTGCAATCATCATTCTGGAGTTTTGTTGACGATGCTAGACCGTTGAGTGCTCTTCTGACCTGATCAATCAGAATTGTGAGTGCTTGCAATCGTTGTTCTGGTGCTTTGGTTGTGATTCAGACTCTTGAGTGCTTATAATCATTCAGCTATTTCTTGAAGATTGAAGTTCCGGATTTTCATCATTCAGTATTCTGATATTTTGGGGATGAGCATTTTTCTACAGTTGATGAACAATGTTACTTGTGGTGTTCTTCTAAACCCTACCTTATAGTGTATGCTTCATTATGTTTCCTCTTTCGAGCAAATCCGAATCACGCTCTTAAGCCGAATTCCTATTCAACTCGTGACTTATCGACGGATTTGGTGTTATAGACTGAGTTTGCATTTGGTATTGTCACGCAACAACTCGCTCGTTATTTTTTCTTGTGAGCTTATCGATACGAGCTAGAGTTTCCACATTTATGAAGATATTTTTCGTGCACTCGGTCGAGACATTGAATCCGATTTGTCAAGGTTGAAATATAAAGAGTAAGAGCATATTTCAAGGGGGAGCCTAGACTACATTTGAAGAATTGCATCACTACGGTTTTCTAAAGAAATCAAGGGGGAGAAGAATTAAAGATCTTTCGAGATGGGTGATTCCTTTACAAAACTATAGGGGGAGATTGTTAGGACACTAAATGTCCTAATTATAAGATAGTTTTGTAAAAGGGTAATTAATAGTAATATGGGCTTGGATATAGTGTAATGGGCTTGGGCTTAACTATGTAACAAGGGGTATATAATGTTTAGTGTGTGTAATTAGAAGTGAGTGTCATTGCAATGTAGCCTCCTAGTGTGTATGTGTGTGTTCTAGAGAGAGAACCATTCTCTCTCTAGGTTGCTTTCATCTTGAATAATACACCACTTTGATTATCTATCTTCTTGTTACTATCTATATCAATATATGAATCGTTGCCTTGTTGAAATGGGACTAACAATTAGTTTACTTATATTTTTGCCCAAAGGTGATGTATTTGTAAACTAATTTTGCATTACTTAATTAAGGAGTTATAAGTGTGTTGTTGATGGAACCAACGGGAAGTTAACAATTACACTCAACTTCTTTAATAAATCTAACTTTGTGTTGTGGTTAGATATATTATTCAACTTTAGCCCTATGGTTATTTTTATTATTATTATTATGTCATAACATAGTCTTATTTTATAACTTATTTTTCCTTTTGTACCATGAAAATTATTATAGTCTTTAATAGCATAATAATCCTTGTATTTCAGCTTTGACACCCACTACAATTGCAAATTGTATTTCTGGCATAGAACATTTGAACGGTACTAACTTTACAACGTGGAAAGATCAAATTAAGATTTCTCTCGGCATAACTGATTTGGACTATGCATTAAGATTTGATCCACCTGAACCTCTTACAGCCGAAAGCACGGCTGATCAAAAGAGGACTTATGAGATTTGGGAAAGATCGAACCGCATGTCCTTAATGATAATGAAGAATTCTATATCAACGGCTATTCGAGCAGCCATTCATGACTCTGAGAATGCTAAAGAATTCTTAACTTCAGTCGAGGAGCAATTTAAGGGCTCGTCTAAGGCTCATGCGAGTACCCTTATTCTTAAGATGCTTACCACGAAGTATGATGGTGTTAGTGGAGTTCGTGAGCACATCATGATGATGAATGATATGGCCTCAAAACTAAAGGGTATGGACATGGAAATATCTGAAGGTTTTCTCGTTCATTTCATTATGACATCTTTCCCTACACATTTTGGTCCTTTTAAGATCAACTATAACACTCAAAAGGAGAAATGGAAAATGAGCGAATTAATAGCCATGTGTGTCCAAGAAGAAGAAAGGCTTAAAATTAAAAAACCAGATGTTGCTCATCTTACTGCCACTAAGACAAATAATAAGAAAATTTTCAAAGGTAACAAAGTTTCAAAATGGGAGAAAGGGAGTTCCACTAAAGAAAGTTCATCTAAGGCAACCTCAAGTAAGGGCATGGGAACGGGTCCTAAATGCAAGTTTTGTAAGAAACATGGACACATCCAGAGAGAATCCCCAAAGTTTAAAGAATGGTTAGAAAAGAAAGGTCCGCACATTTCCTATGTAACTTATCATGAATGTTTTTCTATTAATGTTCCCTCTAATACTTGGTGGATTGATAGTGGTTCTATGGTACATGTTACTAACTCATTGCAGGGATTCCTTTCAAAGAAGAAGCTACAAAAGGGGGAAATAATCATTAAAGTCGGAAATAGGGATGAACTACATGTTGAATCCGTTGGAACTCTCTTATTAGTTTTAGAGAGTGGTTTCAATTTGTACTTAAATAATACACTTTATGTTCCATCCATGAATAGGAACCTTATTTCTGTTTCTAAACTTGATCGTTTTGGCTATGATTTCAAGTTTGGGCATAATGGTTTAATAGGGTATTTTGATTCTCATATTATCGGTGTTGGTTCATTAGAAAATGACCTCTATAAGCTTAATTTGGATAATAACTTCGCGGAATCTCTATTAGCAATGAGTGTAAATGTGATCACTAAAGGGAAAAGGAAAAGTCTCGAAAAGGAAAATTCCTCAAGATTGTGGCATAAACGTTTAGGCCACATATCAAAAGACAGAATGCAACGTCTAGCTAAAGAAGGAATTCTTCCTACTTTATATTTTTCTTATTATAACCAATGTATTGAATGCATTAAAGGAAAGTTTGTTAAAACAAATAAGAAAGGGCCCACAAGAAGTAAAGAGCTTCTTGAAATTATCCATACAGATATTTTTGGCCCTTTCATCACCGACATAGGAGGACATAAGTCTTTCATTACTTTCATTGATGACTATTCTCGTTATACTTATGTATACTTGATTAAGGAAAAATCTGAATCTCTTGATGTTTTCAAAATCTATAAGGCTGAAGTTGAAAATCAACTCAAACGCAAGATTAAAATTATGAGATCAGATAGGGGTGGAGAGTATTATGTTAAACACTCTGATGTTGGACAAAGCCCCGATCCATTTGCCTTATTTTGCCAGGAACATGGAATTGTAAATCAATTTACTATGCCTTATACACCACAACAAAATGGTGTTGCAGAAAGGCGAAATCGAACCCTTATGGACATGGTGCGAAGCATGATTTGCAATTGTAAAGCCCGTATCCCGGTATGTAATCTCTTTTTATAAATCCTTTTGTTTTAATTTGATTTAATGTGGTTTCCGTTAACGGGGTTAGTCGAGTTGGACCTAATCGTTAAAAATGTCGGAATTTTGGTTAGTTGCGAGAAGGTTTTTAGTTGAGGGGCCATTTGTGTCAAGGGCCAAAACACTTCATAGGTTTCGGCCCATGCAATTCATAACCGAAACCCTTGTGTTTGTGTGTGGTTGTGGCGTGAGTAGCAAACAAGAGAAAAAGAAAACTAAAACCTAAGTCTTCTTCCCCCCTCCCCCCCATCGTGAACGCCGGCTGCAAAGAGAGAAGGAGAATAGAACCGTGAGTTAGAGAGAGAGAGTCGCCGGAGTAAGAGAAGAAAGAGTCGCCGGAGAGAGAGGGAGAAAGTTCGCTGGAAAGAGGGGAGAATCGTCGTCGTTTCTTCCGGAAAGAGTGGAGGAGAAGTCACGTCGAGGTAATCCCGTGTTTCCGTTCCTTTCGTTGTGTTTTTCTTCGTCGGAAATTGGTAAACCACCACCACCACCACCGCCGCAGCCACGGCTGCCGGCGGTGGGGCCGCCGCTGCGTGCCGCCGGGTGACGGAAGGAGGGGTGCGTACGTGTGCGGGTGTGTGCGGATATGAGGTTGCTGGTAAGTCGGGATGGGCGGTATTTTGGGTGTGGTTTCGCCGGAAGTTTTTAACCGCCGCCGCCGCCAACAGCCGCCTCTGCCGGAGGTGGCAGAGGGTGGTGCTCAGGCTGCTCAGCCCATTTAATCGTGATCTTTAAGTCAGCTGGAATCACAGGTCTGAATGCTTAAGTCGTGGCTTAATGGGTTAAGATTTAAAGATAATCAATGTTTGTCATTTTATGTGAAAGTCACAGTTTCTGCCACTGATTTGGGAAAGCCATAACTTTTGATAGGAACGCCGTATTGAGGTGAAACCAGTGCCAAAAGCTCCCATTCTGAGTCTAGTAAGTTTCTTATGTTTTGCGGAAAAACCAGTTCGGACCATAGCTAGTGTCAAACTGCTGTTTTGTACTGAAAGGTCCTGTTTTGCACTGTGCAGCAAGTCGGTTTTGTAAAATCAATAGTAAATTGTAGAAAAATCGTTAGAGCGCGTGCGATATGTCCCTGGAACCCTAAGGCATGGGACTTTGGGTTTATGGAAAAATATTTCTGGTTTAATCAGTTTATAAGGGGTTAAACAGGTCCCGAACAGACCTGCGTGTTGAGAGTAAAAACTGGAAAAATGTGTTTTTAAAGTTAGTAGTCGTCGCTTTGGTTTGGGGCGTCACTTTGACAATTGTTAACGCTTATTTAGGTGGAAAAAGGTGAACTGGTGTTGGCCGGTTCGTGTTGCGGTTGAGGTCATAAGCTTTGCGTTTGAGGTGAGTTCCCTCACTATATAGGATGGGAATTATATTTGTGTTGCTGTAGTTCGAGTGTGTTGATTACGATTGTTTGTTGATATTATTGTGTTATGGAATATATATATATTTGTGTATATATATTGATCTGTGATTGATGTACTTCTTGATGGTTGTTCCAAGAAGTATATGCGTTTGTATAATGAGTTGTGATTATATCTTCTTGATGGTCGTTCCAAGAAGTATAAGGCTACTTCTTGATGGTTGTTCCAAGGAGTATATGTGTTGGTATAATGTGTTATGATTATATCTTTTTGATGGTCGTTCCAAGAAGTATAAGGCTACTTCTTGATGGTTGTTCCAAGGAGTATACGTGTTGGTATAATGTGTTGTGATTATATCTTCTTGATGGTCGTTCCAAGAAGTATAAGGCTACTTCTTGATGGTTGTTCCAAGGAGTATACGTGTTGGTATAATGTGTTGTGATTATGTCTTCTTGATGGCCGTTCCAAGGAGCATAAGGATTATTATAAATCGTGATATATTTTCTTGATGGATGTTCCAAGAAATTTATGTGCTGGTATGTTTAAGGGTGATGCTGATATAATTGCGATCCTATGTATGGATTGAATTCACTAAGCTTCGTGCTTACCCCTTCCCAATATCTTATGATTTCAGGTGTGAGTAGCCGTCGGGCTTGACGGTACACACGGGCGCAAGGCGAAGATTGTTTAAGTTGATTTTTATTAAATGAGGATTTAATTACCTAACTTTTTCCGCTGCTTAAACCTTGTTGACGGTTTTAAATAACGACGTTTATTTTATTGTATTGGGATGTGTTAACTTGTGGTTTGATTATAATAAAATGCATTATTTTTAAAAGTTTAAATTCCTTGTAATTTTTGGGACGTTACAACTTGGTATCAGAGCACAACTTGAGTGAATCAGACACATCTCGGTGTGTTTGGTCTCAAGTTGCGGCTATGAAATTTCAAATCCTTTTACTAAAATCTTTTCGAATGAAAGAAAAAGGAAAACCTGTTTGGGAAACGGTGATTGAGGGCGCAGTGTGTACAGTCAGCCGACGCTAAGTGGGAAGGTACAATACTTAGTGTATTTATCGCTTTCTAGATCATAAGGTATGCATGCTAGATTGCCTATGTGGTTTACACTGTACTGTATGATGATTGCTTGCTAGTAGGAATCAATACTAGTTATAGAAGGTTGTTAAGTGAAGGCCCTATAGGTTGTATGCAGTAAGGATCATATAGCCTTAGAATATTTGATTTAGTTCTATTGCGCAGCTCTTGTTTGAGTCCAACCGTTCTAGGATAGAATCTTGTATTCGAATGTCTATTTGATTCACGCTGCATGCGACTGGGTATTCGCGAGGCAACTCGTTATAGCTAATAGGGATTCCGTGGTAGCAAGGGTAGTGGGATGAGATGAAATTCCTAGTGAGCTGGGAAGAGTGTTTACATATGAGTATGTATGCTAGATTGCTTTGTAGAACATAGGAGTATGTGTGCTGGATTGTTTGGTGCTTATTACACTGTACTGCGTGTTTGTTGCTTGCTAATAGGAGTTTATGCTAGCCTTGATAAGTTGTTAAGTGAATGCACAATAGGTTGTACGCGGTAGGAACCAAATAGCCTTAGAATGTCGGATTTAGTTCTATTGCACAACTCTTGTTTGAGTCCAACCGTTGTAGGATAGAATCTTATATTCGAATGTATACCTGGTTTTACACTGTGTGCGACTGTGCATTCGCGAGGCGACTCGTCACGACTAGTGGGGATTTCGTCATAGCAAGGGTAGTGGAGTTGGGTGGAATTCCTAGGGAGCTAGGAAGAGTGTGTACATATGCCGGTGCGGGCATATGTGTGTAGTTATCGGCGAGAAACTACTTGGACCCATCGGATGGAACTCGGAACGAGTGATGATAGGTGTGGAAGGTAGTAGAAGAGCTCCTACTATCTGAAGCACAGGATCCGTGCTCGAGTCGGGGAAAGTGATGAGGAATCCAAGGAGTTGAGCGTGAGCGTTGTTAGTGTGAGTTATTATGTACTAATAACTCGTTGTAATATCTACCCAGGATAGCCATCACAAGGAGGAACGATTATAGTAAACCTACTAGTACAGGTGTGTACTTGATTTGCTTTGATGGGATGATCGTTGGGGTAGTGACGAAGGTTATAAATTAGTAGTCGTTGGAATAAAAGGACGATTCTCGTATTAATCACTTGGAGTGACGATGAGGATGATGTTTGTTTCGGGCCAAGATGGATGATTGTGCTAGAATCATAGGCTTATAGAGCCGACTTTGATTTGAGGAAAAATCGTAGGGATTATTTGACGTAATTTCCCAACTTGCCTAAGAGGTTTAAATGTCCGGATGACGTTAGTGGACCGGAGAGATTTGGAGGAGTAGGAGTCGAGGCGTAGAATGCCGACTAAGTCATGCACAAAGTTTGATTTTGAAATAGATTGCATTAACAAATTCTTGTGTTTCAAATCATTTTATGGATGGTGTTTTGGAATTTCGGGAAATGTTCAATACACACACAAGATTTTGAAATATGGTTTTGAAAGGGTATGAAATCGTTTTATCACGGGAGTGCAAACTTTGTTAGAATTTGTCTCATTTCGTTATTTTCCAACGGTTCTTTCGGGTAAGATGATATCCATGTTTTGTGGTGTTTAAAATGTTGGGCAAGTGACTACGGCTTGTGACTTTAACATGGGAACTCCTCCACATATGTTAGAGTTGAGACGGAAAGTTACATTCCACGATGTCTGTATAAAGCTATTTGAGTGATTTGGTTAACATAAGTTTTGTTTTACGGCATGTTGAGTCGTGTGGGTTTAATTTCACGAGGTGCATATCTTATTTGTTTATGTGACCATTTGGGGAAATCTTGGAAATCAATTTAAAGAACCCCACCTTTTGAGATTTTATGAGATTTTTGCCGATATTTTCAAATGATGGAAACGGATTGGTTTTTATCTTTAAGTTGAAACTTACACGAGACAGGTGTGTTTTAACAAAAATATATTGTAAACCATTTCATCGTTTTGTATGACTAGCCGGCGCGCGTAAGATTTGTTGGCGAACCCTGTGCCATGACATTTTATGTTAAAAAAGAGAAATTTTGGGGTCAAATGTCGTGGAACTGATTTTGAAATTATGTGCACACTTTTGTCGCACCCGGTGTAAGGTCGAGCGGTTACTTTAAATGCATGTCATGAGTCAATTCATACTAGAACCGTGACGGTTCATTTTCAAAGAAATTATTTATTTCTCTTTACGTTTTGTGAGTACACTAAGCTGCAATGAAATGATTTTCAACATGATTTTCATATGTGGGACGAACGTGTCCATTTTTGCGTAACTACCGACCTGGTAATAGTAGTTTTATTGCTTACGGTCTTTTTGAAATGAAAAATCTTGACGTTGAAAATATTTTGTAAATGATTTTGTAAACCATTTGGCAAGTGTGCTTATAAGTGTTATGTGTCATTTTGAGAATTTTAAGGGGTGAGTCCTTTTGGAAAACTCTTTTGTTTAACCCGTGTCGAGTTTGGGACTAATGTTGATTTTAGAGTATTGCTTGCTTAAGCTTTATTTAAACGCGTTTTTGACCGACTTATGGGTCTAGCAAGCGTGGAGCATTTTGCTCGGTTTTGACTTGAGATAGTCATGGGTCGATTGCACGGTTTTTAATGGCTCGATGTGGAGTTTTGTTGATGGGTTGTTTTGTTGCAGAGTTTTGCACTTATTGCACGTTGAGTATTTACATGTTGGGTGAGTGAGTCATTCCGGGATAGACATGTTGTTGGTAGACTGTTTGCATTAAATCCTTGGTCAGGTCAGTCAGACGTTGGTAACGGTCGGTTGGGTATCTCGGGGTGGGACCCCGGTATCCATGTGTTATGACCTTGACTTTCCAGTAGGCACTGGGAGGATATAGTCTTGGGCACTTACCTGGGAGGTAGTCCCGATATGCCGGGCCTTGAGACGTATCTGGGAGGTAGACGTTAAGGTGTATCTTGATACGATGTAACTAGGCTTCGTAGAGCGAGTGTGGAGGATAAGTAGACGGTGGAAGGTTGGATATTCCACGCGTGTTGGTAATGTAGGCCGAATAGTATTGGTTAAGGGAATGAAGCCCTTTGTAATTACGAGCATGAATGCGCAGTAACCTTTTTGAGGTAAATAGTATATTCAGGTGTCGACTTTTGGGCTTGAAGCCAAACACCTTTAGTGTAACCGAAGAATTGTAGCCGTTTTTAAGGTAGTTATAGTGATGGTAGTAGTAACCCCGAGATGCTTAATTGTGATGAATGGTTATGGTGAAATGACCTTCGTGGGTGATTATAAATTTACTGGTTTGACGATTCGTGTGAAATAAATTTTGGGAGCCTTTTAGAACTCATGGAAGTTAATCGACAGTTAATGGTAAGTATGATCGAATTCGAGTATCCTGTAGGGTATATTGGTGAGCACCTTTAGAATAGTTAGAGCTCGAAATTTGAATCGGGATGTATGGATTATCTATGGTTGGGAGACAACCGAAGTCGGTTGACTAGGAATGAATCCAGTTGTTGGAGTGTTGTTTCGATCATAATTTTCAGTGTCCTAGAAGGAGTACGTTAGTAAGAAAAGTATTCGAGAAGTTTTAGAAGGGGTTTCAAGTGAACTTGGGAACCTGAGGTTGAGATGTGGGAGAACTATCTTTAGCTATGCACGGGCATAGACTTCGACGACGAAGTCTAATCCAAGTGGGGGAGAGTTGTAAAGCCCGTATCCCGATATGTAATCTCTTTTTATAAATCCTTTTGTTTTAATTTGATTTAATGTGGTTTCCGTTAACGGGGTTAGTCGAGTTGGACCTAATCGTTAAAAATGTCGGAATTTTGGTTAGTTGCGAGAAGGTTTTTAGTTGAGGGGTCATTTGTGTCAAGGGCCAAAACACTTCATAGGTTTCGGCCCATGCAATTCATAACCGAAACCCTTGTGTTTGTGTGTGGTTGTGGCGTGAGTAGCAAACAAGAGAAAAAGAAAACTAAAACCTAAGTCTTTCCCCCCCCCCCCCCATCGTGAACGCCGGCTGCAAAGAGAGAAAGAGAATAGAACCGTGAGTTAGAGAGAGAGAGTCGCCGGAGTAAGAGAAGAAAGAGTCGCCGGAGAGAGAGGGAGAAAGTTCGCTGGAAAGAGGGGAGAATCGTCGTCGTTTCTGCCGGAAAGAGTGGAGGAGAAGTCACGTCGAGGTAATCCCGTGTTTCCGTTCCTTTCGTTGTGTTTTTCTTCGTCGGAAATTGGTAAACCACCACCACCACCACCACCGCCGCAGCCACGGCTGCCGGCGGTGGGGCCGCCGCTGCGTGCCGCCGGGTGACGGCATGAGGGGTGCGTACGTGTGCGGGTGTGTGCGGGTATGAGGTTGCGGGTAAGTCGGGATGAGCGGTATTTTGGGTGTGGTTTCGCCGGAAGTTTTTAACCGCCGCCGCCGCCAACTGCCGCCTCTGCCGGAGGTGGCAGAGGGTGGTGCTCGGGCTGCTCAGCCCATTTAATCGTGATCTTTAAGTCAGCTGGAATCACAGGTCTGAATGCTTAAGTCGTGGCTTAATGGGTTAAGATTTAAAGATAATCAATGTTTGTCATTTTATGTGAAAGTCACAGTTTCTGCCACTGATTTGGGAAAGCCATAACTTTTGATCGGAATGCCGTATTGGGGTGAAACCAGTGCCAAAAGCTCCCATTCTGAGTCTAGTAAGTTTCTTATGTTTTGTGGAAAAACCAGTTCGGACCATAGCTAGTGTCAAACTGCTGTTTTGTACTGAAAGGTCCTGTTTTGGACTGTGCAGCAAGTCGGTTTTGTAAAATCAATAGTAAATTGTAGAAAAATCGTTAGAGCGCGTGCGATATGTCCCTGGAACCCTAAGGCATGGGACTTTGTGTTTATGGAAAAATATTTCTGGTTTAATCAGTTTATAAGGGGTTAAACAGGTCCCGAACAGACCTGCGTGTTGAGAGTAAAAACTGGAAAAATGTGTTTTTAAAGTTAGTAGTCGTGGCTTTGGTTTGGGGCGTCACTTTGACAATTGTTAACGCTTATTTAGGTGGAAAAAGGTGAACTAGTGTTGGCCGGTTCGTGTTGCGGTTGAGATCATAAGCTTTGCGTTTGAGGTGAGTTCCCTCACTATATAGGATGAGAATTATATTTGTGTTGCTGTAGTTCGAGTGTGTTGATTACGATTGTTTGTTGATATTATTGTGTTATGGAATATATATATATTTGTGTATATATATTGATCTGTGATTGATGTACTTCTTGATGGTTGTTCCAAGAAGTATATGCGTTTGTATAATGAGTTGTGATTATATCTTCTTGATGGTCGTTCCAAGAAGTATAAGGCTACTTCTTGATGGTTGTTCCAAGGAGTATACGTGTTGGTATAATGTGTTGTGATTATATCTTCTTGATGGTCGTTCCAAGAAGTATAAGGCTACTTCTTGATGGTTGTTCCAAGGAGTATACGTGTTGGTATAATGTGTTGTGATTATATCTTCTTGATGGTCGTTCCAAGAAGTATAAGGCTACTTCTTGATGGTTGTTCCAAGGAGTATACGTGTTGGTATAATGTGTTGTGATTATGTCTTCTTGATGGCCGTTCCAAGGAGAATAAGGATTATTATAAATCGTGATATATTTTCTTGATGGATGTTCCAAGAAATTTATGTGCTGGTATGTTTAAGGGTGATGCTGATATAATTGCGATCCTATGTATGGATTGAATTCACTAAGCTTCGTGCTTACCCCTTCCCAATATCTTATGATTTCAGGTGCGAGTAGCAGTCGGGCTTGACGGTTCACACGGGCGCAAGGCGAAGATTGTTTAAGTTGATTTTTATTAAATGAGGATTTAATTATATAACTTTTTCCGCTGCTTAAACCTTGTTGACGGTTTTAAATAACGACGTTTATTTTATTGTATTGGGATGTGTTAACTTGTGGTTTGATTATAATAAAATGCATTATTTTTAAAAGTTTAAATTCCTTGTAATTTTTGGGACGTTACAGCAATTCAAGTCTCCCGAAGTACTTATGGAGTGAGGCATTAAAGACAACCACTCATATCCTTAATAGAGTGCCTTCTAAGTCTGTTTTGAACTTTGGACAGGAAGGGTACCTACTTTAAACTATTTTTGGGTATGGGGTTGTCCGACTGAGGCTAAAATCTTCAATCCTCAAATAAAGAAACTCGATCCCAAGACCATTAGTTGTTATTTTATTGGATATCCTGAACATAGTAAATAGTAAAGGGTATCGGTTCTATTGCCCTAATCATACCACCAGAATTGTCGAATCAAGGCATGTTGAATTTATTGAGAATGGTGAAACCAGTGGGAATGGGGGTAGAAGTATTGAACTTGAAGAGAGTATAACGAATACTCATAATTTTGATGTTCAAGTACCAATGAATACATAAAACACACCATAATTATCTCAAAATGAGATTGGTGTCCCTGTTGTTAATGAACTACCACATAATGCTCCTATTGTTAATGAGCCGCCACATAATGTTCCTATTGTCAATGAACAACAACATGAAGCCCAAAATAATGTGCCTGATAATCAACAACCATTACGAAGGTCTACGAGAGCTAGGAGATTTGTCAACTATGATGACTTCATAATCTATTTGAACGAAGTTGATTATGACTTAAGTAAAGCTGAAGATCCTACTTCCTATAAAGAAGCCATCGCGAGCAATCAGTCAACTCAATGGCTTGAAGCCATGCATGACGAGTTGAAGTCGATGAAAATAAATGATGTTTGGGAACTTACAGAATTACCCAATAGTGCAAAACATGTCGGGTGTAAGTAGGTCTATAAAACAAAATTAGACCAAAAAGGCAACATTGAACGATATAAAACACGACTAGTTGCTAAAGGCTATACTCAAAAGGAAGGGATAGATTATAATGAAACATTTTCTCCTGTTTCGAGAAAAGAATCATTAAGAATAGTTATGGCTCTGGTAGTTCATTTTGATTTGGAGTTGCATCAAATGGATGTTAAAACTGCATTTCTAAATGGAAACTTGCATGAGGATGTCTATATGACACAACCTGAAGGTTTTAAGGTTGAAGGCAAGGAACATATGGTTTGTAAGTTAAAAAGAACCATATATGGGTTAAAACAGACTTCTCGACAATGGCATCTGAAATTTCATGATGTTTTGAAAAAACTTCAGTTTAAGAAACATATAGTGGATCAATGTATATACCTTAATATCAGTGGAAGTAAATTTGCCATACTTGTGTTATACGTTGACGATATTCTTTTGGCATGTAATGACAAGGATATGTTGTATGAGACCAAGAGATTCCTTTCAAGTAATTTTGACATGAAAGATCTTGGTGAAGCCTCTTATGTAATTGGCATCGAAATAGGCCTTGTGGGATTTTAGGTTTGTCCCAAAAGGCTTACAACATGCAAAACTGCTCAAGGGTGACAAGTTTGGCTCATATCAATGTCCTAAAAACGAGTTGGAACGTGAAGAGATGAGACTTGTACCATATGCTTCAGTTGTTGGAAGCCTTGTGTATGCTCAAGTTTGTACTCGCCTTGATATCGCATACATAACGGGCATGCTTGGACGTTATCAATCCAATCCAGGAATGGATCATTGGAAAACGGCCAAAAAGGTTTTGCGATATCTTCAAGGGACTAAAGATTTAATGTTAACTTATCGGAAAACGGATAACCTTGAAGTTATAGGTTACGCAGACTCTGATTTTGCTAAGTGTAAAGACGATAAGAAATCCACTTCGGGGTACATTTTTATGCTTTCAGGAGGTCCCATATCTTGGAGGAGTCATAAGCAAGAAATAACCACCACTTCTACCATGATGGCTGAGTATGTTGCATGCTATCACGCTACAAGTCGTGCCATTTTACTCAAGAACCTAATTTCTGGACTGAAGGTGGTTGACTCCATTTCACGACCTATAAGACTACATTGTGACAATAGTGCGACTGTTAGTTTTTCAAACATCACTAGTTCTAGTGGAGCTGGTTTGTATCTTGACACTAAGTATTTATATGTTCGAGAGAAAGTTGAAGACAAGAGCATTGCCATAGAGTATATTTGCACTCATGACATGTTGGTTGATCCACTTACAAAAGGTTTACCTCCCAAACTCTTTTTAGAGCATGTTGCCGGCATGGGATTATGTAATAACCTAGTTTAGTCTAAGGATTGTGCTCATTTTATTTTGTTTAATCCACATCATGTTGAAGTTTGTTATTCTCAGTTTTTGTGCACATTAAGAGATCTCATGAGCAAACATTATTAAATGGATCATTATTATGAATGGTTTTATTTTGGTTACCACTTATGTTTATTTACCATTCGAATTCATTATGGATCATGAAAACCATTAATTAGATGAAATGAATAATTGTATAATTGATAGGGTCCTGTGTCACTAAAGATGCAAGTGACTATATTGATTTGCGTTAGTAATTCTACCTAATCACGGTTAATTAATAAATCAACAAATTGGCCAAATATTCATACAAAGCATAAATAGGTATACGGCCAAGTGGGAGAATGTTAGACTAATTAATGTTTAATGTTAGACTAATTATTATGTCCTAACCTATTTTATGTATTATGATTATTGTTGATTTAATATAAATATTTATTAAGTAAGTTACAAGACTCTTGAGAAGACTCTTGATTAATCACCATAATGAAGTGTAACACCCTAAAATCAGGGCTAATTTGAACCTCAAATTATAATACGTTATGATACAAGAAACTTCAACTTATATAAATATAGCAAGGAAATTAACCATCAAGAGTATATTTACAATACAAGATCCTTCAAATAACCTATTAATCTAATCATATCACTATAATCAGATTAACTAAGTTATCTAAGCAATTCATCAAAATCTCTTCTTGTTAATTGACACATCTGCTATTCCAAAAACGCTCGTCCCACAACCCTTTACTTTCCCGAGCTGGTACCTGATAAGAAAACATCATATGAAACGATTAGGCCAACGCCTAGTGAGAACATTCGTTTTAATAATAATATTTGCAAAATCAATGTAAACAAGTTACAACAAACCTGATTACTCATTTTCTTACCGTACGTGTAACTCTATTCCATTACACGATTTCATCCAATTCCATGAATATGACTGACAATAATTCAATCAGCATATCATGCCTCAGAGCCACACTACGAATCTTCAATGATTTTAGATTAATGCTCTTATCCAATAAATCGCAATTACACATGCCCATTTATCGGAAAGGAAGTAGAGATTACAAGCACTTATGTCAATCCCATTTTCTTCCTTAGAAATTGGGAATAACGATTATTACCACACGCCTATTCCACAATTTCCACACACACACTGGAATAACGATTATTACCACACGCCTATTCCATGTGATTACCAAACACTAGTGCCTATGGATCCATTACACTTTACTAACGTATATGCATAACAACATATTACAACTCATATCATATTCTCACATCTAAGAATACTAGATAACTTATCGTATCTTCATCCTCAAATGCCCCCCCTTCGGCGACTTAGCACGGGGGTTCCGCTACCCGGTTAGCGGATGGGGTCAAGGGGCAACGCCCTTGCAGGGTCTGGGGGCAGCGCCCCTAGAATTTTTTTAGAAAACTTAACCAGACAAAACATCTAAAATTTGCATCCAGACATCAGAACCTAACATTCTCAATTTCACAAAAGTGTCCGGACAACAGGGGTTTCCGGATAACTTTAACTACCCGGGCAACTCAAACTTTCCGGATAAGTATAACTTACCGAATACATTCATAATCCGGACAATACACTTTCCGGACCATCATCTAATCCGGACAACACCCGGAAAACTAAATCAACCCGGATACTATCCGGTAACTATTTTATCCGAAAACTTACAATAAAACTAAAACTTACCGGATACTCTTCTGCGTCCGGATACATTGTTCACAGGGGTTTTCGGATACGACTTTTTATCCGGAAACTTCGGTCTGCAGCCTAAAATTCGATCTAATTCGATGTCTGTTCGATTCAGCTCATTCCAGACCATTCCATACAGTCCACAAACAGTTTATACAACTATTACAAGGTTTAATTTAACATATTAACATTGATTTAAGCAAACAACAAATGAACTCACATTAAGTTTGCAAAACCCACTTCCTGCACAAATCTGAAACTTCAATCTGCTGTAAACGATTTTGAAAACCTAAACAATACACAGATTCGTTTACAAGCATACATCTACAACAAGATTTATCAGAAACCATGCTCAATTCCTTACCAATTTGAAGACAAATCCTTGTTTTTCCCTTCTTTCTCTTTTCTCCTTTTTCTCTCTTTCTCTCTGCCTCTTGACCGACCTAAGCACAAAAGAATGGGATAAATATCTGATTTTCAGCTATTTTATCCATACATACTTTCCAAAATGACCAATTACACCTCCAAGTTTCAACTTTCCAACAATGACACTTAACTTTGATCACTTAACATTATAACCCCATTTTGAATTATAAATCAAAACATGATCCAAGGTTAAAACTAACATACAAATAAATCCCAATTCTCATTAAAATACTATTATTGAAAATTCAGGATGTTACATGAAGTGCTCTTAATGTAGTCTTGATGGAAGACTCTTGAGAGACACTCCTTAATGCCTTGGAGATGATCCCTACCTTGACCTCTCCTATATATATGGGATTATGTTTCCACCCATAACAACACAACAATAACATACACTTAAGAATTGTATACTCATTCCATCATCTTAAGGAGAGGCTCAAGTAGAAGATCAAGCATCCTAACGGCGTACTACTTATGGCGTCATCATCTCTAAACTCAAGTAAGCCTCATGCTTAATCCACATATTATGAATTACATGATTACGATCCACATGTTTTAGCCTAACAATGATAAAGACATAAAGGAAAATAAAAAGGTCCCGAATTCCCTTTCAACACACCACAAAATACGCGGTCCATATCCCTCCATCGTATAAAAGACTCTCCATCCTTTAGGGTTTCAAACATACCTCCCAACTTTTTTTTTTCCATTTTCATCTCTTCTTCACTACTTCACCTCAATTTTCCATTTTTGCCATCAAGATTCTTCCTTCTTCCTAAAACCCATTTCTTCATTCTAAAAAAAACCCTAAATTTATGCGCTTTTGAGAGCTCAATTCAGTGACTTCCCATTTGTGATCAACCAAAAACCTCACTTTTGTGTTTTATAGGGATTTTCTTTTTTGGATGTGAGAAGAAAGAAAAATGCGAATAGATTAGCAAGGCTCTTCCTCTCCAAATTTCACAAGTTTTGGGCGTTCAATCCTTGGTATGAAACACGATCCAATGGTTCATTCCATAGACCATGAAAACCCAAATCAAGAAAAAGAAATCGAAGCTTTTCAAAAACAGGTAACTCAAAGATTTCATGATTTCTCTCCGGTTGATTCACAAGAACTCTTATCGATTTCTTGGATTTCCAAGGTCTTTGATGTTTTCCTATGTTGCCAAGAGGAATTCAAAGCTATATTATTCAACAACATTTTTTTAAAGTAAACAACCCATTGGATAATTTTGCGACGATGACGACATGGAGCGGCGATGGAGGAGGAGCGATGAGGAAGAGCGAGAGGGAGGAGGAGGAGGCGATGGTTTTGCGATTTTGACCTAATCGCAACAGGAGCACCGTGGAAAAATAAAAACTGACCCGGGTCAGCATAATTTTGAAGCAGGTTCGGACAAATCTCACTCAGTTTCTCGATCAGATCTCGATCAGATACAAGATTTGATAAATGCTCTGACTGCTGACTGAGTCAGCCTGACCAGCAGCTAGTAAACAGCCCCTTAGTTCCCTTTTCTTTCATGAAGGTGTACATCACTTTTACGTATAAAATGACTAAAATATCCCTATGTGCAAGGGCACTTTATGAAGAATATCGACAATGTTAGGTGTGACTAACATCAAAATAAAATGCATACCATAAGGTTGTTTTATAATAAACAAAATCCATAATACCGCAGGGACCAAAACCATAATTTACTAATCGAACCTCAGACTCATCCATTAACATTAATGCTTCAAATAAAACCTAACATTAAATTAATTTATTTATTGGTTGATGCACAAATGCACAATGGACACTTGTTTAAATAAATGCTTGTACAAAGCTGTGAGTTCTTAGAGCATCCACAACAATGAAATTTTAGGACAATTGCAAATGAGTTACGTCAGTGCCACATCAAATTTGTAATTATCTTGAAATTATCTTGAAATTATCCTCCACAATAATGAAATTTCAACCACTTTCTAAAATGATTTTACTATAATTTAATACGAAATATTTTATTAATTAAATAATTATAATAAAATAAAATAAACTAATTAAATAAAATATTTAATTTATAAAACATTAAATTAAAATACAAAGTCAAAATATTACATTAATCGTCATTTTGTTCTTCTCTAAATCTTTGACAAATCTCTTCAGTCAAATCTGATTGTGAACAATGATTCGTTGACCGATTACGTACTTGTATGTGATTTTGGAGATAGTTTCGTACTCGGGAAGTATGCTACGAGAGATTTGAGGCGTAATTATAGTAAAATTAACATCATCGTTTATATCATCAAATTGATGAATATAAATATGACGTTCATCTTCGACGATCATGTTGTGCATGATTATACATGTTCTCATTATTTCTCCAATTATTTCTTTGCACCACATACGAGATGGCCCACATACAATAGCGAAACGTGATTTGAGTACCCCAAACGCTCTCTCTACATCTTTCCAAGAATAACATTCCTCCTACAAATGTCACAAATTTTCAAATGCCAATGTACGTACCAACCATCAAATTTTCAGTCTTTCCAAACACCAAATTCTACTCAACCACCAAATTTTCAATATTTCCAACCACCAAAACGAACAAGTGACAATGTTAGAACGCCTGAATATTGAAAAAGAAAAAATCCAGGCGATGAGAGAATTCCATACACGAAGTCGAAACAGAAAAACTTAAGAAACAAACGGGAAAATCGAAAAATGATCATGAAGTTGATGGAAATGGATTCCACAACAAGGAGCGAACCACAACGGAGATTGTACGAACATCAACTTGAAGAACTTCTAAACGAACAATGATGTATTTTTATGTGTTAAGTTTGTATTTTTTTAATATGTAATTTATTTTATTGTACTTTACTATAAATTATATTTTGCTTTTTTTAATATTTATGCCTTTAAAAAAAATTAATATTTTTATTAACAAATAAAATTATTCATACATTTTGTCATAAACATACTCTACAAAACATCACAAAACATGACTTGACATAAAGCAAATTCTAATTTAGAAATTATTTCCTTCAAATTCTTATACTATTCACTGCCACATCAGCAAAAAGTACTGATTTGACATTTGCAAATTACCAAAACCAATTTCTAATTTAGCAATCATACCCACAACCACTACAATTTCTAAAATAGAAATCCTAGTTGACACATTTGCAATCCATATGAAATCCAAATGATATCCTTGTTGTGGATGCTCTTATAAGAACTTTATTTTTACACTTTTTGGTGACACCTCATTTCCAACCCATCAAATTAAAAATTTATAAAAAAGTTTACAATGATAGTTTTTATAAGAACCTCATTTTTGTGGGTCCCATTTATTTGTCAACATCAATAATTATTACATATTTATAAACAAATATTAATAATTAAATACCAATAGAAATGAAGAATTTGTCATTTCACACAAACTTCATGATAAGAACCAAAGTTCTTATTTAAGAACCTAAAAGAGTTTGAGTTCTTATAAGAACTCTCCACAATGGTAATTTCTACAAGCCATTACACTTTTTGCTTGTAAGAACCTTACATTGGAGATGCTCTAATTGTTGAGCACCGAATGTGAATCAAGAAGGGGCAAACAAATCGAAAAATAAGCTAGAACCGAGGGAGATATCGAGACCGAAAGGAAATAGTCGAGTTTTCGGTTTTTCACGGATTTGAGGTAAATACTAAACCAATCTTTACGTTCTTTGTATGTTTGGATTCGTTTTCAAGCCCTCAATCAAACCCTTGTATTCTTGTTTCTCAAATCTAAGTCTATGGTTCGATTTTGAGGTTGAAAGTTTTTAGGTTTTGATTTAAAACTGAAATTTAAATCCAAAAATGGAACTCAATACTTCATTATGGAAACTTTATGATTTTTATGTCAAGATGTTTGGGAAAAAGTATCTTATGAAGTAGTGCGAAAAGAATGAAGAAAGCCCTATCTACCGGCAACACAACTACCAAGAAACATTGTCGTTGGGTTGGATAGTTTAAATACAAGCGTAGTCCAAAATGAAGATCTTAAAGCCCAGCCCAATTAATTGATTTACAATAAAAAAACATTCGTTGTTGTAAACCCTAAGGGGGCGTTTGGTTCACTGGAAAGTGATGAAATCTGGTGGAATTGGAATGTGGCATTCCATTGACCAGATTCCATTTCAATGTTTGGTTCAATCTTTTATGCAAATGGAATCACTACAATTCCATTGAATTCCATAAATGAGCCATATAAGATTCCATCACTTAAACAAGGGATTTTAAAGGAATGGAATTGAATATTTTCATAATGCCAAAATTACCCATCTCACTTCTGATACGGTTTCTTCTCCATCGCAACTGGACCGATTTATCCTCAACAGGAGAAACATAAATTGAGAAGATAGAAATGGAGGTATTAGACATAAATTGAGCAGACAAAAAAGAATTCGAGAGTTTTTTTAGTTGTATAAAAAGAATTCAATTCGAGGTATGAATTGAGGTACGAATCAACTTGAATAAACATAAAACCATAGAAACAGATCGAGAGGTATAAAGAGAAATCGAGGTATAAATCGGTATAAAAATCGATGAAGAAAACGAGCAAGAATCGAGGTATAGAGAGAAATCGTACCTGTGTTGAAGTCGAAGGATGTGATGAAGAACCCTAGAAACAGATGGAGGTCGTGTTGGGATGAAGACGTCGACTTCTTGATAAATGGCACACAAGTGATTTTCTTTCTATTAATTAGGGTTTTATTGAATTAAGGGTATATTTGGTATTTTTGAAAAAAAAACAATTAAAATTATCAAAAGGGTATTTTGGTCATTTACCAAAATTTCATTCCAATTCCAAAGCTACATTCTGTGAACCAAACAGACAGATTCCAATTCTTTTAACAGATTCCATTCCGATTATGTCAACCAAACAGTTGGTCAAACCTAACAACATTCCATTCCAATTCCTTCAAAGTCAAATTTCCTTTGACAGATTTCATTCCATCCAAAAACATTATGCGAACCAAACGCCTTGTAATTCTTCATCACTTCCGCCTCGATAATTCTTCACGGCGCTCTACATCCGGCGCTTGAAAATGGTAAACGAAACCCTAATTTTTACTCTATCTACGTGTATTACAACATATCTCTCAACAATGTGCATATAATTTTGATTTTTGCAGCCGTTCAAGAGGTACGTTGAGATCGGAAGAATCGCCCTTAGATTAGCTGATTTAGGGGATGCATTCAGGTTTCACTTTTTAGTGCAATTAAGATGGACTTAAAATTCCTTATGAATGCATTATAGGATTCTAGAAGACAAAAAAGCTAAATGGTATTAAGAAGTTTACATAGTGTTACTAGAATGGTATAGATTGGAGGACCATAAATAAATACAAGTTAGAAATTGATTTTGGAATATTCAAAGTAGTGTTTACATGTTGTCATACACAGAGGAGGATGTAAGTCCTTTCAGCTGGTATCCAGATGTCTTTTCAAACTCCTTAGATGGATATAAATAAAAAAAGAGCATCAAATATGATCAAGTTTCATTGATATTGCTATTTTTCAACAGCTTCCTGTGTATTGAATTTGAGGGTTGCTGCAGGACCTCCTATATCTTCGTAATTGTCGATCCTTGCTTATGTAGATACCTTGTCATCTGATAACGATCATGCAGAATATGGAAGTGCTGTTGAAGATGGGAAAGTTTACTGGGATAACATCGGAATTAGGTCTTCCTGCAGATAAAGCTAATTATAGATCATTTAACAAGACCGCACTGACGGCACAAGTAATTATATTGGCACACCTGGTACAATTAATTAATAAATGGATTGCAATCAAGAAGTTGGCTACATCGAATTTGAAGATTCTTGTGTTTGATGAGGCTGATCATGCATATGCTGGCAGAGGTGATCTTCTGGATGTTTGTTTTCCGTTTTTTCCCTTCTATTATAATACAATATTACGGATTTCTCAACTGCATCTTCAAGAAAATGATCATACATAATGAGTTAATGACCAATTGTGTGTTCCCAATGATTGATAACACACGCCTTTCTGGTTATTCATTTTTTTGTGTGGAATGTTCTCATATTAGCCAATTTGGGCACACAGTCACAATGGTTCTTGACTTCTTGTATGGGTATGGGTATGGGTGCATAGTACATATGGTTGGTGGTATGTGGTTCTTGAGCAGCGGTCGGTCTTGTTAGGTACATTATTTTCGTGCACCGTACGTGATTATTGGAATAGTTTAGATACATTACATGGACACGTATAATTTTGAAGGAAACGTAGGTGTAACCAGTGACCACTATTAAAATATGTATAAAATATAATTCAGTCAAGTGAATCTCTATATATCTATTTGTATAGAGATAATTGGTTGGCAATCAACTCAAAAATAAAATACACGTAGTTTATAATCAAGGAATATGAAATCTTTGTTTTTTAAGGAAACAATTCGCTTTTAACCACCCGGGGGATGTGTTGAAATATCAAATATCCCATCTGTCCAGAGTTCTAATCCAGACGTACACAACAATTGTGGCCATTGAGGTTAAATCAGGGGCTGATGTCTTACGGTCATAATTTGCCAATAGATTAGTCTAGGCATAGCCTAGGACACCCTCCCACCCCCTCCCCCCCCCCAAAAAAAAACCAAAAAACAATTGGCTCTTGACATGCCTAAGGCTGTTTGGCAGTTGCTGAATGGTTTGGTGCAGAATGATTGGAAACTACATAATTTTTTATTTTGGCGTCACTTTAATCGCCTTGAAAACAACTTTCTAATAATTTATTCTTATAAAAGCTATTTATTTCACTATAATTTAATAAATTACATAATTGATCAAATATATATAAAATATATAAACAACTTATTTGGGGTAAATTGGTCATGTTATCTAATCTGTCTAGTTCTGTCCTACCAAATGTTTTGTCCAATTTTGTCTTACCGAACATTGAATAGTTGTGTTCTGTTCTATCTTGTCTGGATACCAAATGTACCTTATTTTGAATGTAGAATGCATTGTTTCTATTGTTGATCCAAACCCTCAGTGATTTGATAATGACCCTCTCTTATATACTTAGTGAAATTTGTAAGTAAACAATATGTATTAGAGTTTCACTATCGCTGATAAGTACTAAGATCTTACAGTACCGCTGATAGGAACTCTCGCTCTTTAGATTAAACATTCAGCGAACACTGTTCACCATTAATGCTCTGAGTCTGTTCAGTCATTATGGCGATCGCTGATAAGTTAGTTGTTTACTTATGATCCCTGAAGACAAGTTTCACGTCAACATAGGTTCTACGCTGAAGTCGAAGATCAAGCTCAAGAACCAGCGACATGTCTCCTAATGAACTGATGCGGATCAACGAAGACTCAGATTTGTCCACTCAACGTGAAGTATCAAGTACAAGACTTCAGCTATCGCTGAACTTTATCATTCGCTGAATAGATAATGATAATGCTCTGAATCAACGAAAGCTGATCATGAAGTCCTCCGTACAAAATACTTTTGTCTTAACCTCCCTTGCACGACTCCGTACGAAATGTCAGAAAAGAACCTCCGACTGTCTGAAATCGTACAACAACTCTGATACTACACTGTTCATTCATGCGGCTACTAAGGTTGTCAACAAAGGTCAATGACATGCAACCAACCAACTGATGACACGTGTAAAGTGTATACTGACTTGCATTAAATGCATGCAGTATATAAAGAGATGAACTCACTTCATTTGAAGTAATTTGCTAACTCTGGACAAGTTCAATCTCTTATCTCAAGATAGGTTATTATTAGTAATTTCCTTATCTCTCTTAGTGCAAGAAACCTTAGTGTTCCAACTTGTTTAGATTTAGGTTTATCCTTAATCTTGTTTCCGCAACAAGCTGTAAATTGTTAATGATTTATCAATAAACAATTTAGAAAAGTAAATTTGTGTGTTTGTATTCAACCCCCCCTTCTACAAACTTGTATAGGCCTTCGGGACCAACATCTATCTCTGTTTGAGTTCTTCTATGAACTTCTCCAAATGCGGTTAGGGACGACCTCACATCGGACTTTTGCTCCGGAGGTGGTGGCGAAGGTGGTGGCGGAGGTGAGTGGCTTCCATCGGCCTTGCCTTTACCGTTTACCATTCCATTTTAAGAAGAAAGGTGACTGTGATATGATGCGGTGGAAGAAGAAGAAAAGTGACTGTGATATGATGTGATGCGGTGAAGAAGACAGTGGAAGAGCTACATATAAATAGGTGTAAATTACGATTTTCGTCCTTGTGGTTTGCTGAAAATTTCTGTTTTAGTCCTTATTCTTTTAAAGTTTCTGTTTTCGTTCTTGTGTATTTAATCTTGCTATCACTAAAAGATAATTTAAATACTTGACAAATAATCAAATATTATATCAAATTATATCCATGATTGCATCCGGATGTTACAAATATAAATACGATGAAGCATGCAGAAGTAACTCAGGGACGACTCAGAAGGCTTCCATCGGCGATGCCTTTACCCTTTCCTATTCCCTTTTCTATGGTGGAAGTAGAATAAAAGTTAATTGTTCGCGTGGCGGTTGCGTCTTAATCGACTCTCTACTCGGCTGGATTTAGGTAAAAGAGGCATCAATGTTTAGTCTTTTTTTTGTCCTAACTGTGATACGGTGGTAGAGGAGTGTAGTCATCTTTTCTTCTCGTGTCCCCTCGCTAAAGGCTTATGGATATGGTGGCAAATTGATATGCCGACTCTTCGTTCCTATTCGGATTGAGTCTCTTGGATTGATTTAGTTCAATTGAAGAAAGAGGTTTTTTGGTGTTTCGAGACCGCTTATCACTTTGTGGTCTATTTGGGCAAAAACACCCCACCCCTTTGCCAACTGAGCTACACGTCAGAGCACAATAGAAATATTTTTATGGATAATTATCATTAACTAGGTTTAGGCCAATTTAAAACCATAGGATTGGGCTTGGGCCTTGATAGAATCGCTAGATTGGGCTTGGAAGGCTTCTTGACTCTTTCTCTTCTAAAGAGGATTCCAGAATCAGATTCGGTAGTCTACATCTTTTCTACTCTTTTTTTATATCTTCTCCGTCCTTCCTTCTCTCTCCTCTCTCTATACTTTCTCCTTTCTCCTTTCTCCCTCTGCCAATTCCTCTCCGTATTACCCTCTCGATGGCCACATCTTGTTTTAGGGTTAGAAACCATTCACAAGATGAACAAAATTGACGAAGAATCATTGACTTTAGATCCTCCCAACGTCTAAAAGGTCTTCTCTGATGCTCCCATTGAAACCATCGCAAGGCAACTCCTTCGAGGGCACTAATGGCCGCTTCAACTTGCTCCTCTCCCCTCAGCCGATTCGATATAAAATACCTTTCTGCCATAAGAATCCACCTCTTGGGGTCGGTTCCATTGAAAATTGGTATTTCCAATTTAATCTCCTTAATAGTCGAAAAACAATTTACCTCCAATTCCAATGGACGCTTTGGAATTTCTGATCTCTTGCGTTTCTCCTCTTGGAGTTGAATCAACCTCTCCAATTGCTTCTTCATAATCTTCATCGTCCTCTTCAAGGATTCAAATCTTCATGTATTTTCATGGTTTCCGCTTTTATCTTGTTTCCTTTTGATACCACTTGATGTACACTCGATGATTTGATGAACACATAATTGAATCAATATGAGATTGAAACAGAAATTGTATGGTTACAAAGCATTTCCAGGCACTTCGAGACTTCCGGATGTCTCCCAAGGCTCTCGCCAAAACACACACTAAATTGATCGATAAAACCCTAATGGCCCGACCCCCCTTATTTATACTATCCCACTAGATACTACTCTTGCATTAAACTATTTGTACTAGTGCATTAGGCACTTGTACCTTAGCCTACCATATGACCGCACTATTTAAGGGTGCGTTTGGTTCGCAGTCTGAAGGAATTGAAATGGAATGTTATCAAGTTTGACCAAGTGTTTGGTTGGCACGAAATGGAATGTAATCTGCTAAATGAATTGGAATTGTCTATTTGGTTTGCAAATGAATTGGAATTGAATAATGAAAAATGACAAAAATACCCTTTTATGTTTTTTGTAATTATAATAACATTTAATGGGAAAAATATGTAGTTTACCATTGTTTGATTTGTTTCCATTAGTTTATCTTCAGATTTGGTAATTGATATTAATGAAAAAAATTAAACCACTTTCCTTGTCTCATCCCCTCCCCCATTTTTTTGACCTACCTGCCACCCCCTTTTTTCCCTCCTATGGCAGCACCCTTCTTCTCTTTTCCCTTCTTCTTTGCAACACCCTTCATCTCTTTCCCTTCTTCTTCTTCTTCTTCGCAACACCCTTCATCTCTTTTCCCTTCTTCTTCGCAGCAGTAGCACCCTTCTTCTCTTTTCCCTTCTTCTTCGCAGCAGTAACACCCTTCTTCTCTTTTCTCTTCTTCTTCTTCTTATTCACATCACCCCTTCCTCTCTTGTTTGATAGACCAGTTAACCAGTGAAGGAGGAAGATGTGAAGAAGATGTGTGAAGGTGATCCATGGAGAAGAAGAAGATGAAAGAAGCTGATGAAAAGAATAAGATGAAGAAGCTGACGAGAACTGATGAAAATAAGAGAATGAATAAGCTGATCCATGGAGAAAAAAAAAGTTGATCAAGTCGAACCGATGAAAAGAAGAAGATGAGTGGCTAGGGTATTTTTGTCATTTTGAAAAAATTGGACATCTCATTTAGGAAGCAATGATCAAATCCTTGTTTAAAGGAATGTTTGGAATTCAATTCCATTCCATGGAGCATGATGGAATTTGGTCAACGGAATTGACCATTCCAATTCCATCAGATTTCGTCGGAATCCGACGAACCAAACGCAACCTTACGGTATAACAGTTTCATGCATTTTCCTATTTTCCCATTCTGATGAAACCTTTTCATTTTTACATGAAAACACAAATATATGGAACAATTTCATCATGAAAACTATTATATGAAACAATTTCAATAACTTAACCAATGAAATTGACGGTTTGCACGGTTTGTAAAATTAGAGTGGCTTGCAAATGAAACCACCTCTATATATATGTGTGTGTGTGCGTGTATATATATATATATCAGCTTCTGTAAGATCCCACCTTTTCTAATTAGTTTCTTGGCTGATTTTATAGTCAGCAAAAACGAAGTATCAAAGACAGAAGTTAAAGCAAAGACTTTCCAAAGTGTTTCAGAGATTCGCGGTCGCGGTCATACAGGTGAGTTTTTCAAAAGCTTGTGAGTTGCATTTGCCGTATATAAATATTATATACTTTAAAAGATGCATCGAAATGCAACAAAGTTTGGTTTAGTTTAACAAAGAATTATTTTCTCAGTCCATGTAACAAAGTTCTAATTTTATACCCATTTTGGCGGGTAACTTGCAATCTTGTAACATTTGAAGACGTGGATCCCATTTACAAAATCTTTATGAAATAGGTAAATAAAAATTGGAAATGAACTTGCCATCCAAATGAAAAAATGTTACAAGATCAACATGTTACTAATAGACTAAGGCCCTTTTAGGTGAAATGTGTATATATATATATATTGGGTTTAATCCCCTTGGTAAATAGTATCAACTAAATATTTTGATATTGAGAGAATATTATCCTTGTATATTTGGTCATTCAAATCTTTAGGATTATGATCAAATCTGTAGCATTGTCGTTATCTTTTAGTTTACAATAGACTTTATGTTACCATCTCATATCACCCTTGTACCTATTCATACCCACAAAGTTGGCCTTTTTGCAAAGGGATTTCATCAAAAGGATGGTGTTGACTACTTTGATAGATTTAGTGCAGTGGTCAACCCTACTACCACCATAGTTCGATGTACTTTCTCTAGCCCTTTCCCAAGCCATAATACTCAAAAACCCTAGTTTCATTGCGTGATGCCACTATCTCACACAAACCCGGAACATCTACTGCTTGCCATGGCCAGAGATCGAGTACCACCAACACCCACCACGAAATTCTTTCACCTCGTCTACACTATTTCAAACATCCAACACAAAGTTCGTGTGTTGGACGATGTACTAGTCACTTAGGAGGTGTTTGGCAGTAGCCTGAATGGTTTGGTGCAGAATGATCGAGTGGTCAGAATGATTAAGAGGTTTTAATGATATACTGCAAAATGAAATATGGTTGTTTGGTAATTGTTTAGAATGAAATCAGGTGCTGAATGGTTACGGGAGGCCCAGAATGCTAAATCATTAAGAGGGTTTTTGGAACCCCAAGAGGCAAGACATTTTTTTTGCCAAACAGAATTTACCTCTTAGCGATTCAGAGATTGCCTCTTAATGGAACCATTAAGAGGTAAACAAACAGCCCCTTACTCATCTTAGATCAACCTTTTCAAACTCCATGCCTTGGGGTTCGAAGTCCTTCATCTCATTTATGGCAAACTTGCCCCCGACCCATACAACCATACTACATCTCGTGGAAAAAGATCGATGCGATTGTCGTTAAATAGATATACGGTACTAAGAGCGACGATCTCCTCCTTCACATCCTGAAACCGATTCCACGGCTTATGAGGCCTGGATTCGCCTCTAAAACATGTTTTTAAAAAAACAAGGGCTCTAGAGCTACGACACTAATCTCACTCAACGATTTAAGGAACTCACGGATCAACTTAATGATGTGGGAAACACGGTTAATGATCAAAGGCTTGTTCTCCAACTTGTTCGCGAGGTGCCGAGTGAGTTTGACACCACCTCAACCTACATCAACCAAAGCCTTCCCTCGTTTGACACTGCTAGAAGCATGCTTAAACTCGAGTATTGTTGCCAAAAAACTAAGGGATATGTATGGTGAAACCTTGAATCCCGTCCCTATTAGTTACCGGTTAAAGAGGGTACAGAAGAATACAATTTGTTTTTTACTTTGTTAATAAAAAAATTTGTAACTTTGTTGCCTTAAAAAGAAAACTTTGAAACTTGGTTAAATCGATTGAGAATTTTTTTGTGACACTAAATATGAAGATGGCAAACTTGGCCTAATTTCATGCATTTTTCTTTTTTAGTATTTGTAGATTTTTTGACTTAACATGTATTCCAGGTTGGGGCAAAAACAAAAAACAGAAGATGCAGTTAAAGAAAAGGAAATGAGATTTGAGTCTACCCTCAATGCAACAAAGGTTATTCAAGAAACTATTTTAACATGGTAAACATTTTATGGTTTCTTTCCTCGATTGCAATTAATGTTTTTGTAATTGTATAGGTAACGGTTGAGGAAGGGATTGTTGCGGGCGGAGGATGCACTATAGTGCATCTTGCTGCAAAGGTTGATAGGATCAAGGATATGCTTGATAATGATGAACAGAAGATAGGAGCTGAAGTTGTTAGGAGGGTTCTTTGCTATCCAATCAAGCAAATTGCAAAGAACGTGGGTGTCGATGGAAGTGTGGTGATTGAGAAGGTTATTTTTTTAGTTAAATGTTGATTAAGTTTTGAGAAATAGAATTCTTTGGGTTGAGTGTTTGCATTTTGTTAATCCCAAATATCTCAAACAAACATGAATTTCATCAAGATCTAGAGAGAGAGAGTGTAGAGAGAGAAAAGAATTTTCAGAAGAGAAGTGAAGAGCTAGAAAAGAGGAAGAAAGCTGACTTTCAGGCCAGGAGTGTTAAAGATGAATTTTCCGTTGAAAGGAAGATATTTCAGCAAGAAATAAGTAAGCTGACAAAGAATTTGGCTGTGTTATCAATTGATATCATGAAGGAGCAGATGGTTAAGTCTGATATTCAGAAGAAACTTGATTTGTTGACCAAGGAACGGAACGACTTATCCTACAAAGTGAAGTCACTTAACAAATCCAATGTAACGTCCCAAAAATTACAAGGAATTTTAAAATTTTAAAAATAATGCCTTCCATTATAAACAAACCATAAATTAGCAAATCCCATTACAAATATAGATAACGTCGTTAATTTGAACCGTCAAATAATATTTATGCAGCGAAAAAATTATTAAATTAAATCTCGACATTTAAAAATGAAACTCGATCAGCCTTCGCCTTGCGCTAGTGTGTACCGTCACGCTCGACTGCTACTCGCACCTGAAAACATAAGATATTGGGAAGGGGTAAGCACGAAGCTTAGTGAATTCTACCACCTACGCAGGTAGCAATCACACATATATCGCCCCTACTCGCAAGTAGGCAAACAACACCACAATTACAAGTATAATAACATATCAAGATTTAAACATGTAATCACACACCTCGGTCCCACCGAGTACACGTTATATGATGTCCATACTAGCTCAGTCCCACCGAGCCCTCGGTCCCACCGAGCCCTCGGTCCCACCGAGTACACATTAAACGATATCCATACTAGCTCAGTCCCACCGAGCCCTCGGTCCCACCGAGCCCACATTATATGATATTCTTACTAGCTCAGTCCCACCGAGCCCTCGGTCCCACCGAGCCCCTCAGTCCCACCGAGGTGTACACAAAACACACCATTCACATAATAAATAATTTACAACTAGCTATCACACCACAACTAGTTCACGTAAGCATACAATAACACGCAAGAGCAAACGCAACACATATGTAATTCCTAGTCTACGCAGTGAGAGAACTCACCTCAAAAGCAAAGCTTATGTCCTCAACAGCAACACGAACCGGCCAACACCAGCTCACCTTTTTCCACCTAAATAAGTGATATCAAACGTCACCACGAAGTCCTAACCCAAATTCACAACTACTAGATTACAAGTTACAAATTCCAGCTTTTACTCTAAAAACACAGGTCTGTTCGGGACCTGTTTAACCCTTTATAAACTGATAAATCCAGAAATATTTTTCCATAATCACAGAGTCCCATGACTTAGGGTTCCAGGGACATATCGCACGCGCTCTAATGATTTTTCTACAATTTAAAATGAATTTTCTAAAAACGGAACGCGAAACTGTCAATTCCGGACCTTCTGTATAAACAGCCAATTTATGCCTAGTTAGAGGCCGAACCGGACTTCCGCTAAAACACGAAAAGTGTGCCCGGCACAGAATGTGAACCGTGGGCACCAGATTCGCCTCAATCCGAACTACGACGGAAAAGTTATGGCCGTCTCAAAACAGTGACAGAAAAACGTTTTCACATAAAATGACGAATTTTGAAACGATTAATGTTTTTCGCGATCGGGTCACGGTTTAGATAATGAGGTTCGGGTTTAGATAGCCACTAGGGCTGGACAATCCACGCTCCACCCACTGCCACCTCCGGCAGTGGTGGTCGGCGGCGGCAGCCACCACCGGCGGTGGTGGTTTGCGATTGAAACGACGTAAGAAAAGAAAACGTAAAGGAAACGGAACCTTACCACTCAGCAGAAAACCACGAGAGATCCCGACCTTCACGCCCCGGCTGCCGCTAACGACTCTCTCTCTCTCTCACCGCTGCTCTCTCTCTCTCGCCGCTGTTCTCTCTCGCTCTCTCTCTCCCGCCGCTGCTATCTCTCTCTCTCTCTCTCCGCTGAAACAGTAACGCCGGCTGTTGGGTTGCTCCGGTACCTCTCTCTTTCTCGCCCTCCTTCACTCTCCGGCAGTCGACGACGCCGGCTATGGTGGTGACGATGGTTCTTGGCGGTGATGGCAACGAAGACGAAGAGGGGAGGGAGGGGTTTCACGGCGCTGCACCAAAAGAAAAAAAAAGAGAAAGAGGTTCCTAGGGTTGTTTGTTTGCGACGAGAAATGATCGACAAAGAGGGGGAAGGGGGTCGGCTCAATATGGGCCGAACCCCATGCAAGGTTTTCATGAAATTACCACTTTGGTCCCTGCAGTTTAAGGTAGTTTCGCATTAGACCCCATAGCCCAAACTTTTAACAACTAAGATCCTTGCCGCCAGACCCGTTAAATTTCGATTAGAGGAATTTATAAAATAGCTAAATAAAAAGATTAATTAAAAACCATACCGAGACCCGGGCTTTACAACTCTCCCCCACTTGAATTAGACTTCGTCCTCGAAGTCTCTGCCCACGAATAGTTCCGGATAGTTCTCCCTCATCTCAGCCTCAGGTTCCCAAGTCCACTTGAACCCCTTCTAACTTCTCGAATACATTTCTTATTAACGTACTCCTTCTAGGACACTGAGATTATGATCGGCAGAACACCCCAACAATTGGAATCATTCCTAGCCAAGCGACTTCGGTTGTCTCCCAACCTTAGATATTCCATACATCCCGAGTCAAATCTCAAGCTCTAACCATTCTAAAGTTGCTTACCAATATACCCAACTGAATACTCGGATCCGATCATTCCTACCATTAACTGTCGATTAACTTCCACGAGTTCTAATAGACTCCCAAAATTTACCTTACACGAATCATCAAACCAGTAAATTTATAATCACCCGCGAAGGTCATTTCACCAAAACCATTCATCACAATTAAGCATCTCCGAGTTACTACTACAATCACCATAATTACCTTAAAATCGGCTACAATTTTCCGGTTACACTAAAGGGTGTTTGGCCTCAAGCCTAAAAGTCGACACCTAAATATACTACTTACCTTAAAAAGGTTACTGCGCATTTATGCTCTTAATTACAAAGGGCATCATTCCCTTAACCGACACTATTCGGTCTACACTAACAACACGCGTGGAATACCCAACCTTCCACCGTCGACGTATCTTCCACACTCGCTCTACGAAGCCTAGTTACACCGTATCAAGATACACCTTAACGTCTACCTCCCAGGTACGTGCTCAAGACTATATCCTCCTAGTGCCTACTGGAAAGTCAAAGTCATAACACATGAATACCGGGGTCCCACCCCGAGATACCTAACCGACCATTACCAATGACTGACTAACGTGACCAAGGATTCAAAGCAAAATAGTCTACCAACAACATGCCTATCCCGAAATGATTCACTAACCCAAACATGTAAATACTCAACGTGCAATAAATGCAAACTGTGCAATAAAACAACCCATCGACAAGACTCCACATCGAGCCATTAAAACCGTGCAATTGACCCACGACTATCTCAAAGTCAAAACCGAGCAAAATGCTCCACGCTTGCTAGACCCATAAGTCGGTCAAAACGCGTTTAAATAAAGTTTAAGCAAGCAATACCTTAAAATCAACATTAGTCCCAAACTCAACACGGGTTAAACAAAAGAGTTTTCCAAAAGGACTCACACCCTTAAAATTCTCAAAATGACACATAACACTTAAAAGCGTATCTCCCAATGGTTTACAAAATCATTTGCCAAAATATTTTCAACGTCCAGATTTTTCACTTCAAAAAGACCGTATGCAATAAAACTACTATTACCAGGTCAGTAGTTACACAAAAATGGACACACTCGTCTCACATAAAAATCATGTTGAAAATCATTCCATTGCCGTTCAGTTTACTTACAAAATCCAAATGATATGGAACGAAGTTTACCAACCAAAATTTGTGCGCGTCAGTTATTTATACAAAACAAGGAAACGACTCATTGACAATAAAACGTTTAGCTGACTAAAAAGCGCACCAAACAACTCGTGATAAAATGTTACCCAAAAAAAAAATATTCTCCCATGCATCATTTAGGTCACATAAATCGATCCATACCCTGAACTATTTAAAGTATTATACTTGGAAAACACAAACTCATATTAAACAAATCGCCAACAAAGTTTGTAACTCTCGTGATGAAAAGATTTCATGCACTTTCAAAACCATAATTCAAAAATTTTGTGCGTGTGCTAAACATTTCCCAAAATTTTAAAACACAATCCATATAAGGATTGGAAACACAAGAATTAGATAATGCAATTTTATTTTCAAACTCAAACTTTGTGCATGACTTAGACGACATTCTATGTCTCGACTCGTACTACTCCAAATCTCGCTGGTCCATTATCGTCATCCGGACATTTAAACCTCTAAGGGCAAATTGGAATTCACGTCAAATTATCTTACGGCTTTTCCTTAAAACAAAGTCGGCTCAAAAGCCTATAATTCTAGCTCAATCATCAATCTTGACCCGAAATGGTCTACTTAAAACAAATATTACCTCAGCAACCTCAACCACGAGTGGACAGCCTAGCCGTCCTATACTACGGCCCAAACGCTCACTACAAGTGTGAGGCACGAAATAATGGGTAGCCCCGCTATCAAACATCACTACAGCAGACACCGAGTTAACTAAGAACGTACTTAATTACACAGCTTAAGCAAAAAGCAACTACATACCATATCCAATAAAAGAAAGCAAGTGATGAAATATACCTGTCACCACTTTAGGCGTAGCATGTGCCTCCACTACCGTCAGTTGATGAACTCCACCTCGGCCGCCTCGGGTCCAGCCTGACCCACACGACCATCAGTAATACGCAAGGGAGCAACCACAGGGGCTTCTTGTGCCCCACTCCCAACAGAAATCCTCGGATTCTGGCAGTTGATCTTCACGTGGCCCGTCTGTTTGTAGTTAAAACAGACCACCAGTGGTGCCCTGCAATCCCGACCGTAGTGTCCTACCTGGCCACACTTGAAACACTTGTCGTTTCTCTTTCCGCTACCATCCTTGGTTTTAAACCCACCACTCCTTCGATTCAAAAGTGAGTCTGAAAACCTCGTTTTCTTTGGGACTGTGGATTCTGATGCAACGGCCTACGCCGTTTTCCTCTTCTTGGCCTGTTCCTCTAACTCGAGTCCCTGTCCCCGAGCAGCCTCCAACATCATTACTACCTCATCACGAACGGCGGTAATAATCCCGGGGATTGCCTCCCTAATAGCATGCTTTACTTCAGCCGCGATCAACTCCCGTATCTGCTCACTAGTGAGTACAATACTCGCATTCGGTTCAACATCGTTGTTCCTCCTTGTGATGGTCATCCTAGGTAATTAATACCACGAGCTATTAGCACATAATAACTCATACTAACAATGCTCACACTCAACTCCTCGGATTCCTCGTGACTTTCCCCGACTCGAACATTGATCCTGTGCTTCCGGTAGTAGGAGCTCTACTACTACCATCTACACCTATCACTGTTCGCTCTGAGTCCCATCCCGAGTACCCAAGTAGTTGCTCGCCCAAACAAAAACCATACACGTATGCCTATACTGACGCATGTACACACTCTTCCTAGCTCCCTAGGAATAATCATAATACCCCACTATCCTTGCTAGGGCGGAACCCCCACTAACCCTGACGAGTCGCCTCGTAAACGCACAGTCGTATACAGTGGAAACCAGATAGACATTCGAATATAAGATTCTATCCTACAACGGTTGGACTCAAACAAGAGCTGCGCAATAGAACTAAATCCAACATTCTAAGGCTATTCGGTTCCTACCGCATACAACCTATAGTGCATTCACTTAACACCCTATCAAGGTTGGCATAAACTCCTATTAGCAAGCAACAATCATGCATTACAGTGTAATAAGCACCAAGCAATCTAGCATACATACTCCTATGTTCTAGAAAGCAATCTAGCATACATACTCATATGTAAACACTCTTCCCAGCTCACTAGGAATTTCATCTCATCCCACTACCCTTGCTACAACGGAATCCCTATTAGCCATAACGAGTTGCCTCGCGAATACCCAGTCGCATGCATCGTGAATCAAATAGACATTCGAATACAAGATTCTATCCTAGAACGGTTGGACTCAAACAAGAGCTGCGCAATAGAACTAAATCAAATATTCTAAGGCTATATGATTCTTACTGCATACAACCTATAGGGCCTTCACTTAACAACCTACTATAACTAGCATTGATTCCTACTAGCAAGCAATCATCATACAGTACAGTGTAAACCACATAAGCAGTCTAGCATGCATACCCTATGATCTAGAAAACGATAAATACACTAAGTACTGTACCTTCCCACTTAGCGTCGGCTGACTGTACACACTTCGCCCTCGATCACCGTTTCCCAAACGGGTTTTCCTTTCTTTTATTTTCCAAAAACTTTAAAGAAAATTTTATAGCCGCAAACTTGAGATCAAACACACCGAAATGTATTTGATTCGCTCAAGCTGTGCTCTGATACCAAGTTGTAACGTCCCAAAAATTACAAATGATTTTAAAAATTTAAAAATAATGCCTTCCATTATAAACAAACCATAAATTAGCAAATCCCATTACAAATAAAGATAACGTCGTTAATTTGAACCGTCATATAATATTTATGCAGCGGAAAAATTATTAAATTAAATCTCGACATTTAAAAATGAAACTCGATCAGCCTTCGCCTTGCGCTAGTGTGTACCGTCACGCTTGACTGCTACTCGCACCTGAAAACATAAGATATTGGGAAGGGGTAAGCACGAAGCTTAGTGAATTCTACCACCTACGCAGGTAGCAATCACACATATATCGCCCCTACTCGCAAGTAGGCAAACAACACCACAATTACAAGTATAATAACATATCAAGATTTAAACATGTAATCACACACCTCGGTCCCACCGAGTACACGTTATATGAGGTCCATACTAGCTCAGTCCCACCGAGCCCTCGGTCCCACCGAGCCCACATTATATGATATTCTTACTAGCTCAGTCCCATCGAGCCCTCGGTCCCACCAAGCCCCTCAGTCCCACCGAGGTGTACACAAAACACACCATTCACATAATAAATAATTTACAACTAGCTATCACACCACAACTAGTTCACGTAAGCATACAATAACACGCTAGAGCAAACGCAACACATATGTAACTCCTAGTCTACGCAGTGAGAGAACTCACCTCAAAAGCAAAGCTTATGTCCTCAACAGCAACACGAACCGACCAACACCAGCTCACCTTTTCCCACCTAAATAAGTGATATCAAACGTCACCACGAAGTCCTAACCCAAATTCACAACTACTAGATTACAAGTTACAAATTCCAGCTTTTACTCTAAAAACACAGGTATGTTCGGGACCTGTTTAACCCTTTATAAACTGATAAATCTAGAAATATTTTTCCATAATCACAGAGTCCCATGACTTAGGGTTCCAGGGACATATCGCACGCGCTCTAATGATTTTTCTACAATTTAAAATGAATTTTCTAAAAACGGAACGCGAAACTGTCAATTCCGGACCTGCTGTATAAATAGCCAATTTACGCCTAGTTAGAGGCCGAACCGGACTTCCTCTGAAACACGAAAAGTGTGCCCGGCACAGAATGTGAACCGTGGGAACCGGATTCGCGTCAATCCGAGCTACGACGGAAAAGTTATGGCCGTCTCAAAACAGTGACAGAAAAACGTTTTCACATAAAATGACGATTTTTGAAACGATTAATGTTTTTCGCGATCGGGTCACGGTTTAGATAATGAGGTTCGGGTTTAGATAGCCACTAGGGCTGGACAATCCACGCTCCACCCACTGCCACCTCCGGCAGTGGTGGTCGGCGGCGGCAGCCACCACCGGCGGTGGTGGTTTGCGATTGAAACGACGTAAGAAAAGAAAACGTAAAGGAAACGGAACCTTACCACTCAGCAGAAAACCACGAGAGATCCCGACCTTCACGTCCCGGCTTCCGCTAACGACTCTCTCTCTCTCTCACCGCTGCTCTCTCTCTCTCGCTGCTATCTCTCTCTCTCTCTCTCCGCTGAAACAGTAACGCCGGCTGTTGGGTTGCTCCGGTACCTCTCTCTTTCTCGCCCTCCTTCACTCTCCGGCAGTCGACGACGCCGGCTATGGTGGTGACGATGGTTCTCGGCAGTGATGGCAACGAAGACGAAGAGGGGAGGGAGGGGTTTCACGGCGCTGCACCAAAAAAAAAGAGAAAGAGGTTCCTAGGGTTGTTTGTTTGCGACGAGAAATGATCGACAAAGAGGGGGAAGGGGGTCGGCTCAATATGGGCCGAACCCCATGCAAGGTTTTCATGAAATTACCAATTTGGTCCCTGCAGTTTAAGGTAGTTTCGCATTAGACCCCATAGCCCAAACGTTTAACAACTAAGATCCTTGCCGACTGACCCGTTAAATTTCGATTAGAGGAATTTATAAAATAGCTAAATAAAAAGATTAATTAAAAATCCATACCGAGACCCAGGCTTTACATCCAAACGCTATTCTGAATGTCCAATTCGTCCGTCTAATCTCTTCCATGATCACTCAGTGGATAATTCTTCCAAGTTTCAATCTGCTGATCTTCCTACATACAAGAAAGTCAACATGCAATGGAGAGTTAAAGGTACGTTTCCTGAAAAAGATGTACCAAAATCATCTGTTCCCAACAAGAACACTAACCTGAAAGGTAAATCTTTTGCTAAACCTGATTCATTATTTTCCGCAAATTATTTAATCATGTTAGCACAAAAGAAAATTTGTTGTTCTTATTGTGGAACTAATGAATTTGTTAAAAATAATAATGCTCAATTTTGGTTTGGCACTTATCATTTTCCTTCTTATAGAGCTCCGCTTAACAAGTCAGGACCCAAGACGCGTTGGGTACCAAAATCTACTTAATCTGTTTTTGCAGATTTATAAGCAAAGCGTTGAACTCTCGGAAGAAGATGTATCTGTGCTTCATAAATGGTTTCTAAACACATCAGTTTAGAACCCGGATTTCACAGTTGATGGTTTCTGAATACATCAGTTCAAAACCCGTGCTTCAACGACTATGGCTTCTGAACAATTCAGTTCAGGACCCGTACTTCAAAGACTAAGACTTCTAAACAAATCAGTTTAGAAATCATACTTCTCAGGTGATATCCTTAACTGTCATATCTTTTTGTTTCAAGGAACAAGTGGTAAAAGGTAACATTGTATTATACTTTGTTTCTACTGCTTTGAAAATTTGAATCTTTACAAATTTAATTCAATGAGATGAAATTTTCAATTTTCATTCAATGAATTAAATGTGTGCTAAAAGATGATTTTACAAGTATTTTTGTATTATCTGAGTTACATCTGTTTCATCTTTCACTTCTGAAATAAATCGAAAGGTCAGCAAAACATGAATGAAATTATGCTGAATGCTCAAACTTATGGATTTCTGGACTTATATAGAATATAATGCTCAAAAAGCCTAGATGTCAGAATGATGGATGGAAACGAAAATATGGGGGAAACACTATGTTTTAGAACCAAGTGATTGGGAGATTAAGTCCTAAGGGGTGCTCGACACCTAGTCCCTAAGGCCAACTGGTCTGGGATCGGCTGACCCAAATCCTTCTATAGAACCAGATAGAAATCCATGTTCTACTGGTACAAATGGGTTTACGATATATCGATGTGGCCTTTCTGGTTTGGGAAAGTAAGTTCCAAGGGGTGCTTGACACCTAGCCCCTAAGATCAACTGGTATGGGATTGGCTGACCCAAATCCTGCTATAGAACCAGATAGAAAGCCATGTTTAACGGTGTATCTTATTCCTACTAAACTTTTTGATTAAAAGATGCCAATGAGCACAAAATCAAAAGATGTCAATGATGACAAAATCAAAAGATGCCAATGAGCACAAAGGAAAAGATGCCAATGAGCACACATCTCGTGAAACTTGGGGAAAATACAAAGTCGCGATAAACTTGTAAATTTGTGAAAATTCTGATTTTGGACAAATAGTGTGAGTAGAGCAGAGTATTCTGATATGTTTTAGAATTGCATATGATTGTTGCTAATCATATTTCGCATGCTAGCACACCAAATAGATTTAATAAAGGGGTTGAAACTGAACATTTTTTAACTTGATATGCAATGATGTCTTGTATTTGAATCCAAACACATGCATTTGATTTCATTTGATTGAAAAATCCGTTAAATTTCATTAAGTTGGATTTCTTTTGTACAGTTTTTCATATGATCAAATGTTAGTAGTTATAAAATGTAGTTCAATGAATTTTATTTTCCTTGAATAAAATTTTCAACTATTGTGCTATTAATGAAATATATGCATACTTTCAGGGGGAGAAAACAAATTGCTCCAGAATTCTTATTTTGAGGGGGAGCAAGGTTATTCATAAAGGAGGAGATTGTTCGTGATACTCAGAGACGAAACTGAAATTGAAGAAGGTTTTTGATGATCGTGATGCTCACTATCATCGAAAAAGGGGGAGAAATGTTTAATTCAATTTCATGTCAAAGAGCTTTCAAGTCAAAGACTCGAGAAAAGAAGATTCCGTCTCAAGAAAGAAAAGGGGGAGAATTCTTCAAGAGTTTAGGAAAAATCGATTGATCATCTTGGTTTCTCAAGAAGATCTATTTTTCTTAGATTTGCGCTACATTGTATCAAAATGCCTTGTGTGAAGAAACAAATTCTCCATATCAAAGAAAGAAAATCTCCGTCTGAAGATTTTGTGACGATTTGACTTTGACAAGCCTTGATAAAGACCGAAGTTTTGAAGATTCAAGAAGCCGAAGATTGCTGTTCTCAAATGTTTAAATCTTGAATCCAAGGGGGAGATTGTTAAGTCTAAATATGTCTTCAAGATTTAATATTCTGTCAAAGTCAATGTCTTTGTATTTAGTCTTGTGTAAAATGCCAATGTTTGCTAATTACCTTACTTAGGCTTGAGGTATATAAGCTTTAGGGTTAGCTTATTTTGTAAGGCTTTTGGACATAACTCTCATATTGTAATACAGAGCCGACATGAATATGATCTAAGCTTTCTCTCTCTACACTCTCTCTCTAGATCTTGATGAAATTCATGTTTGTTTGAGATATTTGGGATTAACATATTTCTTGTTTCATGTTCTATCCGGTGACAATGTAAAGTATGGTTACAAGTCGTAAGCGAAAACTGGTATTGTTGATCCCACAAAGGCAAGTTTTTGCATATTCATTTGGTTCCTTAAATATCCTTTATCATATTCCACGTAATCGGAGATATCAAACAATAATATCTTTTTTTCTTAAATTGCATAGCGTATATATTAGGCATGGCAACAGGGTGGGTATGGGGCGGGTTTTGGCCCCGGTTTATGGTAAAGGTCCCCGGCCCCGGTGGGTACGGGGATTCATATCATGACCTCGGTTTGTGATTCGGTCAATCCACGGTCAAACCCTGGTCCACCCCTCCATTCTCGATCGTCTAGACCCTCAATACTTGATTGTGTTGTGTTAAAACAGTGGCATGAGAAGGAACTAATGGTGTATATCATGACTCCTAGCCAAATAAAATTAGGAAAGATGTTGCAGATCCGTGCTTAATCAAAAAGAATATATGTTTTTGAAGTGATGTCTATTGGTGTTCTTGTAAGATTTAGAGCAAGTTATTACAAATTTGAACACAAAGATATTTGTACATGAATTAACATTTTAAGTTCAAATCCAATTGTTGTATATTTTATATGTTGTAAGTTACCAATTTCAATGACTAGGACTAAAAAAGCAAAGCCTAATATAGTCGATCGATTATTGTGTAGTTTACTAACTTACTTTTTTTCATTTTCAAATTTATGTTTACTTAAAAATATATATAAATGGTTAATTGATTGTATAAAAAATGTACATATATAAATGTCACTATAATATTATAATGATTAATTACTATAACATCATAATGATTAAGCACTAATTTATTCTAAATAAATGTCATTCAATAAATTTATGGCGCCTTTTTGGGTTACATACTAGCTAATAAATGTGTTATTATGATATGGTCTAAGTCGTTTATCAGAACAAACGTGTTGATTACTATATGATAGTAATCGGTTATTGTTTTAGGTAAAAGTGTTTTGGTATGACTTGTATCAACATCTCGGCATCGGATTGTAGTATTCCATCATCAGGTACGGATATCCTACTTTACTTGACACGAGGATAGCCATTTGCATAAGGCTTCCTAATCCGAATAAATGTTGATGAATTCTAAATACATTGGTTTCAAATTTGGTTTTATGCGTACATAAATCATTTCTGGACGATGAATTCTGTAGGCTTGAAAGATTTGGGAGTAAAAAATGAGTGTTGGTCTGTTACAGTTAGGGTATGCCGCATGTGGGAGTTGACCAATACAAAAGAAAATGGGGAATTAATTAGCTTGGATATGGTTTTGATTGATGACCAAGTATACTGTTACTACACGTTTTTTTACATTTTTTTACATTTTTTTGGGTTTATATTGATAATTGGTTTTCATCAGTGATTCATTTTTCGTATGTGTTTAGGATACGTTGATGGCTGGAACATGTCAAAATTCCAGCACTTGCTAAAAGAACGTGTTGTATACAATATATTTAACTTCAAAGTTGTCGCAAATTCAGGAAACTATCAACCTATTGATTCAAAGTTCAAAATGGTGTTCACTCTTTTAACAACGGTGAAGAAGACAACTAACATCCCTGCCATGCCATTCCGATGAATAGTTTTCAATTTGTGGGTGAAAAGTTGAATAACAGCCGAATTGAAAATGATAGCATCCTACAGGTACAATCATTCATTTTTACCATTTCATTTGTGTTTCTAATTCTATCTAAATAATAATATTTGTTGTAGACATTGTTGGGTGCTTGACACAAGTGGGTGATGTTGAAACCGTATCTGGTGCTTTTAGAAAAATAGATCTAGAAATCAATTGGATTAGTAAGTTATCAACAATACGATTTAAGAATTTCTCTTATTTTAATAATATACGTGGATGGTCAATCTCTTATTATTTCGTTGTATTTAAATGCAATTCAGTGACATGCCAAGTAACATTGTGGGGAGAAGTTGGAGAACGTTTTATTGACGAACACAAAATTGATCATGGGAAAGGCCCTTCGATTATTATTTTTACTTCTATGCGAATCAAAAAATATCTAGGTATTCAATTATTTATTTTATTGTTTGTTATATTATTCTTTCAATTTTTTATATAACAAAGAATATGTGATTTTCTTCTACTCACTCGGATGTTCCGATTATGTGTTAACATATAACTTTGACATTACATGAAGGTGTCGTGAACTTCACAACAACAAGTGCGAGCAAAGTGTATGTTAACCTCGAGCATCTTTATGTGTCATCTTTAATTGAAAGATTTTCCAAGGTTTGTCCTCGGGTGAAGTTTTTGGAATCCACCTATGTCATCCGGAAAACAACGGAAGATGAAATGTTTGAAAACCGAATGACTATAGAGCAACTTATGAGAGCCGAATGGATTAATGAATCAAAGGTTATTATTACATCTTTTACCATCAAATAATTGTATTACTATAATTCACAAATTTCTTTAATTCATGTTCTGTTTTAGGGATATACCATTACTATAATGGGTACTATAGATGACATTGATTTGCAATATGGATGGTTTTACTTGGGATGCAAAGGTTGTTGTAGGAAGATTTATCGTGTTGAAGGTGTCTACAAATGTGATCACTGCGACATTCAATCAAACACCCCATTAACATTGTAATGTTTAAAATATTTAAAGTTCATTATTCTAACTTAAATTTCACTTTTAGGTTCAAACTCCATTTGGTTGTGCGTGATGAAACCGGTGTAACTACATGTGTAGTATTACACCGACTTGCAGAACGGATGATAGATTCTTCGGCATTGAAGTTTTTTTTAACAAATATGATTCAAGTAGTGATGAATTACCAAAGGAAATCACAAATCTTTTGTGGAAAAGGTTAATTTTAGACTACAATTGAGTGACTACAACCTTAAGCGTGGTAGTAATGTTTTCTTATGTATTAATTTATATTTTCTAGGTGAGTATTTATCCTTTCTTATGTAATTTCATTCCGTCAACAACCACTGTCAAGTAACATATAACTTTTAAGCAAGTGTTATATGTTTAATGGTTTTTGTAAATTTAACAGATTGACGATTCGATGGTTGATGATGTCCGTGATGATATTGGAGATCAAGCCTCTAAAGACACGAAGAAAAAAAGGAAAAGAATAGTGATGGATGATGAAGATGAGTAAGGGATGGGGATGGACTCTCAGAAATCAAACAAGACTCCTTAATAATTTATGGTCTTTTTTCAATAGTCTTTGGATTTATTTAGCTTTTGTTTTGAGTTTGTTTTTTTTGATATGCATTGCAATACATTAGTTGTTTAAATATTAAAATTGTTTACTTTTATTTGTCATTTGACAAAAGATAACACATGTTTGCCTTAACACTATCTTTAAAATGTATATTAAATACCGAGCAACTAAAAAGAGTTTGGAGTTTTATTGTCAGGAAATACAAGTTGTAAAATAACATTATGTAATATAAAGTCTTGAGCTAAACTGGACTAAAATAACAATTCAAGTCGATATCCAACTCAATATACCTCAATGAAACCTCCATCTATGAACACAGTTTGAAACTCCTATAACCACACTCCTTATTTGGATTCAAGTGTTCTGTCTACTCCACTTACAAAGCCTAATCATCCACAATCTCTATCAGGTCTAAAGAGTAAGCTAAGACACTATCCACTGCCATATGCATAAGCAATAGAATCTCATCTGACGCAATCTTTATCACAAACTGTCAAATAATTGTGTGTGCTACATTATTATTAACATAAAACAAGAGCAAATAATTATCACTTATAATATATTTAAACAAGAAGTTGTCAATTATTGTATTTTTAAGGGAAAAGTTCAAAAAAAAAACCACAAACTATCTCATTTTGAATGGTTAAGTCCCTAAACTATTTTTTTGAATAAAAAAGTCATTAAACTTTCTCATTTTGAATGATTAAGTCTCTAAACTATTTTTTTAAATGAAAAAGCCATTAAAGCTTCTCACTTTGAATGAAAAAACCATTGAACTTTTTCATTTTGGATGATTAAGTCCTTGAACATTTTTTAATAAATAAATCATCGAACTTTCAAAGTTGGTTACGTGCATCGTTTTAACAAAAAAACTACATGTAACCGAATAGAAAATTTTAAAGTAAAATAAAATCTAAATCGGTTTTACCGTTTTCAAACCGTACGTCATTCAAACTCCTAGCAAACAACGGTACCGCTCCCCATCGCCACTCCTCGTCATTCTATGTTCTACATATCATCTATCAAACCGTTGACCTCGATTATTGCGTGGGGTCTGAATGGCGTAAGGTTTGGGAACGGTAAATTTGATTTAGTTTTTTTTTATTTTAAAACATTTTTAGTCGGTTATATGAAATTTTTAAAAGTTCGGTGATTTATATTTTTAAGAAAAATGTTCAGGGACTTGATCATTCAAAAATGAGAAAGTTTAATGGTTTTTTCATCAAAAAAATAGTTTAGAGACTTAATCATTCAAAATGAGAAAGTTTAATGATTTTTTTCATTCAAAAAAATAGTTTAGGGACTTAACCATGCAAAACTGGATAGTTTGTTGGGTTTTTTTTAGACTTTTCCCTATTTTTAAAGCAAACATTTATCATTAACTATACTCTTAATACAAATAATTGTTATTTGCTATATTTTTAATTCAAATATTTATTATTTACTATATTCTTAATACAAATATTTTCATTTATTGTATTTAAGACTACAATTAAATAAAATTAATAGTATATAGAAGTTAAAAAGACCTCATTAATTGGTTTTCATCTAGCAGAATACGATAACTCTAAAAACTCTTTGTATCGTTCCAGAACTTTAGAAATTTTGGCGTGCAATAGAAGTATAATATTCTTCCATAAGGCAATCTCTTATTCAGGTGTCTATTTTAAATTGCTTTTATATACATGTTTTGCTTTTTTACATTCATTGTTTTTCTTTGAGTCGTGATAGTTATCTGCAAGTGCAACTTATATCCCTTTACTTTGGCATGTTGATATTTTTTAATTTGAAGAATAAAAGGTGTATGATTACTAACATGTCTTGCTAGAGCTCTTGCATAATTGACATCTATAAAACTTATAAGATTATATGATTATCTATAATGAATAAGCTTTGTAAACCATATGTAAGTTGTCATATGCAAAACAATAAAAAATAACAGAGATTCAATCTGAGACTTTTGTTTTGCTCTTAGTAGACTAACAAACTTCATAGAAAATGGTCTACTAAAATTAAAACAAAAGCAAAGACATAAGTCAGATCAATGTTGTTGAAATGTGTTCATTTTTTGAAATATGAATGTTGTTTTCTTCATATATCTATGATTTTTAGAGTTGTTTTAAGGGCTGTTTAGATCTGTTTTGGAGGACATTTAGAATCTATTTAGAGGGTTCTTTACACCGTTTTGGGGAGGGACTGAGTCCAGATTAGAATACAGTTACAGTTCATTCATGTTGTAACTACTGTTTTCATCCACATTGCAACAACTAAACATTGATGCAATGCCTCCTTTGCAATCTAACTTATTGGTATTCATTTTGTTATATCCTTACTTTTGTAAATCTAAATATGTATATATTCTAATAATTCCAAAAAAAAATAAGTTATACTATTATACTATATAATGGTTGATCATAATTATACATGTGTATAATTTATTCCACTGTTTCAAAAGGTACAATGAAGTTCTTGGACAAAGTGTACGACGTTCGAAAACGATTATCATATATAGCACGATATGAATGATGACATAAATTGAAATTCAAACGTGGTGCTCATCAGACTCCATGCATTGAACATTTTCAAAAAGCAGATATGCAAACATAAGAGGTTGCGAAGAAAACTTGCAATCATCGATAGGCGGTTCCAACACTCAGATTTTATGAGGATCAACATGAAACTTCGATGTGTACATCTTTTCCCTCTCAATATGTGTGTACAACATAATTTAAATGGCATACTATTTCATCCTCTTCATGAACATGCTTCAAATTTGCATCAAGCCTCGAGCTCTACAACACAAGCAGGTGATTATGTTACACCACCAATTAACTATTTAAAACTTTATATTTTGCTTTACAAATAAATTAATATCATATAGTATTTACGAACCAGATGAGGTAGGCACATGTTCAATTGGCAAGAATCAAAACCGAAATGTTCACGCTAGAAAAACCCGCATCCAAGGTAATTGGCTTACAAATTTTTATTGTAAAAGTTGCAACCACTATATTATTAAGAGCTAATTATAAATTATATGTGTTTTATGTTTACCAGCAACAAGAACACTACCATGGACCATCAGACAACCAACTCATACTTGCCAGTTTTGCCATGCAATTATGTGGTATGAAGAACGAACCGAAAAGAAGAAGAAAAATTGCAACGCCAAAATTCATGTTTTGTTGTTCAGAAGGAGAAGTGCAAGTACCGTTACTTCAACATCCTCCAAAAACGTTGTCTGATCTACTTGGGCCCGAATCTGGAAAAAAGGTCTTTTGTTTTGCAAGGAAATAAGGACATATAATTCCTCAATTAATCGTGGCAAAGGACCGTATGTTTATAGAGTTAGTAGGCAAAATTATCACAGAATTGGTTCTTTATTACCCGGAAGGGGAAAGAAACACAATTTGCACAACTCTATATCTGTGATACAGAGAATGAGATTGCTAATAGATTGTATGCCATTCAAAGGCAATTTGGCAAAGATGGTATCGATTTACAAATTACCCAAGAACTTTCTAAAATATTGGATGATCACAACATTCTAGTAAAGTCTTTTCGTATGGCAAGAGACAGGTATCGTTCCAATCCTGATACTACTTTTCGTCTAAGAATCATAAAAATCGTCACACAGACGGGCGCGTTTACAATATGCCTAACGCTAACGAGGTGGCTGGTTTGATAGTCGGTGACCTGACTGAAAGTGTTGATCCCATTTTAAGACAGACAAACAATAGAAGATAAAATCCATAGAGAAAGTAGAGATAAGATAAAAATTAAGAACAATACTCATAGAAATCTTATCTCATATTCATTGATTCAAGGTATGGAGGGGGAAATTGGAAGAACACCACACTAAACGTGAAATCGACTCTCATAAGAAACTAGTCTGTGTGTGTTTAATGTGAACTCTCCAGATTTCTCACCTTAACCTAAAATAAGCCTATGGACACCTTTATATAGGGCCCATTTACACAAAAGGCTTAAGCCCATAAGGCTAATTACAAAGATAACATAAATCTAATTATAAAGCCCATACAATAATTTCTTTATAAAACATTCATATAAATTAGGGGCTAATTAAAGCTAACAATCTCCCCCTAATGTTTTATAAAGAAAGCATCATCTTATAGTCTCCCCCTTGCTTTCTTTAGAACCTTTGGTGTTCCGTTCTTCAAGTCTTCAAAGCATCACGAGCTCCCCCTCAAATGTAGGGTCATCTTCTTGAAAGACCGAGACAAATAACACTTTCTGTCCAGCTTTCATGTCTCAACTTCACCACTGTTTTTGACCATCATGGAGACTGATTGAAAGAAAATATAAAGCATGTATAATGAACTCCAGCCTCTTAGCATTCCAACGAGCTATGATTCATCCATTTTGGATGAAAAACGAGTGAGTTGTGTATGTTTTCCCTCAGCTGCGCAGAACGGTCGTCAAAACAGAAAATTTGGCGCTTAAGATCCCGTTGAATAAGCATTCAGCACCGAGCTTTAAACGTGAATAACAGAGGAGGGAGTGACATTTAAAATGTCACAAATGTAGCTTGACACCATGAAGAACCGTTGAGAGAACACCGTTCTTGAAAGCGGAAAAAGAACGAGTGAAATGCGATGCTTTCGATCCAGCAAACATCCACTGACTTTGACACAGATTCTGACCAATAAGCACACTGATTCAGACCAAGCTCAGAACATAAAAAATGTACCTCTGTGTCTTAGGGATTTAATGCAACTGGATTCGTGTCATTTGGAGCACCGAGTAAAAAGTTGTACGCGTGTTTCTGAAACAGCGCAAAGCTGTCAGAAAAATATGAAAATTTCGGGCTTCGGCCTTTTGGCTTATTTTGATTTCTGGACCATCGACCTCTGATGTACATCCTCTGGTCTACCTCTGGTCCTCCCCTCTGGTTGCTGTTCTTCTGAGTTTTTTGTTCCACAGAGGTGTATGGATGGTTCTGTTGTTTTACAGAGGTTCTGTGCATACCTCTATGTACCAGCTCTTGATCAGTCTTGGCACGTCTTCTCGATAGCCTTGCAGATGTCTTTTGCACCATCTTGGACTTCTGGACTAACCTCTTTGTACTAATAGAGGTTATGTGATCACACCAATGCATTTGGATAGTGGCTTAATCTGGACAGCCGCACCATACAGTAGTAGCTTAATAGCATCTCTGAATCATATGTGCATACTCTGTTGGTGTACAGAGCTTCTGTGGACAGCCTACAGAGTCTCTGTATATAATAAGCTCAAACACCAACAGCTTAATCAACTTCTGTGCATCTCTGGACATGAACTAAGTGCTTGAACGGATTTGGGTAGCCACAGAGGCTTTGAACAGGTTCACAGAGCTTCTGTGGTTAAGCTCTGCGCATGGAAACTTCTGTATTGTAAAGGGATCTGTTAGAAGATGATCTCCTGCACTTCTCAGGATCTGGACAGCCTTGACATTTTGCTGCTTAATCAGGACAACAACAACCAGTTTATGGACAGCTAAAAGAGCATCTCTGCACAATATAATTTGGATGCCTTAATGCTTCTGGACAGCCGCAGAGGCTCTGTGTTTTGCCTCAGAGGCTCTGTCAACTGCTGTAGAGGCTCTGTGAACTTTTTGTGCATTTGCGATAGAGCCTCTGTATCAAAGCTCTGCATATAATCTGTATGAACACATAGAAATATGCCACTTCTTCATAGATTAAACACGAACACCGGTTCTTTGTTCTTTGCAGCACCATACACAATAATAACCAACTTTGCAGCTTTTCTGATTGCAAAAATCTGATATCTAATCAGAATCTTGACACATTAAGAGTTCTAATGCATGATCTGCACTTGAAGATCTGGAAGAGCATGTCGAGAACATCTCTGATTGAGATTTACTTTATGAGCACGATCAGAATCTGAACTACCTTGCAGAGGCTCTGCCCGAGCTCTGCAGAGCTTCTGTGATCAGCCTCTGTGCATTTTGGTTTTCTGTAAACCGATATTCTGGATCAAGGTTTGGTAAAAGAGAACCAAGATCGGCTTTTCAACATATGAAGTGTGATCCCTTCACATTTAGAAGCTGTTAAAACCTCTCTGATTTGTGCACAGAGAGTCTGATCCATATTCCCAGCTCTGGATTTGATTCTGGATTTTGAAGGTTTTCAGGACATGCTTCTGATCGCAGAAGCTCTGCACAGTCTCACAGAGGCTCTGCATACAGTAGCTTCTGTATGAACTTCTGTGACTGAGTTTTCCAACTGACTGCACGACTTCTAGAAATCTGCTGCAAAAGAAACTTCAAACAGATGCAACTTATATTGCACACAGCAACACCAACTTAACAGCAGCAATGGCTTCTTAAGCTCTGCCCAAACACTACACAGCAGCAAACAACCTCTGATAGGTCTTGATAAGCATTGTAAAAAGCACAAGGACAGATTATTGACCATAGAAGCATCTACTTTTTGAGAGATCTGTTGACGTGACTTCTTTTCAGCTGCCTTAACGACCTCTGCAATCTTCTGACTTGCTTGCTTGTAAACCCATAATCTGCAGCAGCATCTTCTGTGCATATTCCAGAACTTGACAGCACCACTTTCAGCTCTGCAGATTCATCACTGGGCAGTTTAAGGTTCCGCTGGACATCGTGCACACAACAACTTCTGTTGGTTTGCATAATCTGCTCATCTACATCTGCGCACATCTGTTTTGATTTTCTGCATATAACATCTGCGCACATCTGTTTTGATTTTACATCAGCTTAGCAGTTTGCAAAGTGTCTTTTGAAATCAGGATAGCATCAATCTTTTCAGAATTGTTTAATGTCTGATTACACACAACCTGTTGAAGTACTTTGAATGAGCTCATGACAGCAACAAATAGAAGATCAATTTGAACATAGTAGCTTAATGGACAAGCTTTGCTGTCACATATTCACCATAACAGTCTATTGTTTATTTAAAAAAAAACTCAATAACTGATAGCACTTGATTGGATTCTCAATAAACAGATTTGTAATGTGTTATACAAGCAGCGGAAAGTAAACAAAATCTGGGTCAAAGAGAGTCCAATCTCGAATAAAATCAAGGTCAGATCTGAAATCCACAACCTACCTATCGAGATGCTAAAATAGCGATGGACTAAAGCACACACAAGGATGGGATCATAGATCAACCATCTACTTAGTGCTTATCAAATCAGACCAATAAAGTAGGAAGGATCAAAACACACACATGTAATAAATCTGATCAAATTTGATCCAAATAGAATCAAATCTTCACTTAGACATTTCATCAAACATGTGGTGTGTAGAAATAGATTTTGTGTGTAGAATCAATCATTTTCTGTCAAAACTTATCCAAATCTCATTTAAAACAAAGATTGGATTTTCAATAAGCACAAAACAGAAAATGAGACATAGAGATGATATTTGTGTTTAGGCTCATGTGATTTAACAAATCAAAGCACCAAAACACCAAATAAATCATCTAATACTTCTATTGTTGCCATAGATGACCGATTTTGAAGAAAAGAATCTTCAATCGGCTCTGATACCAATTGTTGATCCCATTTTAAGACAGACAAACAATAGAAGATAAAATCCATAGAGAAAGTAGAGATAAGATAAAAATTAAGAACAATACTCATAGAAATCTTATCTCATATTCATTGATTCAAGGTATGGAGGGGGAAATTGGAAGAACACCACACTAAACGTGAAATCGACTCTCATAAGAAACTAGTCTGTGTGTGTTTAATGTGAACTCTCCAGATTTCTCACCTTAACCTAAAATAAGCCTATGGACACCTTTATATAGGGCCCATTTACACAAAAGGCTTAAGCCCATAAGGCTAATTACAAAGATAACATAAATCTAATTATAAAGCCCATACAATAATTTCTTTATAAAACATTCATATAAATTAGGGGCTAATTAAAGCTAACAGAAAGTAATTTTGAACGTGATGTCATTGTCGAGCATCTTACAAATGGCCTTTAATGAATTACTGATCTACATCCGAGTTTCATGTCTATGTCATATCCTCTGATCCACCCTTATGGAGAAGACGGATTCAGAGAAGACATTAAACTCCAAATTGTAGAGGGTAGTTCTAAGAAACGGGTTTTTTTAATGATGAGACAATATTATTGTTTTCGTTTTCAACAACGATTACATGAGGGTCACACATTACTTCAATCAGGGAGATTGCTTCAGCAATACATGGTGGACGCGTACATGGCAATTGAAAAGGGTAGATTCAGGTGGATTCGAAATAATCAGCAACAACTAAGGTCGGATTTGTTCTCAAGATTAATGGATGATGTCCATCGCGGGGATACAAATGGTAAAAGTGTAGGTAAATCTGTTATTTTACCGTCATATCACACCGGTGGACCACGCTACAGAGTTCAAAATTACCAAGACGCAATGACTTTGTGCAAATGGGCTGCATATCCAGATATATTTCTGACATTTCTTACAATCCAAAATGGCCAGAGATAAATGAGATGCTAGGAATGATTCAACAAGAGGATGATCCAAATAGAGTTGATATAGTATCGAGAGTTTTTTAAATCAAATTAAGACACCTAATGTTTGAATTGAAAACTGAGAAGCCGTTTGGAGAAGTTATCGCATGTACGTATAACAAACATATTATTATGAATTATAGAGTACAATAGTTTTACATTTTCAACGTCATGTTCTTCATTTATAAAATATATTTGTAAAATTAATATCAAGTAAATTTTCTGAGGTCTTTATACCATCGAGTTTCAAAAGAGAGGATTTCCTCATGCACACATATTGTTATTTCTCGGGTCACAATATAAACACCCATCGTCAGAGGAGATTGATAGAATTATTAGTGTGGAGATTCCAAGCAAAGCTACCAATCCAGATAGTTATAATGCAGTTAAAAAATTTATACTACATGGTCCATGCAGAACTCATTATCCATCGTCTCATGTATTGTAATAACCGAGTTAAATTTAAAGAAGTGTAATAAAAGTGGAGGGAAATAGAAAGCTAAAGACTCGGAGGGGCCAAAGTGAACTTTTGGGAGGAGAGTATAAAATCTCATTTTTGGGCACAAAACCCTAGACACACTACACATTGAGAGCGGCTGAGTTCTTGGAAACAAGAGGAAGGAAATTAATTTAGCAATTTGTTCTTGGAAGAAGACAAGGGGAGGAAATCAGCAGGATAACTCTAGCATCGTTTGGAAAGGTAATCCCCAAACCATTTATTTCTTGCTGTTTATGTCAATGGGTTTTAGTTTTGAGGAGTTTATAGAGTATTCAAGGTCCAAATCGATGTGTAAAATGTATAAAGATATGATTATGTTGGTTAGAAGTGTGTTAGTGATTCTTGCAATCATTCCTCCTTAATTTCGATCATTTTGCATCAACTGGGACTGAGGTTTGGCCTCTCTGAAACCGCAAAAATCGTAAGTTTGCTCAGGAAACGAAACCGGATCCGGAATGGACCGGAACCCGAAAGGGGACCGGATCCGGAGTAGTATAAGAACCGGAGATGGATCCGGAATTTAGGATCCGGTATTGGGCCGGAACCCGGAGTATGATCCGGTAGCGGCCGAAATCCCGGAATTTGATCCGGTTTGTGTGCGGATTCCGGAAGCAGTATCGGGATCCGAATGGGGAGGGATTCAGGACTTGTAGTTTGGATTATAGTAGCCCGGATGGTTCCGGATAGCGTGATTCGGATAAATCCAGTTGAGTAGTCTGGATAGTTCAGTTTGGCAGGAAGTGTAGTTGAACATTTGAGAGGTTCGGTAAAATAACTTATCGACCTTGTAATTTCTATTGCATAGGCTTCGGCAAAGATTTGAAGTAAAAGTGAGTACACCGAGTAAGGAAACAGGTGAGTTTTTCTAACTAAAAATATGTGCTTTTGACATGTTTTCTGAAGTAAGTAAATGAGAAGAAATGCCATTTTTTAATCGCATGATTTTGATTGTATGAAACTTTATTTAAGATGTGTAATACCCCGGTTAAGTTTGTTAGTTAAATTCCCTTTTCGTTAAATAAAGTTAACTCCATAATTGATGTTTAGGGTAAGTTTGGGTAAATTTATAAGTTAGGGGTGTTTGGGTCATTATTGAGAAATTCAAGGACCAAAGTGGTAAATATGGATTGATATTACCCTTAGGAATTCATATATTATTCACAACAGTAAAATATCCAGAAATCAGTATGTGTAAGTGTGTGTTTTGAGAGAAAAAGAAGAAGAAGAAAAGAAAGAGGGTTAAGGCTCCATTTGGTCTACTTAGAAGTGATTTGAAGGTATGTTCCTTTATAATTTATGTTTGTAATTGCTAGTAGGAAGTTTCTGTCGGATTAAAATCATCAAAATCGGTCTGGTGTAAATCACAGTTGAATTCTGGGTAGAAATAGGGCAAACCGACAGAAGTGTCCGGACACAGTATGAATGTGTCCGGTAGTCCTTTTGGTAGTGTCCGGTAGTTTTAGCTGATGGTGTCCGGAAGTGTTCTAGTGGTGTCCGGACAAGTCTTTTACCTGGTAAGTTCCTCTTTTCCATAAGTTTCCGGTTAAAATAAGATACCGGATAGTGTCCGGATTGCTTTGGTGTCCGGGTGTTATCCGGATTGTTTATGTTGTCCGGACAGTTGCGCTGTCCGGAATATCTGTGTTGTCCGGAAAGTGGTGTTATCCGGATAGGTTGTGTTGTCCGGATACTTGAGCTGATTTGGTCATTGTTGAGAGTTTAGATACTTTTGAGTATCCAGTAACCTGTGTTTTGTTAACTCTTAGATAGGGAATGAATAAGGACTGACTATTCTGTGGACTCGACTTAAGTTCGGGTTTGGGGGTAACATTTGAGGATTTGAGTTATCTAAGAGCTCTTAGCCTACTAGGGAGCTTTGTGTGTACACTTTATAAAGAGAACTATGTATTTGATTTGTTACAGATTCTGTGAATTTAAAGTGAAAGCAGAGTCGTTTTGAGAAAAGCTTGGAGAACGTTTTGATAAGTCAAACTGGTGAGTTTTACTTTAAAACGTTTTTAAACTGAAATACATTTATGTGTGGATTGGGAATCTAATAGATGGCGTGATTATGTGTTTATGTCTGAAATATAATATATTGAGATATTATATTTACATGAGTATTCTACTATACGAGAATACGTTGGCCGGGCTTAGGACCAGTGTGTTGGCTGTAATATTCGTACAACGTTGTTGGCTATAATTGTCGTACAGCGAAGTTAATTTATTATTTGGCTTGCAACCAACTAATATGTCCAAGAGAATGAGATGGGAAAATACATGATGATTGAGTCATAACTGGTAATTGTGTTTGTATTATGTGAATGGTGGTGTGCAAAGGATTTTCAAAGAAACATGGATTTTCTCACTAGACCTTCAGGTCTAACCCTCATTTTGTTTTAAAAATATGTATTCAGGTCGTGGATCGAGTAAGAGCAAATGAGAAGAGTACTATGTGTTTGGCTTTTGGAAGAAGGATGTTATGAAGACTAAGACGTGTTTTGCTGTTCTAATTTCATAACTAGATATCATGTATGTAATTAGTAAAAAGTTTGTAACGAAATACCTTATTCTGGATGTAAAGACTAAGGGACCTTACTTGTTTTATTATGAATCATTTGGTTATGTAACGATGTTATGAAATATATGGTATTTGTTGTATGTTTGGGAAACGGGTTGTTACAGATGGTATCAGAGCCCTAGTTTAAGGGATTTAGGTATTAGTATCTGTACCTAGACTTAAACTGCATGTGAAGTAGGATGTCCCTATTATTGTAGAACCTTGGGATGTTAAATATAAAAAGGTAGAAGGAACATCATGTAAGGTAATTTCAAATTACACCTGGCTAGTGTAATCATGAACTTACATGTGCATGTTTGTACTGGAATACCTTGTTATATGGGGTATGTGCTTATGTGTATATTAACCTTGTCTGAATCTACAGAATGGCAAGTGGTACTCGACAAACAAATCGAGGGGGAAGGGGAGATCATGATAGAACAAATCCAACAGTTGGGGCAACAGGAAGAGGGGGAGAAAGAGGTAGGGGTAGAACAGGTGGTAGAGTTCAGCCGCGAGGTACTGAATTTGTAACAAGGGACGATTTAGCAGCTGAAATGGGAAGATTACAAGCTAATATTCAAGCCATGTTTAACCAGACTCCTAATACTTAAACAGAAAGACCAAATTCTACTCATGAAGAGGAGATGCCCATTACACCTACCGTCATGCCAGTGGTGAAGAAATGTGATTATAAAATGTTGCTAAGTTGTAAGCCTCCGACCTACGCATGAGACAGGGACCCCGTGAAAGCTATGAGGTGGCTGAAAGAAATAGAAGCTATCTTCAATACTAGTAAATGTGCTGAAGAGGATAGAGTACTTTATGGAACCGCAATGTTGAAAGGCGATGCTTTATACTGGTGGGAAGCTCATATTTCTTCGGGAAGGTCTGACATATATTCTACCTTCTCTTGGGAAGAATTAGTTATAGCTTTTAGGAAACAGTTTTGTCCTCAAGCAGCAGTAAAACAATTGGAAGGGGAGTTTATGAACTTGCAGCAGGGGAATCTATCAGTTCGGGACTACACCGCTCATTTTCTGGAAAAGTCTCGTTTCACGGAATACTACGTTGCCACGGAGGCAATGAAGATTGAAAGGTTTATCTTCGGATTGAATGCAGAAGTTAGAAGTTTTGTGATTGCTAAAGGACCAGAAACTTTCTCCGCCGCAGTAGACGCCGCGGAAACCGTGGAGCAAGATAAAGGGAGAAGTAGTAGTGATAAAGGTGTGAGGAAAAGAAAGTGGGAAGGACCGCAGTATGATCCGAAGAAGTTCAGGTTTCAGAGATACGATAACCGTCCACCTTTCCGACCAGCGGAAAGACCTTATCAGAAATGCAATCGTATCCACCAAGGAAACTACCAAGTTGATACTCGGGTTTGTTATAGGTGTGGGAAGACCAGACATGTTGTTAAAAATTGTCGGGTAACGCGGTTTTGTTTCTTATGTAATTCTCTAGATCACATCCAGTCTGATTGTCCGAGGGGAAGGATACAGCAAGGGGGTACATCAGGGAAACCAGCGTGTCTCCTTCATTTGCTGCCTACACATGCTAAAGTGTTATTTGACTCCGGTGCAAACCGATCGTTCGTGTCTCCTTCATTTGCTGCCTACATGCATTTAAAACCTAAAGTGTTAGATCATACTTTAATGATAGATACTGCAAATGATAAACAAGTGTCGGTTAATGAAGTATTTGATAGTTGTGTGATAAACATAGATGGATGCGGGGTACCTATTCAGTTATTTCCCATAGCCTTAATAGAGTTTGATGTGGTAGTGGGAATGGATTGGTTAGCCGAGAATCAGGCTAACATAGTTTGTGATAAGATATTAATAAATGTTGTCTTACCTGAGAAGGGACCGGTAGTGATTTATGGTGATCGTAGAAATCATCAGTCTTGCCTAATCTCATTGTTGAAAGCTCGTAAGTGTGTCAACAAAGGGTGCCCGAGTTATTTAGCCTATGTGATAGATACTAAACTAGAAAAGAATAAGTTGGAAGATATTCCGGTTGTTTGTGAATTTCCAGAAGTTTTCCCAGAAGATCTAACTAGCCTTCCGCCCGTTAGACAAATAGAGTTTGGTATAGATCTGATCCCTGGAGCCGCTCCTGTTGCCCGTGCACCGTATCGTTTAGCGCCACCAGAGATGAAAGAAATGATGACGCAACTGCAAGATCTTTTCGATAAAGGATTCATTAGACCCAGTTCTTCGCCGTGGGGAGCACCGGTTCTGTTTGTGAAAAAGAAGGATGGTTCAATGAGAATGTGTATTGACTACCGGGAACTGAATAAGCGCACGATCAAGAATAAGTATCCGCTTCCCAGAATTGATGACCTCTTTGATCAACTAGTTGGAGCTTGCTATTTTTCCAAGATTGATCTGAGATCTGGTTATCATCAGTTGAAGGTTAAAGAAGAAGACGGTCTGAAAACTGCTTTTCGCACAAGGTATGGTCATTATGAATTCTTAGTGATGCCGTTTGGACTGACGAACGCTTCAGCTGCCTTTATGGATTTAATGAATCGGGTATGTAAGTCGTATCTCGATAAATTTGTTATTGTATTTATCGATGATATACTTATCTATTCCCGATCCAAGGAAGAGCACGCGCAACATCTTCGTTTGATTCTGGAGTTATTGAAGAAGGAACAGTTATATGCTAAGTTCTCTAAATGTGAATTCTGGCTAAGGGAAGTTCAGTTTCTCGAGCTTGTAGTTTCTGAGAAAGGTATTCAAGTTGATCCAATGAAAATAGAAGCAATTGAAAAGTGGGAACCGCCGAGGACGCCAACCGAAATACGTAGTTTTCTAGGTTTAGCCGGCTACTATCGAAAGTTTATAAAAGAATTCTCTCGTATCGCGACGCCTTTGACTAAGCTGACTCGAAAGAATCTAAAGTTTGAATGGAAAGCAGAACAGGATGAAGCATTCCGGATATTGAAAGAGAAACCGTGCAGCGCGCCGATTTTGTCACTACCTGAAGGTTCCGATGATTTTGTTGTTTACAATGATGCTTCCAAACTGGGATTGGGATGTGTACTTATGCAATGTGGAAAGGTTATTGCTTATGCTTCTCGTCAGTTAAAAGATCATGAAAGACATTATCCCACACACGACATGGAGCTTGCAGCGGTTGTATTCGTGCTAAAGATTTGGAGACATTATCTTTACGGCTCTAAATGTCAAATTTATACCGATCATAAGAGTCTCCAACATCTTTTTGATCAGAAGGAATTAAATATGAGGCAAAGAAGATGGCTAGAATTAGTGAATGATTACGACTGTGAAATCCTTTATCATCCGGGAAAGGCGAATGTGGTAGCTGATGCATTGAGTCGTCAAGAAAGAAGTGGAACAATAAAATCTATTTCACTACGAGCTGAACTCCTACCTAACATCTTTGACGAATTGCAAAAGTGTCAAGTGGAAGCTTTTCAAGAAGAACATTTGAAACCAGAACGGTTAGTGAGGGTATCAGCATTGCTTGTAAAAGATGATCGTGGGTTATTGTGTATGGGGAACAGAATTTGGGTGCCTCGTTTGGGTGGTTTACGTGATCGTGTACTACAAGAAGCTCATTACTCTTGATTCTCTATTCATCCAGGTACGAATAAGATGTATAAAGATCTAAAACAATTCTATTGGTGGCCGGGAATAAAAAGAAGCATTGCTCAACATGTGGAAGGTTGTACTACCTGTAAGAAGGTAAAGATTGAACACCAAAAGACGTTTGGTCAGTTACAACGATTAGAAATACCGATGTGGAAATGGGATCAGATTACTACAGATTTCATCACAAAGCTACCAAGGACTCCGAAGGGATTTGATTCTATTTAGGTAATAGTCGACAGGTTGACGAAGTCTGCACACTTTTTACCGATAAAGGAAACTGATTCATTGGAACGATTAGCTAAATTGTACATTGACGAAATAGTAACTCGACATGGAGTTCCAATCTCGATCATTTCTGATCGTGATAGTCGTTTTACTTCACGATTCTGGAAAAGTTTTCAAAAAGAAATGGGGACGCAGATAAAGTTAAGCACAGCATATCATCCTCAAACTGACGGTCATAGTGAACGAACGATTCAGACATTAGAAGATATGCTCCGGGCTTGCATTGTTAACTTTGTAGGATCATGGGATAAGCATTTGCCGTTGATCGAATTTGCCAACAATAACAGTTATCATTCCAGCATACAAGCGGCACCGTTTGAAGTTCTGTATGGTAGAAAATGCTGAACGCCTCTGTGTTGGAACGAAGTGGGAGAAAAACAGTTAGCAGGGCCAGATATAGTTCAATTAACAGCGGATAAGATTACTCAGACCTGGGAACGTTTGAAAGTGGATCAAGACAGACAGAAAAGTTACGCCGACCGACGCCGAAAACCGTTAGAGTTCCAAGTTGGAGATTTTGTAATGTTAAAAGTCTCACCTTGGAAAGGAGTCATTCAGTTTGGGAAGCAAGGTAAACTGAGTCTGAGGTACATTGGACCGTTTGCAATTACGGAAAGAATCGGAGAAGTAGCCTATAAGTTAGATCTTCGGTCAACATTGAGCAGGATTCACAATGCTTTTCACGTATCAAATTTTCGAAAGTGTTTGGTTACGTCAGATCAGGCCGTTTCTCTACCAGATATACAAGTAGATGAAAAGCTGAATTATGTGGAGGAACCTGAAGTTATTGTTGACCATAAAGTCAAGGTTTTGTGGAATAAGGAGATCAGACAAGTGAAAGTTCAGTGGCGACATCACAAAGGACATGATGCTACTTTGGAATCGAAATCAGAAATGAGAACTAAGTACCCATACCTATTTGCCTAATCGAATTCCGGGACGGAATTCTTTTGAGGGGGAGATGATGTAATACCCCGGGTAAGTTCGTTAGTTAAATTCCCTTTTCGTTAAATAAAGTTAACTCCATAATTGATGTTTAGGGTAAGTTTGGGTAAATTCATAGTCTAACCCTCGCATTTCCAAAAACTAAACCATTTTCAGGCAAGCACTAGTAGAAAGCTCTGGTAAGGGCAAGAAGCAGGCGTGAGCTTGAAGCTTGGGTCTAGAAGGAAGTCGACATAATTTAGTATGTTGGGCTTAGTATTGTAGAAATCTCAGTTGTGTAATAGGTTGTTTCCGTAAACCTTGTTATGTACTCTTATGTTATGATAGAATTCTGGAGCCGTTTCGGCGACTTGCTTAATTCATGTTGATCTTGTGTTATCTTGAGTTGGGTCGTTACAATTGGTATCAGAGCCATAGTTTAAGGGATTTAGGTGACCCGATGGGCCTAAACTTAAACTGTGGAGTAGAAGGGAAATACAGTTGAGATATAGGATACTTTTAGGAAAGATTACTTTAAGTATGCTAGTGATAACGTAGTGAGGACCGTCATGTAAGGTAAATTTGTAGTTACATCTGGACAATGTAATCGCGAATTTATAGGTACATGAGCGTGCTCAATTGCTTTCGTTGAGAAGATCGATAAGTGTGGTAGTATGTAGTGAGTTTTGACCTTGCAATGATAGCAATGGGTCGAGGTATCGTGAGAGAGCATTTATGATAAGATGTTTATATCTTGTAGAAGAAGTGTTGTTTGGAATGTTATGAGCCGTCTAAAGGTAGAACTTTATGGGTTAGAAGGGGATGAAGGACTGATTATGGGTAAAACTCCTGGGTTCTAGTGAGTCCCAGTTCTCGAAATCGTAGTGTGGAACAGTTGGGTTGGTGAGGAAGGACGGTCCTGGAATCTTGAAAACTTCAATTCAAGGGCGAGTGGAAGATTGGAGCCCTGATTCGTTAGTCAAGCCTTGTAGTGGCAGGATCATTGAAGGGAAGATATCAATGGTGGATTGAAAACGTGTAGAGGTAGAATGTGAGGTAATTGGTCAAGACGAAAATTATATGGGATGGGTGAGCACGTGGGCTGTGGAACGCATGTATAGCAAGTTGTTGCAAGGACGAGAGGGCGACCGTTGGTCAAAGGTAGAGTGCCAATGATAAGTTGCGTGGGTACAACGGTTGACCTAGTTAGAGTGAATAGCCTTCAATTGTAAGTCGAGTTTCATGCATTGCATCTTTCTATATGTTACATGAGCTTTTCGTGATTAAAAGTAAATGCGTAAATAACAAATTTTTGGTCAAAAATGAGTCGACGGGCGCAAGCGTGTGTTTAAAGAAAATGCAATCCTATTTATGACGCACAATAAAATTTTGAGCTTAGCGATTTGCAAAATATCCCGTTATTTTCATGATAAGATAAGTTATTGCAGAAAGTCAAGAAAACGCTTGGCTACCAAGCTTTTATAACCAAAATGAGTATCGACATGTTGATGTCATATATGCGTGTGGGAGTAGACCGGTTTACTTCGTGTCAGTGATTTCATTCAGAGCTTTTCTAGTCGTATAGGAAAGGTTTCATTCAATTTGTTTTGATGTAACAACATTGTTCTGGATAGTTAAAGTGTTGTGCCTGGCACTGAAGTTATGGGAGTGTTGGGTCAGGTGAAAACAAGTTGTTTCCAAGTGTTGTACTTTTGAACGTTCAAATGTGTGATTTATTTAAATTATGGTGTTGTCATGCATGAAGGCTATGAACTCACTAGGTCGTGGAGATTATTACATTTAAAGATATGGAAGGGTTTTGAGAGTGGAGATGTGCCGGTCAAGCCGGTTATGAGTGTTTTATAGTCTTGGTATGCCCATTAAGAAAGTGAGGTGAGTGGTATAAAAGTCAGGAAAGGACTTTGGCATTGTTGTAATACGGCAGCTTGTACTCTTGTTCGGTAACTTAAAGTACGGTTGTCGGTGGATGGTTGTGTCCGGAGAAAGGACTTGAAGTCATCAACGTGTTGGTATTAGCAACTCGTTATGAGTAGTGTTGAGAGACAGAAATGAAATGTCTTCGGCATCGAACATGAGTTTTAGGGTGGTCTTGTAATATTGATATTGCACTTGTAAGTCTTGAATTTTCCCTTCAAGTGAGGACGGCGGGATATAAAGTTGATTATGACATGTTGGAAGGATTAGGTTCTGTTAGGAACCCTTGTCGACGGAAAGGTTAGGGAAGCATCATCGGGTAGACTATTAATGTTGAAGTCAACAACTATTTAAAGTGTCTGGAGCTGAAGGCGTTGTCAAGAGGTTGAAATTTGAGAGAATTACCATCGTATGGGTAAATGTAGGAGGTCGTTCAGGAAAGATGTATACTTGACGATGGAACACCTCGTGTGGGCATCAAGAATGTGGACGATTTCTAATCGGATGAGTGTTTTACCTACGAGATTTGGTCGGTTCGTAAAAGGATGACGCATTTAACACAAGCGAAGTGGGTGCATAGATTATATCGGTCTGCAAGGGAATGTACCCTGTCTCATGTAATGGTTATGAGATCGCAAAGAACCAGCAAGAAACGAATATGCTTGAGTAAATTTGGAAATCGTAAGTTGTGGTTCATTTAGATTTGGGAAAGAAAAAGTCATGAGATAGACTTGGTTTTATGTGGGTGAATATGAAGGCAAGATTAATTTTTGTGTATAAATGACCGTGAGAACCTAGTTTGTGATGTGTTGTTGTGGGTGGAGAATGTATGGATAAGTTAGTGGCATCATTTGCTAAGATAAATGTGCCAGCCAGTGTTGTGGTAATGTGTTGTTAAAAGAGGAAGCATCAGATGGAAGCTTTTTCGGATGAGGTGTACAATTTGTTAATCAAGTTATTGGAACACATGGTTTGTAAGTTGGCGTTATGGTATGGCTATTCTCGGAATAAAATGTCGGAGTGGTAGTGGGTGGTTACCCAAATGAGGAGCGAAGTGTTTTTGGTTGTGTGAGTCGCTGGGTGTGAATATCTTTAGGATCTTGGAAAGTTTAAAGGAGATGTTGAATTGGCTAGTTTGCGATGCGGTGTGGTAAATGCGAAATCTTTAAGGGATGTGAATTGTTTCTTGTGTACGAAAGAGCTACCTAAGAAGGTATCAGTTTGGAGAGCAAGAAGCGTGTAGTGGCTTCGATTACCGGTGACATTTTAGGATGACTTGGTTGGATACCTCAAGTTAAAATCTTAGTGAAACCGTTTGGTTATGTATAGTAATGAGGAAGTGTGTCGGCACTTGTAGAAAAAGTCGAAAGAAGAGGCAAGTAATGTTTAGTGGGCGGTGCTCCATGTTAACGTAAGAAGGTGGAAAGATATGTAAGAATAAGTGAGTATCTTGAAAGTAGGAAGGTTGGCAAGTGACACCGAAAGTGTGGAGTAGTGTGTGTATAGATTGTCACTGGTGGGTATAGGGATTCCTGGTAAGTGTTGAGAAAGGGGAATTGTGTGTGTTATGATTCAAGGACGATGGAAAACCCACTTATGCGACTTGTCGAAAGCGTGCACCTTCTAATGAGCCGTTAGTCGAAAGCATGTTTTATGTTACACGAAGGAAGAGGAAAGGGTAGTTGAATGTAGTACTCAGAATGAAGGACCATTGGATTTGACTTGTTGTTATTGTGAGAAATGTTTCAAGTAAACTTGTCGCTCAGTACTAAGCTGATGAGAGTAGTTTCGTGTGAGCCTGGTTGCTCCTTGTTCACCGAGTGGAACCTAAATTTTATTTCGTTTATGGTTGGACGATTGTTGGATGCAACGGGAACTTGAATGTGTTATCTCGGTTTGGTGGACACGTCAGATGGTGGATTGTAGAGATTAATGAACTGGGATGATGTGATTCGAGGAAGAAGGTAATATTTGCGTTAGACGTAAGTCGTAATGGAAGAGTGATCTAGTTTTTGCATGTAATCCGATGAGGGAACTCTTGAGTGTGAGTTTGTTGGGATGTTCAAGGTTAGCCTTGTGCCAAGTTGGCAAGTGAGTGAATGTTCCCGGTAAAAGATTCACGTTATTGTATCAGGGAATTATGCAAAGTCCCTTTTAAGGAAGTGACGTTGTATGCGAAAACCTTGATTAGACGCGTTTTAAAATTATGGGTCCAGTGTGGACAAAGTGGACATATCTGGTACGGTAGGCCCGGAATGTTACAGATGGTATATTAAGTGGGTATAGTTGATCGGAGAGGTTGTAAGTATATGATATATGATTGCCCGACATAGCAAAGTTGTGACTCACCGAGGGCAGTTCCGAAGTATGGGGTACGGCTATGTTTTCCATCAGAATGGTTTGGGCAACCGAGTGGAACTAAGTTGGTTTCTAAACCTCGAGTTTGAGAAAGGGGCAGTGTTAGGTCTAGAGTTTTGTCAAAAACACAAGTGTTGAGTTCTGAGTAAGAAGACTCAGAAGACTCAGAAGTTCTGAGTAGAAGACTCAGAAGTTCTGAGTGAGAAATCTCAAAAAGATTCTAAGTGTTGGATTCTGACTAGAAGGTTCAGAGTTCTGAGTAGGAGACTCAGAACTTCTGACTATGAAGACAAATGTTCTGAAGCGCTTATTCAGAAGTATGTTCAGAATTCATATCTTGGGATATTATCTGTTATATTCAGTTACTAATTAGGACACGTGTAATTGTTCTATTAGTCTGTTTCTTATATGTACTGTAGCTTTAGCTATTCTCTACAGTATATATAGGAGTTAGCAACTGTAGCTAACTGAATCTTTGGAGAGAATCTTTGACATAATCTTTGGCTAACCTTTTGGATAACTCTTTACGCATAAATTGTTAGATCTATTGAGAGAGAAATTCATTGTAATATCTTTAATAGATCATATGACCAGTTGCTATTAATACGATCTTAATTGTTCATATTTGATTGTAAGAGTGTAACCTGGACTTACAATTGGTATCAGAGCCAATCAACAAACAAATTCGACCAAGAGTGTGTTTGATCGCGTTCTTGAAGTTTCTTGATCAATTCGACAATTGATTCCGCTGCTGCTAACAATTCTTGAATTCCTAACAATTCTTGAATTCGTTTCTATCATTGATTCAAGAAATTTGAATTTGTCTTTCTGTTGAATCGATATCTTACAATCAAGTCATCCAAAGATTTTCTCTCTATGCTGATTAATTCTCAAAATTAAACAGAGATCACAGGTATGTTTTCGAAATTCTTGATTGGTTTCTTGATCAAGGTGATTATATCTGTTGCATGTTGATTAGTATTCAAATTTTTTGTTGAAAAGAAGATTTCATTAATTCATGTACTCTAACTGTTTGATGAAATGCATGTGACAGATTTGATTAATTCTTGCATGTTCTAGATCTGTGTTGATTCTCATTTTTTTATCATAATTCATAGTTGATATTTGAATTTGTCATTTCATCATGCCTGAGATTGTTGAAGTTTTTGTGAGACCTGCAAGTTCTATAACCAGTTCAGACAATTTACAAAAATTAAGTCATGTAAAAGTAAAAGAAACAATTTCTAAACCAAAAACTGAGATTGTTCATTTTGAAAGCAAGATTGCTAATCTTGAAGCCAAATTTGAGGAAAGTGCAAAAGTTGTTGTAAATTTGCAAAAAGATAAATTCGATCTTCTAAAAGATTTCGAAAAGGCTCAAGAGAACACAAAATTGTTAGAAAAAGAGAATGTTGATTTGAAAGAGAAAATCAATTTTGAAAGAAAGATGTTGACAGATTCTAAAAATAGAATCAAATCATGTGAAATGAAAAATTGTCAACTCTTGAAACAGATCTATGATTTTGAACAAGTTCTTATACTTGAAAGAGTGAAATTTGAGAAAGAGAGAAGAGACTTTCAAACTGAGAGGAAAGGTTTTGAAACAAAGTCTGTTGAATTATCTTTGAAAATTTCTGATTTGGAGAAAATTCTTGCAAAAGAAAGAAAAGAGTTTGAATGCAAGAAAAATGTTTTTCAAAAAGAAAAGATTGGTTTTGAGAAAAAGAAAACATGAATGTTAAATGAGTTTTCTGTAAAAATCAATGAGTTGGAGAAAGAGTTAGAAGATGGAAGGAAAGAGACTGAAAAGAAGAAGGTAAATGGCTTTAAAGAAAAATGCTTAAAAGATGAGTTTGAGAAGGAAAAGAAAGTTTTTCATTTGGAAATAAGGAGGCTTATTAAGAAATTATCTGATTTATCAACTAAAATCATGATAGAGAGGAAATCCAAATCTGATTTGCAGTCAAGGTTTGATTTGTATGTTAAAAAGTTTAGGGAATTTGAAACGAAAGTTGTTGACAAATCAAATCATAGTTCAAAAGATCAGATTCGTTCTTCTAATCTGTTTTATGATTCTGCTATTGATAAATCTTATAATTGTTCTTTTAAAAAGATAAAAATGGAATGGAGAGTTAAAGGAACTACTTCCAAGAAAGAAGTGCCAAAATCAAAGGTTCCTAATTCAAATGTCAAGAAGAACAATACATTTCAAAGAAAATCTTTTGTTAAACCTGATGTGATTTATTCTGTAAATCAATTAGTCAGAATTGCACAAAAGAAACTTTGTTGTTCATAGTGTGGGACTGATGATTTTGTGAACAAGAATTTTATTCAGCACTGGTATGGTTCTTATAGAATATCTGCATATACCACTGCACCTAACAAACCTGGACCCAAGTTCATATGGGTACCAAAGTCAACTTAATCTGTTTTGCAGGTTATTCATGTGTATAGCTGAATGAATGATCCATACCGACACATGACTGAAAACAGATGTTGTGCTTAATTGAGAATTTTGACTTTTGGATAATTCAGTCCAAAACTCGGTCTGAATGTGATTATGGACTTACAATTTGTCTCATCTTGATTATGGATTTCTGATTCATACAGATCAATTTGTTGATTTTGAAGCATTTTTTTTAAAAAAAGTTCAGTTTACTGTGGTGTAATCGAACTCATAGTTGTGGGTGTTTTTAGTAGAAAACATTTCCAGAGAATGTGTTCAGAATCACATTTTGAGCAACCCTGCAAATTTTGGTTGAAAAATTCTGATTTTTGAGCAAGTTATGGTGATTTGAAGTTCAGAATGTTCAAAAATCACAAAATCCAAACATTTTTCTAAGGCATTTTCTCTGGATAGTTTTATCAGAATTCTGACTCTGTTACTCAGAAGTTCTGACTCTACTACTCAGAAGTTCTGACTCTACTACTCAGAATTCTGACTCAACTAATCAGAATTCTGACTTTGATACTTAGAATTTTGAACAAGTTACTCAGACTTCTGACTATACTACTCAGAATTCTGACTCAACTAATCAGAATTCTGACTCTGATACTTAGAATTTTGAGCAAGTTACTCAGAATTCTGACTCTTCTAATCAGAATTCTGACTCTACTACTCAGATTTTTTTTATAACTAATGAGGAATCATCGTAGATGATTACCAAAATCTCTTGATTTTGCAGGATTATCTTGATTTCAGAGGAAGTATTGACTCAAAATTTGATCTGATTGTTTCAAGATAAAGTTCAAAACCCGTGCTTCAACGTTTTAGGCTTTTGAACATATCAGTTCAAAACCCGTACTTAAATGACAATGGCTTCTGAATAATTCAGTTCAGGACCCGTACTTCAGAGACTAAGACTTCTAAACAAATCAGTTTAGAACTCATATTTCTCAGGTGATATCCTTAACTGTCATATTTTTATGTTTCAAGAAACAAGTGGTGAAAGGTAACATTGCATTACGTTTATTTCTATTGCTTTGAATGTTTGAATCTTAACAAATTTAATTAAATGATATGAATTTTTTTTCATTCAATGAATAAATGTGTGTCAAAGAGTGATTTTACAAGTATTTTGTATTATCTGAGCTATATTTGTTTCAACTTTCACTTCTGAATTAAATCGAAAGGTAAGCAAAACATGAATGAAATTATGCTGAATGCTGAATGTTATGAAATCTATACTTATATAGAATATAATGCACAAAAAGCCTAAATGTCAGAATGATGGATGGAAACGAAAATATGGGGGAAGTACTACGTTTTAGAACCAAGTGATTGAGATGAAATAAATATATAAAATCATTTAGTTTGAAAGTTTGTACCTGTGGCCTTTCTGGTTTGGGAGATTAAGTCCTAAGGGGTGCTAGTCACCTAGTCCCTAAGATCAACTGGTCTAGGATCGGCTGACCCAAATCCTTCTATAGAACCAGATAGAAAGCCATGTTCTACTGGTACAGATGGGTTTAAGATATATCGATGTGGCCTTTCTGGTTTGGGAAATTAAGTTCCAAGGGGTGCTTGTCACCTAGCACCTAAGACCAACTGGTCTGGGATATGCTGACCCAAATCCTGCTATAGAACCAGATAGAAAGTCATGTTTAACGATGTATCTTATTCTTACTAAACTTTTTGATTAAAAGATGCCAATGTGCACAAAATTAAAAGATGTCAATGAGCACAAAAGAAAAGATGCCAATGAGCACACATCTCTTGAAACTTTGGGAAAATACAAAGTCACAATAAACCTGTAAATTTGTGAAAATCCTGATTTTGGTCAAATAGTGTGAGTAGAGCAAAGTATTCTTATATGTTTTTGAATTGCATATGCTTGAAGCTAATCATATTTCGCATGCTAAGCACACCAAATAGATTTAATAAAGGGATTGAAACAGAACATTTTTAACTTGATATGCAATGATGACTTGTACTTGAATCCAAACACATGCATTTGATTTCATTTGATTGAAAAATCTGATAAATTTCATTAAGTTGGATTTCTTTTGTAAAGTTTTCAAATGATCAAATGTTAGTAGTTATTAAGTGTAGTTCAGTAAATCTTATTCTCCTTGTATAAATGTTTTCATTAAAGCACTATATTTGAAATGAATAATTTTAATGAAATATATGCATACTTTCAGGGGGAGAAAACAATTTGCTCCAGAATTCTTATTTTGAGGGGGAGCAAGGTTATTCATTAAGGAGGAGAAAAAACATAGACTTCATCGCTAAAGTTTTGAAAATCAAGGGGGAGAAAAGCTAAAGATTTTGGAGATTGATATGTTTCTGCTTTACAAAACTTTAAGGGGAGAAGAAAATAGAAAATGATTGTACAGAAACAACAAAAGAGAGAAATGTTATTTTAAGAAGGAGAAGAGGAAAAGGAAACTGATCTATTATTTCTTATAAAGAAATCTTATGAAAGTTGACATGAAGATGAGAATTGTCATTTCAAGGGGGAGCAAAGAAAAAGCAAATATATAACAGAAATCAATTTGGAAATCGTTGCTGCTGCTGATTAAAGACTGACCAGAAGTTGTTAACTCAGATTATTCAGAATTCTGGGCAAAAGTTGTCAAAGCAATCAGAAGAGCTCCTTCTGAAGATTGTTCCTGCTCTAAGAATTTGATGGTGAAAAGTACAAGTGTGTTTGACAAAAAGGGGGAGATTGTTAGGTCTAGAGTTTTGTCAAAAACACAAGTGTTGAGTTCTGAGTAAGAAGACTCAGAAGACTCAGAAGTTCTGAGTAGAAGACTCAGAAGTTCTGAGTGAGAAATCTCAAAAAGATTCTAAGTGTTGGATTCTGACTAGAAGGTTCAGAGTTCTGAGTAGGAGACTCAGAACTTCTGACTATGAAGACAAATGTTCTGAAGCGCTTATTCAGAAGTATGTTCAGAATTCATATCTTGGGATATTATCTGTTATATTCAGTTACTAATTAGGACACGTGTAATTGTTCTATTAGTCTGTTTCTTATATGTACTGTAGCTTTAGCTATTCTCTACAGTATATATAGGAGTTAGCAACTGTAGCTAACTGAATCTTTGGAGAGAATCTTTGACATAATCTTTGGCTAACCTTTTGGATAACTCTTTACGCATAAATTGTTAGATCTATTGAGAGAGAAATTCATTGTAATATCTTTAATAGATCATATGACCAGTTGCTATTAATACGATCTTAATTGTTCATATTTGATTGTAAGAGTGTAACCTGGACTTACAGGCAGTTTGGTACGGAAGACGTCCCCATAGTGTGGAGTGGCGCATTTGAGAGAAAAGTGAAGTGAACTACATTTTTGGATCCGTCGAAATTATGAACGTTAGGGAGATAGTGTACGATTTTGTGGTTCTCGATGAGATTTTGGAAGAATTCATAGTGTGATGCACGTCTCTTCTTGGAGAGCAGATGTTGGAAGTTGAGATGATGGCAACCTTGCAACGAATGCAGGCGTCAAGGAGTTGACCATCGTTAAGATAGAACAAGTAAGGGCAGTAGCCTACAATTTGGAGCTAACGGAAGGATTAAAGGGAGTACCATTGGAGGATATCAGAACCGGTAGAAAATTTGGATAGTAAAGTTCGAAAAACGAGGAACAAGGAGATCCGACGGGTAAAGGTTCAGTGGCGGTATCATAAAGGGCGAGAGACAACTTGGGAATTAGAAGCGGACATGAGGTCCAAGTACCCTCAGCTTTTCGGCAATGGAATTCCGGGGACAAAATTCTTTTGAGGGGAATGTATTGTAATAACTGAGTTAAATTTAAAGAAGTGTAATAAAAGTGGAGGGAAATCGAAAGCTAAAGACTCAGAGGGGCCAAGTGAACTTTTGGGAGGAGAGTATAAAATCTCATTTTTGGGCACAAAACCCTAGACACACTACACATTGAGAGCGACTGAGTTCTTGGAAACAAGAGGAAGGATATTAATTTAGCAATTTGTTCTTGGAAGAAGATAAGGGGAGGAATTCAGCAGGATAACTCTAGCATCGTTTTGAAAGGTAATCCCCAAACCTTTTACTTATTGCTGTTTATGTCAATGGGTTTTAGTTTTGAGGAGTTTATAGAGTATTCAAGGTCCAAATCGATGTGTAAAATGTATAAAGATATGATTATGTTGCTTAGAAGTGTGTTAGTGATTCTTGCAATCATTCCTCCTTAATTTCGATCATTTTGCATCAACTGGGATTGAGGTTTGGCCTCTCTGAAACCGCAGAAATCGTATGTTTGGTCAGGAATCGGAACCGGATCCGGAATGGACCGGAACCGGAATGAGGAAGGGATCTGGAATGGACCGGAACCCGATTGGACCGGAACCCGGAAGGGGACCGGATCCGGAGTAGTATAAGAACCGGAGATGGATCCGGAATTTAGGATCCAGTATTGGGCCGGAACCCGGAGTATGATCCGGTAGCGGCCGGAATCCCGTAATTTGATCCGGTTTGTGTACGGATTCCGAAGCAGTATCAGGATCCGGATGGGGAGGGATTCGGGACTTGTAGTCCCGATTAGAGTAGCCAGGATGGTTCCGAATAGCGTGATCCGGATAGTTCCAATTGAGTAGTCCAGATAGTTCAGTTTGGCAGGAAATGTAGTTGAACATTTGAGAGGTTCGGTAAAATAACTTATCGACCTTGTAATTTCTTTTGCATAGGTTTTGGCAAAGTTTTCAAGTAAAAGTGAGTACACCGAGTAAGGCAACAGGTGAGTTTTTCTAACTAAAAATACGTGCTTTTGACGTGTTTTCTGAAGTAAGTAAATGAGAAGAAATGCCATGTTTTAATCGCAAGATTTTGATTGTATGAAAGTTTATTTGGGATGTATGCATACATTGTGGTTAGACGTAAACTGGCAAAGTCAGGGGGTGCGGCCCGCCAGTGCTCATACCGGGAGGAGTGACCCGTTTATGCCATGGGAAGAGTGACCCAGTAAGGCAGTGTGAGACTGACACGTTTTCACTTCCGAGTGACTTTAGTGTGCCGTTTACGAGTGTGAGATTTCTAGAAAGTTTTATTTAAAGTGCTTGAAAGTTATGAACTGTTTTAAATATGTTTTGAGAACTGTTATATTGAGGGAGCTCATTTTCAGGTAAGCACTAGTAGAAGGCTCTGGTAAGGGCAAGAAGCAGGCGTGAGCTTGAAGCTTGGGTCTAGAAGGAAGTCGACATAATTTAGTATGTCGGGCTTAGTATTGTAGAAATCTCAGTTGTGTAATAGGTTGTTTCCACAAACCTTTTTATGTACTCTTATGTTATGATAGAATTCTGGAGCCGTTTCGGCGACTTGCTTAATTCATGTTGATCTTGCGTTATCTTGAGTTGGGTCGTTACATGTATGGTCAAAGGTAAGTGCACAAACAATTTCCCAAAGAACTTTAATATGCACACAACCATTGACTCTACATGATTCCCAGTTTATCGAAGAGAAGATCGAGGGGCTCTGATTTCAAAGAAGAACATTCAATTGGACAATCGGTATGTCGTTCCTTATAATAGAATTATGTGCGTAAAATTTGATGCCCATATCAATGTTGAGATATGTAATCATTCGAGAGCGATTAAGTATCAATTCAAATATCTTCACAAAGGATCAGATAGAGCTACAACTACAGTTGAATCGTCTGAAAAAAATGTTGAACTTGATGAAATCAAGACATATTTAGATTGTAGGTATATATCTGCATCTGAAGCATGTTGGCGTATATTTCAGTTCGACATTCACTATAGATACCCGACAGTGGAACAATTACCTTTCCATCTTCCTGGAGAACGTTCCATCATTTTTGAAGAGGACAATAATCTTGAAGCGGTTCTTGCAAAATCGGGTATTGGAAAAACAAAGTTTACCGAATGGTTGGAAACAAACAAAAAATACCCAGATACCGGGTATTGGAAAAACAAAGTTTACCGAATGGTTTGGAATACAAAAGAGAAGGAATGGACAAGACGAAAAAAAAGGCAAATCGATTGGTCGAATATATTTCACCCATCCTTGAGCTGGTGAGAAAATTTACATGCGTATGCTCTTAAACTTCGTCAAATGTTGCACTTCATTTGAACATGTTCGTACAGTGAATGGTACAACATATCCAACTTTCAAATCAGCATGTTATGCATTGGGGCTATTAGACGATGATAAGGAATGGGGTGAATGTTTGATAGAAGCCTAAACTTTGGCATCGGGGTATGAATTACGACATTTATTTCTCACAATTTTGATCCATTGTCAGGTAGCAGATGCCGTTAAGCTATGGACCACCCATTACGAAATATTGTCTGAAGATGTAGCTACGACGCAAAGAAGAAAGTACAAGGTTAACAACATAGACTTGTCTGATTCCCAAATCGAGGCTTACACATTGTTTGAAATCGAGTCTATCATGTTAAAGATGGGAAAAAGTTTGAAAGATAATGACGGAATGCCATTGCCGAATCAAGATTTGTTACGTCAATTACAAAATAGATTGGTGAATGAGGAACTTGACTATGATTCTAACGAACAAAAGGTTCTTCATGAAGGTTTGTTCTTCTCCCTCAACCAATGTCAAAAGCAGGTGTACACAGCTATTATGAACTTTGTTAACAATGAGCAAAGAGACTTGATTTTCATTCACGGTCGTGGAGGAACCGGGAAAACATTCTTGTGGAATACCATCATTTCAAAGATTAGATCAGATGGTAAAATAGTATTACCAGTTGCCTCTTCTGGTATTGTAGCACTATTATTACCAAACGGAAGAACAACTCATTCAAGATTTCGCATTTCCCTGGATCTAACGAACGAATCAACATGTGAAATTCGATATGGAACTAAAGTAGAAGAATTTCTCCAACAAACTTCATTAATCATTTGGTATGAAGCTCCCATGGCTTATAAATACTTCTTTAAGGCTTTAGATAAAAGCTTACGAGACATTTTGAGTTCACAATCCGAAGACAGCGCAAACAAACCATTTGGCGATCTTACAGTTGTATGCGGTGGTGATTTTTGACAAAATTTGCCGGTTATTCCAAAAGGAACTCGACCCGATATTGTCAATGCATCACTTAACTCATCTTATCTATGGCCATTGTTCAAAGTATATGAGCTTAATCAAAATATGAGACTCGTGGCTAAAAGCATTTCTGAATTAGAGGCCACTAAAATTGAAACTTTTGATAAGTGGATGTTACAAATTGGCGATGGCTCATTCTATGATCATCCCCATCACAAGCTACTCGAGATTCCTCAAGACATTTGTTTAGAACAATCTGACTCTCCAATGAAGTCCATGATTGATGCTGTGTATCCGTCACTTTTGGATAACCACAAAAATCCTTCATATCTTACTGAAAGAGCAATTCTCACACCAAAAATGATATGGTGCAAGAACTTAATGAAGCCATCATTGATATCATACCTGGAGAAGGAAGAACATATTTAAGTTCAGACAATGTATGCAAAGGAAGTATGCAGTCATATGATGAAGACCTTCTTTACCCAACAGAGTTCTTGAATAGCTTGAAATTTAGTGGCATACCTAATCATGATATTCATCTAAAGATTGGTGCTTTGGTTATGCTTCTACGGAATATCAATCAAACTGAAGGATTGTGCAATGGAACGAGATTGATTATTACGCTACTTGGAATGTGGTTTGTTCGTGGAGATATAATTTCTGGAAATCATAAGGGAAAAATGTTACAATTCCACGAATCATAATGGATCCAAACGAATCGAAGTGGCCTTTTAAGCTTAATCGACGACTACCTTTGGCACCTTGCTTCGCAATGACTATCAACAAAAGTCAAGGGCAATCACTAAAATACGTCGGCCTTTTTCTCCCAAAACAAGTACACTACTTACCTTTTTCCTTACTTTTTGTTACTTACATTTAAAAAAAATATTAAAAGTATATTATTTATTCTTTATTCTAATAGGTTTTTACACATGGCCAACTATATGTTGCTATCTCTCGAGTGACATCACGTGAAGGTTTAACCATTCTTAATGTTGATGATGAGATCGAGGATCATAACTTGGTTAAAAATGTTGTGTATCATGAAGTTTTTGACAACATTGTTCCTTCAAACATTGAAACGGTAAATCCGATTACATTCATTTCATCACTATATATATATATATTAATCATCATTTAGATGTTTTCATTAACATTATTTTCATTTACTATTTAATCTCCCTTTACATATAATCACACCTACTATTTATTTAATAATTATCACTAACCTTAAACAATTTCTATTACAATAAAAAGTGTAAACACTATTTATTTAAATTCTTAACACAATCATAGTTATCATGTTATTTTTCTGTTTATGAAGTTATATTTGGTAGAACAACACTTCTTACATATTAATTTTTGTATGTAGGATAACGTTGAAGAATTACTATTATGCACCGGCTAATCTGGTTAGAGTTGTACTTGCATTGAGTTCACACATCACCTATTATGTTGGACTTTGCTTTATATATTGATCTTTACCTTAAAACTCAATCATTTCATATGTTTCTTTAAATGAATCACAATACTAAATGCTACTTTTTGTCATGAAACTGTCTACATTATATTTCATACAATGCTCTACACACACAATATCACTATAGAATCATGTAAACAATAGCACAAAAAAAAGTTCACAACATACCCAATTTTTACTATGTAATTTTGATTATAAGATTTCGTTACCGCGCAACGCGCGGTTCACACCTAGTTTATTTAAGGTTCGGTACCGGACGTTGCGCGGTATGTAACAACCCAAATTCAATAAAATAAAATTCATAACATTACAACAAAGAATGGTCCCAAATTACATAAAAATACATCACTCTCTACTCTAAGTACGCAACGATAGACACCTTCACAACTGAGATGCTACAGGAAGCCCAACGGTAAGCTACAAGCCTCTAATAAGCTATGCCTCTTCTACAGCGCCACATCTTTCCATCGTCACCAAATGAAACCCCAAGTACGACTCTAACCTGAAAATGGTTTTAGTTTTTGAAAAGCGAGGGTTAGACCATGTGGTCTAGTGAATTCCCTCTTTAAAACAGTTCCACACAAATAGTAGTTTAAAACAATCAACCGTTATAATAATAAACGGAAATTCAGTTTAAATGCTCGACTCCACATAAGGGTATTGCACACTGGTCTCAACTCCCATCACCTCATGTGATGTCCACACTCGGGGCCCCCACAGTAGATCCCCACGGCCCCCAGTAGATGTCGTACCAGTGTGCACGCAAAACGGATTTGAGGCACACGGTCTAAACCATTCACCAAGGATTCTCAACAATCCATGGTCCAACACACCACTGTGCAACCCGACTCCACACATAGCAACAACTCACAAGAACATGCAATCAACACTTACATAGAAATGAACATATAAACAACTTGCATGCATTAATAAACGTTTCCACATCATGTAATAATAAAGCCTTTCAAAATGTTTAATCATGCCATCATGCTCAAAACCATATTCAGTTAAAAAAACTTTAGCAAAACATTTCATTTGCCAAAAAGAGTTAAGGGAACTCACCTGAGCTTAGCAAATCGACACACGCTCCGAAACACACTTTAGCTCAAACCGAACACCTAAATTGGACGTCATAGGAATGGTGTTAAACCATCTAATTACATCCCAAAACATATCTACTAAACCCTTAAAGCAAACCCCCAAACGATGCCTCGATTCTAGAACTGAAAAACAAAGCGAACCGAAAAAGGTGCACAAAACAGAGGCTTGCACGACTTTCCATGCCACTTCAAACTGCGTGGAAAATCGTGCAAGTCTCCGTTCGAGACTCCCTGGACTGCACAAAGAATTCAAACCCGAAAACTCATTTCAAAACTCCCAAAATGCTCCCAAATGCTTGATAGCTTCCAAAATCGATGGTTCTTGATACTCCCAACTTTAGGAACCAAAAACCATCACTTAAAACACATTTACCCCAACAAAATCAACCCATTGATTCAAGATTTCAAACCCAAAACTCAAAAACTCATTTCTTGACATATCTCAAATCTACCATTGAAAAGATGAATGATTCTCAAAGAGGAGTTTGTAAATCAATATGGAGCTCATTAATTATCCCATTTCAATAGAAAACAAACTTATGACTTCTTAATGATTTACTTACAAGCTTTCCAAACACAAATCTCACCAATCAAAGCAATGAGATGAATATTGGAGAAGAAACCATACCTAGAAGATGAAGTCTTCAAGGTTCTTGACGCAAATCCTCCTACCTCAATCTCCACAAGGGTTGTGTTCTCTCCTTCTCCTCTTCTCCAAGATGTAGCTATTGTAATACCCCGGGTAAGTTCGTTAGTTAAATCCCCTTTCCGTTAAATAAAGTTGGATGTTTAGGGTAAGTTTGGGTAAATTTATAAGTTAAGGGTATCATGGTCATTAGTGAAGAGTTTAAGGGCTGAAATAGTAAAATAGGTTTGATATACCCCTTGGTGGATTCAGATATTTCATAAACATCAGATATCAGTGTGTGTAAGTGTGTGTTTTGAGAGAAAAAGAAGAAGAAGAAAAGGAAGAGGGTTAAGGCTTCATTTGGTGTACTTGGACGTGAATTAAGGTATGTTTCCTTTATATTTTTGTTGGTAATTGCTTATAGATAGTTTCCATCGGAGTAGAATAGTCGAAATCATATCTGGTAGTAATTTCTGTCGATTCTGGGTTTAAAATAGGCAAACCGACAGAGGTTCCCGGACAAGATGAATGTATCTGGGTAGTTTCTTTGGTGGTGTCCGGTAGTTTCTTTTGTTAGTGTCCGGACGATTCGTTTGATGGTTTCCGGATGGAATGAGATACCGGATGGTATCCGGATTGCTTTGGTGTCCGGGTGTTATCCGGATTGTCTGTGTTGTACGGATAGTTCATGTTATCCGGATTAGTTATGCTATCCGGAAAGAAGGGTTGTCCGGAAAGGTTGGGTTGACCGGATACTTTTGTGGTTTTCGGAAACCTTGGTTGTTTGGTCATTTTTGAGGATAAGAGTTAGATAGATGTATATAGAGTTCTTAGCCTGTTAGTAAGTCTTATGAGTTCTTTTGGTAAAGAGATGTTTGTATATAAATGGTTTCAGATTCTGAGAATTTTGGGTAAAGGATCGGATAGCTCGGAGAAAGGCTTGGAAGGGTGTTTGATAAGCAATCAGGTGAGTTTTTACTTAAAACGTTTTCAACTGGAATACATACATGTGTGGTTTGGGAATGTGATAGATGGTGTGATTATGTGTTTATGTTGAAAGGGATATGTGGTTGGAATGTGATAACGTTTTTATAAATGAAAATATGATATATTGAGATATATATTTTATTTATATGAGCATTACACTACACGAGAGCACGTCGGCCGGGTATTTGGACCGGTGGAAGTTGGCTGTACAGAGGTACAGTGGTGTTGGCTGTTCAGAGGTACAGTGGTGTTGGATGTATTCAGTACAGTGGTGTAAATTGATTAGTTGGCTCGCAACCAGCTAATTTGGCCATGGGAATGAGGAGAGATGTACACGATGCACGAGTCTTGCTTTGTATATAAGTATTTGTGGTATATGTGGGTTTTACAAAAAGGATTTCTAAACTGACAGAGATTATCTCACTAGACCTTTAGGTCTAACCCTCATTTTGTTTTCAAAAATATGTATTCCAGGTCAAGGATCTTTTGTTAGCAAAGGGAAGAATAAAGCATAGGATGCGGTTGATAGCTGATGAAGATTAGGATATGTTTACGTTTTGTATTGTATAGTTTTGAGACTTTGGGACCAAATGTGAATTATTATGTATTTTGTTATAAAAGTAACGATGTTATGTATGACCTGTTAATTGATATATATTATGTATGTTCTTGGGATACCGGGTCGTTACAGATGGTATCAGAGCCCTAGTTTAAGAGATTTAGGTATTTGGATTTATACCTAGACTTAAACTGCATGTGAAGTAGGATGTCCCTATTATTTTAGAACCTGGGGATGTTAAGTATAAAAAGGTAGAAGGAACATCATGTAAGGTAATTTCAAATTACATTTGGCCAGTGTAATCATGAACTTACAAGTACATGTATGAACTGGAAAACCTTATTATATGGGGTATGTGCTTATGTGTATATTAACCTTGTTAAAGTCAACAGAATGGCAAGTGGTACTCGGCGTACGAATAGAGAAGGAGAAGGAAATTCTAATCGAACGAATCCAACAGTCGGGACAAGGGGAAGAGGGGGAGAACGAGGTAGGGGCAGAACTGGGGGCAGAGTTCAATCGCGAGGTACTGAATTTGTTACAAGAAACGATTTGGCGACTGAAATGGGAAGATTTCAAGCAAATATACAAGCTATGTTCGACCGAACTCGTCACGCCGAAACTGAAATACCAGATCCTAGTCAGGAAGACGAGATGCCCATTATACAAACTGTCATACCGGTGCCAAGGAAGTGTGATTACAATATGTTTTTAAGTTGCAGGCCTCCGACATACTCAGGGGAAAGAGATCCAGTGAAGGCTATGAGGTGGCTAAAAGAGATAGAAGCCATCTTCAAGACCAGCAAATGTGTCGATGAAGATAGAGTGCTATACGGGACTGCAATGCTGAAATCCGATGCTCTATACTGGTGGGAAGCTCTTATTACTTCAAAAGGATCGGACGTGTATTCTACTTTCTCTTGGGACGAATTTACTACAGCTTTCAAGAAAAAGTTTTGTCCTCAAGCAGCAATCAGACAATTGGAGGAAGAGTTCATGAACCTACATCAGGGAAGTTTATCGGTTAGGGATTATACTGCTCGTTTCCTAGAGAAGTCTCATTTTGTAGAGTACTATGTTTCCACGGAAACACTTAAGATGGAAAGGTTTACTTTCGGGTTAAAGTCAGAAATCATAAGTTTAGTGATTGTAAGGGGACCGGAAACCTTCTCAGCTGCAGTAGATGCCGCGGAAAATGTGGAACGGGATAGAGGAAGAGATGCTGGTGATAAGAGTTCTGGGAAAAGAAAATTGGAAGAAACAACATACGATTTGGAGGAGTACGAATCCCCGAGGTTTGATAGTTATCCACCTTTCAGATCATTTGAAAGACCATGTCCAAAATGCAACCGTGTTCATCAAGGAAATTGTTATGTGGATTCCCGAACTTGTTACAAGTGTGGAAAGATTGGTCACATTGCTAGAGACTGTCGGGTAACTCGATTTTGTTTCTTTTGCAACTCCCCTGATCATATTCAGTCTGAATGTCCACAGTGGAAAGCACAGCAAGGTAGTATGACAGTGGAACCAACGAGTGTTAGGTTAGGAGGGATACAAAGGTCTGAAGTACCAAGAGCAAAGGGTCGAGTCTTCCAAATGATGACGCAAGAACCAGAGGAAATTCCGGATAAGGTTACAGGTATATTCTAACAAACTCTATACGTGCTAAAGTGTTATATGACTTCGGTGTAAAATGATTATTAGTATTTCCGCTCTTTTGTTGCTTATCTGTGTTAGAGATATAGATACATGTGGGGTGTCTATTCAGTTAATTCCTATGACTGGGTTTGAGTTCAAGGTGGTAGGAAGAACTAAGCAACCGTACCTTTTCGCTTAACCGAATTCCGGGACGGAATTCTTTTAAGGGGGAGATGATGTAATACCCCGAGTAAGTTCGTTAGTTAAATCCCCTTTCCGTTAAATAAAGTTGGATGTTTAGGGTAAGTTTGGGTAAATTTATAAGTTAAGGGTATCATGGTCATTAGTGAAGAGTTTAAGGGCTGAAATAGTAAAATAGGTTTGATATACCCCTTGGTGGATTCAGATATTTCATAAACATCAGATATCAGTGTATGTAAGTGTGTGTTTTGAAAGAAAAAGAAGAAGAAGAAAAGGAAGAGGGTTAAGGCTTCATTTGGTGTACTTGGACGTGAATTAAGGTATTTTTCCTTTACATTTTATGTTGGTAATTGCTTATAGATAGTTTCCATCGGAGTAGAATAGTCGAAATCATATCTGGTAGTAATTTCTGTCTATTCTGGGTTTAAAATAGGCAAACCGACAGAGGTTCCCGGACAAGATGAATGTGTCCGGATAGTTTCTTTGGTGGTGTCCGGTAGTTTCTTTTGTTAGTGTCCGGACGATTCGTTTGATGGTTTCCGGATGGAATGAGATACCGGATGGTATCCGGATTGCTTTGGTGTTCGGGTGTTATCCGGATTGTCTGTGTTGTCCGGATAGTTCATGTTATCCTGATTAGTTATGCTATCCGGAAAGAAGAGTTGTCCGGAAAGGTTGGGTTGACCGGATACTTTTGTGGTTTTCGGAAACTTTGGCTGTTTGGTCATTTTTGAGGATAAGAGTTAGATAGATGTATATAGAGTTCTTAGCCTGTTAGTAAGTCTTATGAGTTCTTTTGGTAAAGAGATGTTTGTATGTAAATGGTTTCAGATTCTGAGAATTTTGGGTAAAGGATCGGATAGCTCGGAGAAAGGCTTGGAAGGGTGTTTGATAAGCAATCAGGTGAGTTTTTACTTAAAACGTTTTCAACTGGAATACATACATATGTGGTTTGGGAATGTGATAGATGGTGTGATTATGTGTTTATGTTGAAAGGGATATGTGGTTGGAATGTGATAACGTTTTTATAAATGAAAATATGATATATTGAGATATATATTTTATTTATATGAGCATTACACTACACGAGAGCACGTCGGCCGGGTATTTGGACCGGTGGAAGTTGGCTGTACAGAGGTACAGTGGTGTTGGCTGTATTCAGTACAGTGGTGTAAATTGATTAGTTGGCTCGCAACCAAATAATTTGGCCATGGGAATGAGGAGATATGTACACGATGCACGAGTCTTGCTTTGCATATAAGTATTTGTGGTATATGTGGGTTTTACAAAAAGGATTTCTAAACTGACAGGGATTATCTCACTAGACCTTTAGGTCTAACCCTCATTTTGTTTTCAAAAATATGTATTTCAGGTCAAGGATCTTTTGTTAGCAAAGGGAAGAATAAAGCATAGGAGGCGGTTGATAGCTGATGAAGATTAAGATATGTTTACGTTTTGTATTGTATAGTTTTGAGACTTTGGGACCAAATGTGAATGATTATGTATTTTGTTATAAAAGTAACGACGTTATGTATGACCTGTTAATTGATATATATTATGTATGTTCTTGGGATACCGGGTCGTTACAGTTATCCAAAATGAGGAAGAGAAATGCGTTTTAGGGTTTTTATCCCCATTCAATCCTCAGATTTTGCCACCAAATCCATAAGTTCCATATTGCTCACACTTTGGCCCCCAAACTTCCAATTACTTCATATTTTGAGGACATGAGGTGTTACAATACCTCCCCCTCAAAAGAATTTTGTCCTCAGAATTCCATTTCCGAACAAAAGCGGGTATTTGGAACTTGCTTCTGACTCCAAATCTTACATTGTCTAACAACCCTTAAGGAGTTCCAATTGCAACTCTACAAGACCAACTTCTTTGTATTTCAACTTTTCGACTTTCCGGCCGAATGGTCGTTTTCCGACCCTTCGTCAAAATCCAACTCCTTATCCATTCATATTGCCTGCAAAGGTAACGTCATACCGACTCCCAACCAACACTCTCTAAAACGGAGAAGTGACACATACTATGAATTCTACATAACTTCCTCGAGTTTAATTAATTCATACATTACCTCTCCAATTCTTTCCATAACTGCCACTGGTCCAATAAAACGTGGTCCAACTTTGCTTTCCTATTGAAACACGCTACTCTTTTTCATGGGGGTGTGTTCCGCATCCAGTTGTCCCCCGACTTTAGATTCAACGGCTCATGTTTTCGATCTAACAACTTAGTTCCATTCAACAATCCAAACATTTCTAATCAAATCATATGTGTATGATATCCTTCGAAATCGTCCTTCGACTAACCACGACTTTCTTATGTCGGTACATTGCAAAATATGAACACCCGATCTGTAACATCCCAGGCCAACCGTACCAGATATTGGCCGCTTTGTCCACACCAGGACTTACGGATTTAAAACACGTCTAAATTAAGGGCTTCACGTACCAATTTAATTCTCTAACAACACCGATCCACAATCAAAGACTACCCACTCGATTCGTCACCATAACACAAAGTCATTCTCGGATCGTCATTTTGAACTCACAATCATGAGTTCCTTAATCGGACCACATTCTCTTCAAACATTTACACCTCTTCAAAATAGCATACGCCGGCACAAATAGCACTTCACTCCTATAAAACTCCATTGATCACACACTAATATCAATGAACACACCAATACTCGCTTTCCATACATTCATAATTACAACTAGAAGGCTTTCACGATCTAATATCTGCAAAATCCGCCTACCTTTCCGAAATAAATTCAAACTTCACTTGCCCACTAGAAAGAGTGACCACACGCCTCTCGTGCTTGCACGGAATGCCTATCACACGCCGCTACGACCCAAACGGACGGTTTCTCCAAAATCCTCAATCAAGACTTTTAGCCAAGTTCTCGTAGAGTACTTAACACTGAGAACTACCACGAGTTCCTAACTCTCCAACACAGTCGACCCACTCATTGCATTTCTTTACACCCACGAAATGCCTCAACGCTCCCAACTAAACTACATAACAAAGCACCCCAGCTTAACGGATACAACATCCTCTTCGTCATTCTAGTGGAGTATGATGAACTCACCCAAAAATCCAAATGGGATCGAGAAGAACAAGGGTTCTCCTTTTAGTCAGTCACCAACCACAACTCAATCTCTTGATTTCAAACTAGCATTAACGTACGCCGCCTGAAAATTCATACGCCTCAATCGAACATACTCGCCAGCTTTGAATACTTCCCCAAGGAATCTCCAAACTAGGTTTTACACCTACTCTCGACCCATAATACAACACAACAATACTTCAATAAAACGGCAAACCACACTACATCTATGACTTACGCATTCCTTTGGTACAAAGTGCTACCAACTATCACGAACCACTATCGCACCACGAGACGACATTGCAAACAAGCTATTCATGATGCATTTACACACACCAAGGATATTACTTCCTTCATACCAACCATAACGCAGTTACATTTGAAATAAAGTCATATCGTGACTTTGTCTTTCTATGATTCAGACGAACCATAAAATCATGATCGTCTAAATCTCTCACACAAGGCGGTCCAACATTAAACCGGGTGCACACACACTATCTCGACGGGCCTCTTACACCCTTGGGTAATTTCAATTACATGATCACGCCTGAGTTACTTCTCCGATTCCAACCTTCTAATAACGACCTAAATCAACGGTCGTTGGTTTCAACATCGACAACCGACATGCTAATGTCCAGCCACCTCACGACAGATAAGGACTCCCGAAGGAATCTACTTCTCCTAACTCCTCAAACAAGTTCTCGTCTCTCGTCAACTCCTCACGATCTATCTCCGCTGTTCTAAACAGTTCACGCTTAAGCGAATCATCAAAACCTCATTGGAAATTACATCCACATTAGTGATCTTCCGTTCTCCTAATGCCCCCACTAGGTGGTCCCACACCATGCCATTTACACCTTCCCGAATGACCTCATCCGTTCACACACAACGGATTTATTTCTCAAGTTTCAATCTTTCGAAAAAACCTCCAACTTGGGATATATTAAACAGTCGCAAACCTCTATATCAATGGACCACATGATGATGATTCCATACCTTCCCGACAATCCAGGTTTCCTAACGGAACCCACTTCGTCCAACGCATCATAACCAACTTATACCCCATCGTTCTCACTTGAGGAAAGCACAAGGCCTTTCTTAGCGCTAAATCTAATTACCAGACCATCTCAGTACTCAGGCTTAAAGTCGATAACATTACATCAAGTAACGTAACGCTACTTACTACCATTCTACCAACATAAACATTTTGAACAATTCGAATTTCACCGCAATTACAACCATTCTCATATAACTGGATAAGGGTTTAAACTACAGTCATATCAACAGTTCCAAGTTCATTGTCTGAGGCTTCTGCTATTCACCATCCTCTTCTAACGTAAATACGAAGGTAATTAATACGACCAAAATCTGTTCAACCGACATATTCAACTCAACTGACAATTTCAATTCCCCAAGCCTTTCCTTAACCTCAGTTGTAATATCATTCCCGACCTAACGAGTTCATAGCCTTCATGCATGGCAAAACAACGATTGAAATCATTTTGCACGTTTGAAAATTCAAGATACATCATAAGATAAGCTTGAGTATGCATGACACAACACCTCTCAAGCTGAATAGTAAAACACGGCGACCGTAAGGATCGCTCACATGCAACCCTACGATAATTCACAACCTTGTCCAACAAAATCGATGTTGGCACAACAAAATCTATCCAATGAAACTCCTTCAATACGACTATGAAATTTCTGAACGAAATTGCCTACACACAGTGAGTTAGTCAACTCACACACACTCATATATGATAATAGCGTGTCAATACTCATTTTGTTTATAAAGCAAAACTTTGCAATAAAACGTTTCCAATATTTTCGTAACGAAGATTCTCTTCACAAGAAAAAGCGTGAAATAATTCGCAAATCACTAAGTTCAAAGTTTTTATCGTGCAACGAAAACAAGTTTGTCTTTTTCCTTATAACCACACGCTTGCGCGCGTCAAATTATTTCCCAAAGCAAGAAGAAATTTCTTATGTACGTACATCATGAAAGAGTCCATATAACACATTTAAAGACACGATGCATGAAATTCAACTTGCAATAAAAGGCTATTCACTCTAACGAGGTCAACAGTTGCATTCACATCAACTTATCACTGACACTCTATTTGACCAACGATCACTTTCTCACCCATGCAACAACCTGCTATACAAGTGCTCCACGACCAACTTGATCGACCACTCCACATGGTTTCCCAATTGACCAATTATCTCACCTTCTACTTTTATGCATACTTCAATACAACAACATTTTTCCTTCATTATCCTTGCCACTAAACCGTTTGACCAAGGAGTTAAAGGCTAGACTCCTTCTCTCGATCTTAAATTGAAGCTTTCAAGATTTCAACACAATCCTCACTTCCTATCCCACTGATCGACACCTCGATCCCAAAAACGGGGACTCACTAGAAACTAGAAGTTTGCCCTTAACCAACCATTCGTCCCTTGAATCTCAACAATTTATACCCTTAGTCGACTCAACAACATCCTATACAACGCCTTTTTATAAAAAGGTATACACATCACATTATAAGCGATCTCCCACAACACCTCTACTCTTTGCTATCAATTGTCAGGTTAGAACCTTCTATATACTGCCACACTCACCACCCATCCCGATAATAGAGGCTGAGTACACCCATGCACCTGTAAATTCATAATAGCATTGGCCTGATGCAATTTTGAATTTACCTTACATGAGGGTTCTAACTACCATCGTCAAGATATCCTATGATCAAGGTCTTTCCTATTGGCTTCCAATATCTCAGTTATGTTTCCCTGTACTCCACAGTTTAAGTTTAGGCCCAACCGGTCACCTAAATCCCTTAAACTATGGCTCTGATACCATTTGTAACAACCCAAATTCAATAAAATAAAATTCGTAACATTACAACAAAGAAAGGTCCCAAATTACATAAAAATACATCGCTCTCTACTCTAAGTACGCAGCGGATAGACACCTTCACAACTGAGATGCTACAGGAAGCCCAACGGTAAGCTACAAGCCTCTAATAAGCTATGCCTCTTCTACAGCGCCACGTCTTTCCATCATCACCAGATGAAACCCCAAGTACGACTCTAACCTAAAAGACCATGAGGTCTAGTGAATTCCCTCTTTAAACAGTTCCACACAAACATTAGTTTAAAACAATCAACCGTTATAATAATAAACGAAAATCCAGTTTAAATGCGCGACTCCACATAAGGGTATTGCACAGTGGTCTCAACTCCCATCACCTCATGTGATCTCCACACTTGAGGCCCCCACAGTAGATCCCCACGGCCCCAGTAGATGTCGTACCAGTGTGCACGTGAAATGGATTCGTGGCACATGGTCTAAACCATTCACCAAGGATTCTCAACAATCCATGGTCCAACACACCACTATGCAACCCGACTCTACACATAGCAACAACTCACAAGAACATGCAATCAACACTTACGTAGAAATGAACGTATAAACAACTTGCATGCATTAATAAACATTTCCACATCATGTAATAATAAAGCCTTTCAAAATGTTTAATCATGCCATCATGCTCAAAACCATATTCAGTTATAAAAACTTTAGCAAAACATTTCATTTACCCAAAAGAGTTAAGGGAACTCACCTGACCTTAGCAAATCGACACACGCTCTGAAACACACTTTTGCTCAAACCGAACACCTGAATTGGACGTCATAGGAATGGTGTTAAACCATCTAATTACATTCCAAAACATCTCTACTAAACCCTTAAAGCAAACCCCCAAACGATGCCTCGATTCTAGACCCGAAAGACGAAGCGAACCAAAAGAGGTGCACAAAACAGAGGGTTGTGCGACTTTCCACGCCACTTCAAACCGCGTGGAAAACTGCGCAAGTCTCTGTTCGAGACTCCCTAGACTGCACAAAGAATTCCAACCCAAAAACTCATTCTAAAACTCCTAAAATGCTCCCAAATGCTTGATAGCTTCCAAAATTGATGGTTCTTGATACTCCCAACTTTAGGAACCAAAAACCATCACTTAAAACACATTTACCCCAACAAAATCAACCCATTAATTCAAGATTTCAAACCCAAAACTCAAAAACTCATTTTCTTGACATATCTCAAATCTACCATTGAAAAGATGAATGATTCTCAAAGAGGAGTTTGTAAATCAATATGGAGCTCATCAATTATCCCATTTCCATAGAAAACAAACTTATGACTTCTTAATGATTTACTTACAAGCTTTCCAAACACAAATCTCACCAATCAAAGCAATAAGATGAATATTGGAGACGAAACCATACCTAGAAGATGAAGTCTTCAAGGTTCTTGACCCAAATCCTCCTACCTCAATCTCCACAAGTGTTGTGTTCTCTCATTCTCCTCTTCTCCAAGATGTAGCTATCCAAAATGAGGAAGAGAAAAGGGTTTTAGGGTTTTTACCCCCATTCAATCCTCAGATTTTGCCACCAAATCCATAAGTTCCATATTGCTCACACTTTGGCCCCCAAACTTCCAATTACTTCATATTTTGAGGACATGAGGTGTTACACGGTAGTGATAATTTCTTTAGAAAATATTGAAGTTAAGATTGGCCGATGATCATATATATATATATATATATATATATCAATCAAAATAATAAGAATCAATAGTACATTTCATATGAAGTTGTTCATAATTCTTAGTGGTTTCTTTTGATATATATAATTAAATAATAGCTAAGAAATTCTACATCATCAAACTTTGTAATTGACTCAAAATGATAAAAAGAAGATAGTGAAACTATTGATTATAATAATGAGGTGTATAATTAGTATTGTTTTGTCATAACTCGTAATATATCGATTTATCCCTAACATATATTCCTATAAAATAATTATATTCACCATGCAACCATAATATTGCTACGTAGTTTTGTTTAATTGTGGGGCATTTTGGTAAATTGCTTATATTTGTTAAAATGTACTTGTTGCAACTTCAACTAAAAGTTCTCCATGAAGTCCCCGTTCCCAACCTATGTTTCTATCGTTTTTTGTACATATTGTAATATTGATAATAATGTGTTTTAGTTTTGATTATAATTTTGACTATATATATATATTGATTGAAAAAAATCTTTTATGTATTGATTTTAGTAGTGCTATTAAATGTAATAAGTATTGATTTAATTAGTTAACTTAAATGTAATACGTGTATTATTTATTAATGAGAGAGTTAGTAATAAGTATTTGATTATATATTAAGTTTATTTAATGATATTAAATGTAATAAGTATTTCATTTAATAAAGAAGGGGTTAATAATAAGTATTTAATTGTATATTGATTCTAATTTTATTCATATATATATATATGTGTATATGTATATATGTGTGTATCGGTTCTAATGTCATCTATATTTATATATGGATTTTAATAAGACTTTAAATAATAATAAAAATAATAATTTTATGTACTGATTACTTTATATACTAACTCAAATTTTCGATATTTAATTTTATTTGAAAATAATACATATCAATATATATACATATTGTAGTAAAAAAAATTTAAAACTCGTGTGGCATGCCCATTTAAATATATTGTTTTTAAAATAATATATATAAAGAGCATTATATAAATAATATAACCGACAATGATATAAGGTATTATATTGATGTGAATAATAGTAATCTTCAATTACTTATTTATATTAATTATATCATTTTATTATTAAAAATACATATATTATTATTTAAATAGAAGTATACATATTGATCGTAAATTCATTTATATAGTGAGTTTTTAAATATGTTAATTATATATATTCCTTGAATGTTATGTGAAAAAAATTAAATAAACAAATTTAGGTGTAAACAAAAAAGATGTAAAGATTAACTAATTAATTAAACATTTTGTTAATAACTACATAAAAATGCAAAATTTGAGGGAAAAAAGAAGAAGAAGAAATTTGGGATTGAGATGCCTAGAAAATGTAATCTCGTGTGTTTTTTCTTAAAAAATTACAAATTGAAAAATAAGAAACTATGTAGATATAAAAGAATGAGAATAAAAACCCACAACAAAAACCAAGATAACGATTGTAAATAAATTGAATGAAAAACCAAAAAACTTATTTAACAACAATATGTAAAACACACAAAACATTAAAAAATGCAAAATATGAGGGAAAAAAGAAGAAATTTGGGATTGAGATTCTTAGAAAATGCCATGTCATGTGGTTTTTCTTATAAAATTACAAATTGAAAATTAAGAAACTATGTAAATAAAGAAAAATCCACAACAAAAACCAAGGTAACAATTGAAAATAAACGAATGAAAAACCAAAAAGCTTATTTAACAACAATATGTATTATGCAATTTTTTATAGAAAAAAAAACAATAATATTGATTGCGAAGACACATAAATCATTACATGGGTAACAATATCGACGAAAAGTAAAATCTACAAAGAAGAAATACCAAACAAATATACAAACCTGTAACGTCCCACTTTCCAATAAAAGTCAAATCATGAGATTAACCATTCAAAAGACATAAATGTACTTGTCCTTACATCAACGCTAAAACATACTTAACAAAACTTTAACGTTAACATTAAAGATAAACAGCGGAAGTCTCTCTAAGCCACAGCCGAGCACTATCTAAACATATCATGATCCAGAACTGGGAGCCTCACGAGCTCCTTCACCTCCATGCCGTCTCTAGTTCTACTTAGAAGAACTTGCTACACGTTTACCTGAAAATGGTTTAGTTTTGAAAGCGAGGGTTAAACCAAAAGGTCTAGTGAATTCCCTCCGCAAATAGCATATAAAAACATTTGGATGCACGCTAATACACCTAATAAGTAATTCATAGAATAATTAGATGCACTACACTTTCATTCTAATTTCCTCTCTTTATTCGATTCTATCCATTACTACTAGGCCCGCAATACTGTTTAGTTCTTAAATTAATCTGGCCCAAAGTCTCTGAGTCCCAATAGTGAACTAGATCATGTGGCGGCCCAACTACCTTCTCGGCCCAACCGCAGGAGAGTCCCGGTAGTCCTCAACTCCCGGTATCACCCGACTCCGGGTACGGCGACTCCCGGTCTCACTCGACTCCCGGTACGGGCAACTCCCGGTATGGGCGACTCCCGGTACGGGGCGAACCAGTGGCAAAGTCTTTGCTCGCCATAGCTCGATTTCTTTCATACCATAGGATTTGTGAAGGTTAATAGCCAACATTATCACCCCAAACTGTTACAAACGGGATTCTTAGCCTAATTTATTCCTTCGATTAGCAATCCCAATACTCATTTTAAAAGGAATCCTTCCGGGTGTTCTTAGAACTCATACAGTTACCAAAACCATAAATTACAAATTGAATCTATCTTATCTATTACTATGAGTGCATAAGGTAACAACGATGGATGAATTTCCTTACCAGATTAATGGCTCTTTACAGCAATCAACACTGCAACTCCTTCCTCGTCGTTCTCTTTTTCTTTCCAACCGCCAACAACAATGAGGAGAATGATCAGTGTGTCAACCCTAGGGAATTGGTCCCTTTTTATATTTCCCACAAATTGCAACTAATCCCTTTCTCTAAACTTTCATTTCTTCCAGTTTGACCACTTAACTTACACATAATCGAAATAGGGTTGTTACACACTCCCCCCCTTAAAAGAATTTTGTCCCCGGAATTCCTTATTGGAAGAGCTGCGGGTACCTCGCCCTCATCTCCGATTCTAACTCCCAAGTAGCCTCCGGGCCTTTATGATGCATCCACTGTACTTTAACCAGCTCAGTCTCCTTGTTCCGTGACTTCCTCACCTTAACATCCGTGATCGCATCGGGCTCTTCTACGAAGTTCAACTTTTCATCCACCTTAATGTCGTTTAACGGCACCGCTTTAGACACGTCGGCTAAACATTTCCTTAGATTTGACACATGAAACGTGTAATAACCAGGTATTTTATCTAATTTAAAATTGGAATTTTGTAAGTATTTATTTTAGTATTTTATGGAGTTAAGAGTTAAGGGATAAGTTTTAATTTTAATTGGAAGGTTGGGGATAAGTTTTGCCAAATGAGTAAAGCCTAGGGTCTATTTGGTCTTTATGCCAAACTTCTCCACTTGACCGACTCTAGTATATCAATTACCAGATGAAGTCTTCAATTTGTAAACAAAAAGAATATCCCAAAGTGTTTGTGTGTGTGAGTGAATACGGCAGAGAGAGAGAGAGAGAGAGAAGAAGTTCGAAGAAGAAGAAGAAGAATTGAAAGATAATCAGCTGGGATTTTAATTGGTGCAGTAAATCAAAAAGGTAATGTTCTTATTCAAACACTCTTTTTAAGAATTAGGTTCTTTTTTATTTTGAGGTGGGTTTAGGTAATTTTAGATGAATTTGTGATCTTTTAGTTACAATTTAGGGTGTTAAAAGGGGTTTAGAACACTTCTGTAGAATCTGGGTATAAGATGAAATTCCTGCAACTGAACTGAACTTATCTGATAAAGACGATGAACAGTGTTTTTGCGAAAAGTAGGAATTCGCAAGCCTTGGTTGCGAAAAGTCCAATTTTCGCAAGCAGCTAAAACGCATAGTGAGGTTTTCGTATCTGTTGGTCACGAAAAGTAGGGAACTCGCAACTCTGGTTTGCGAGAAGTGAGGTTTTCGCATCTGTTGGTTGCGAAAAGTGTGGAACTCGCAACTGCAGGTTGCGAAAAGTAAACTTTTCGTAATAGTGGGTTGCGAAAAGTTGGGTTTTCCTGTTTATGTGTTAAAGAGTATGTATACTTTAATTTGTTTCAGATACTAAGGATCTGGGTTAAAAGATAATCTAAATTGAGGAAAGTTTGAAGGACCTTTGCTTAAAAGATCAGGTGAGTTTTACTTTAAAAAGTATTTTACTGGAATGCATTATGTGAATAACAAATATTTGATATGTGGTATGAATATGTCATACGTGGGTGATTATAATATATTGAGATATTATAATTACGTGAGTATTATATGATAATATAATACGTGGCCGGGCTTTGGACCGGTGTGATAAATTGGCTCGCAACCAATTGATATTGGCCATTGGTGGAGGGATAAGGTGGAATGAGACAGGTATGGTGAATAATTGTTAGTTGGTATTAACTTACGTGTGTGGTATGTGTATTTATATAAATAGTGTTTTATATAAATGAGTTTTAATGAATTACAAATGTCAGGGATTTACTCACTAGACCCTTAGGTCTAACCCTCATTTTCTGTTTTAAAAATTATGTATTCCAGGCGATGATTCCTGTAAGAACAAGTAAATAGAGTACTTGTCGGCTAGCTTTGGAGAAGATTTTCATCATGATACTATGGATGCTTTTGTAGTTATACTTTTGTTATTACTATGTAATTTAAAGTGGATCAAGTTGTAATGATTTTTTTTATGTTCAGACTTTAGATGGGACCAAATGTGAAACATGAAATACTTTATTGTAAATATGTTATGGAATATATGTTATATGTATGTTTCATTTTGCGGGATGTTACAGATGGTATCAGAGTCATAGTTTAAGGGATTTAGGTATTAGTATCTGTACCTAGACTTAAACTGCATGTGAAGTAGGATGTCCTTATTATTTTTAGAACCTGGGGATGTTAAGTATAAAAAGGTAGAAGGAACATCATGTAAGGTAAATTCGAGTTACACCTGGCCAGTGTAATTGTGAACTTACAGTTACATGATTTGTAAAGCCCGTATCTCGGTACGTAATTTATGTTATTAATTCTTTTCTTTTAAGTTTGATTTAATGTGGTTTCCGTTAACGGGGTTAGTCGAGTTGGACCTAATGGTTAAAAATGTCGGAATTTTGGTTAGTTGCGAGAAGGTTTTAGTTGAGGGGACCATTTGTGTCAAGGGCCAAAACATGCATAAGTTTCGGCCCATGCAACCAAGAACCCAAAACCCATTTCTTTTGTGTGGTGTTGGTGTCGTGATTTGCAAGAAAGGATAGGAAGAGGAAACAAGAAAAAGTGAGAGAGCTCCATTTTTCGTATTTGTAAACCTAGCTGCAGAAAACATCTGTTTCCCGGAGATTGAACGGTCGGATCGTCGTGATTTTTGATGAGCAGCTTCACGACATCTTGTTCAACATTCTGAACGATGGGATCGTGGTTTTGAGGTCCGGAGGTCATGGTTTCGTGGGGTTCTGCACAGCAGTAACTTTGTGGTGATTTTTCTCCATTCTTGCTCTATTTTGGTTCCATACATCTTGATGTGCTTATTTCCAAGTGTATGATGGTTTTGTATGCCTCTAGTATAATCTAGAGAAGACTTTGTATTGCTCTAATATTGGTGGTAGTGGATTTGAAGCGGCTCTAGTAGTCCCGTGGTTTTTACTCTCGATTTTGAGGGGTTTTCCACGCTAAAATTTTGGGGTCTCATTGTGGTTGTTGATTGTATGTTTTGGGGTTGTTTTTACTTGCATTTAGAATACCCTATTTGTTTGCATCCCCAAAGGTTCATTCGGGTCTGTTTGGGTTAAGCTATGGCTTAATGGGTTACTAAGCATCATTTGTCATTTCATGTGAAAGTCACAGTTTCTGCCACTGTTTTGAGAAAGCCATAACTTTTTATAGGAATTTCATATTGGGGTGAAACCAGGTCCCGAACAGACCTGTGTGTTGAGAGTAAAAACTGGAAAAACGTATTTTTAAAGTTAGTAGTCGTGGCTTTGGTTTGGGGCGTCACTTTGACAATTGTTAACATTTATTTAGGTGGAAAAAGGTGAACTGGTGTTGGCCGGTTCGTGTTGCTGTTGAGGTCATAAGCTTTGCGTTTGAGGTGAGTTCTCTCACTGCGTAGACTAGGAGTTACATATATGTTGCGTTTGCTCTTGCGTGTTATTGAATGCTTAAGTGAGCTAGTTGTGATGTGATAGCTAGTTGTAAATTATATAATATGTGAATGGTATGTGTTTTGTGTACACCTCGGTGGGACTGAGGGGCTCGGTGGGACCGAGGGCTCGGTGGGACTGAGCTAGTATGGAGATCATTTAATGTGTACTCGGTGGGACCGAGGGCTCGGTGGGACCGAGGGCTCGGTGGGACTGAGCTAGTGTGGACATCATATAAGGTGTAATCGGTGGGACCGAGGGCTCGGTGGGACCGAGGTGTGTGATTACATGTTTAAACCTTGTTTTGTTAGTATACTTGTAATTGCGGTGTTGTTTGCCTACTTGCGAGTAGGGGCGATGTATGTGTGATTGCTACCTGCGTAGGTGGTAGAATTCACTAAGCTTCGTGCTTACCCCTTCCCAAAATCTTATGTTTCAGGTGCGAGTAGCAGTCGGGCATGACGGTACACACGGGCGCAAGACGAAGATTGTTTAAATTGATTTTTAGTAAATGGGGATTGAATTATATAACTTTTCCGCTGCTTAAACTTTGTTGACGGTTTTAAATAACGACGTTTGTTTTTATTGTAATGGGATTTGTGAACTTGTGGTTTGATTATAGTGAAATGCATTAATTTTATAATTTAAATTCCTTGTAATTTTTGGGACGTTACAACTTGGTATCAGAGCACGGCTTGAGTGAATCAAACGCATTTCGGTGTGTTTGATCTCAAGTTTGCGGCTATAAAATTTTCTTTAAAGTTTTTTTTGGGAAATAAAAAGAAGGAAAAATCCTTTTGAGGAACGGTGATCGAGGGCGCAGTGTGTACAGTCAGCCGGAGCCAAGGGGGAAAGGTACATTGCTTAGTGTTGTATTGCTTTCTAGGCATAGGGTATGCATGCTAGATTGTCTGTTGTTGACACTATGCTGTATGTTGACTGCTTGCTAGTAGGAATCAATGCTAGTTATAGTAGGTTGTTAAGTGAAGGCCCTATAGGTTGTATGCAGTAAGAATCATATAGCCTTAGAATATTTGATTTAGTTCTATTGCGCAGCTCTTGTTTGAGTCCAACCGTTCTAGGATAGAATCTTGTATTCGAATGTCTATTTGATTCACGTTGCATGCGACTGGGTATTCGCGAGGCAACTCGTATGGCTAACAGGGATTCCGTTGTAGCAAGGGTAGTGGGATGAGATGAAATTCCTAGTGAGTTGGGAATAGCGTTTACATATGAGTACGTATGCAAAAATTGCTTTCTAGAACATAGGAGTATGTATGCTAGATTGCTTGGTGCTTAATACACTGTATTGTATGGTTGTTACTTGCTATTAGGAACTTATGCTAACTTTGATAGGTTGTTAAGCGGATGCACTATAGGTTGTATGCGGTAGGAACCGAATAGCCTTAGAATGTTGGATTTAGTTCTATTGCGCAGCTCTTGTTTGAGTCCAACCGTTGTAGGATAGAATCTTATATTCGAATGTCTATCTGGTTTCCACCGTATACGACTGTGCGTTACGAGGCGACTTGTCAGGGTTAGTGGGGGTTCCGCCCTAGCAAGGGTAGTGGGGTATTATGATTATTCCTAGGGATCTAGGAAGAGTGTGTACATATGCCGGTGCGGGCATATGTGTATAGTTTTTCGGCAAGGAACTACTTGGGCACTTCGGGACGGGACTCGAAACGAGTGAGGATAGGTGTGGAAGGTAGTAGTAGAGCTCCTACTATCTGAAGCACAGGATCCGTGCTCGAGTCGGGGAAAGTCACGAGGAATCCAAGGAGTTGAGCGTGAGCGTTGTTAGTGTGAGTTATTATGTGCTAATAACTCGTTGTAATATCTACCCAGAATAGCCATCACAAGGAGGAACGACTATAGTAAACCTACTAGTACAGGTGTGTACTTGATTTGCTTTGATGGGATGATCGTTGGGGTAGTGTCGAAGGTTATAAATTAGTAGTCGTTGGAATAAAAGTACGATTCTAGTATTAGTCGCTTGGAGTGACGATAAGGATGATGTTTGTTTCGGGCCAAGATGGACGATTGTGCTAGAATTATAGGCTTATAGAGCCGACTTTGATTTGAGGAAAAATCGTAGGGATTATTTGACGTAAATTCCCAACTTGCCTAAAAGGTTTAAATGTCTGGATGACGTTAGTGGATCAGAGAGATTTGGAGGAGTAGGAGTCGAGGCGTAGAATGCCGACTGAGTCATGCACAAAGTTTGATTTTGAAATAGACTGCATTAACAAATTCTTGTGTTTCAAATCATTTTATGGATGGTGTTTTGGAATTTTGGGAAATGTTCAGCACACACACAAGATTTTGAAATATGGTTTTGAAAGTGTATGAAATCGTTTTATCACGGGAGTGCAAACTTTGTTAGAATTTGTCTCATTTCGTTATTTTTCCAACGGTTCTTTCGGGTAAGATGATATCCGTGTTTTGTGGTGTTTAAAATGTTGGGCAAGTGACTACGGCTTGTGACTTTAACATTGGAACTCCTCCACATATGTTAGAGTTGAGACGGAAAGTTACATTCCACGATGTCTGTATAAAGCTATTTGAGTGATTTGGTTAAAATAAGTTTTGTTTTACGGCATGTTGAGTCGTGTGGGTTTAATTTCACGAGGTGCATATCTTATTTGTTTATGTGACCATTTGGGGAAATCTTGGAAATCAATTTAAAGAACCCCACCTTTTGAGATTTTATGAGGATTAGTCGATATTTTCAAATGATGGAAACGGATTGGTTTTTATCTTTAAGTTTGAAACTTACACGAGACAGTTGTGTTTTAACAAAATATATTTGTAAACCGTTTCATCATTTTGTATGACTAGCCGACGCGCGTAAGATTTGTTGGTGAACCCTGTGCCACGACATTTTATGTTGGAAAAAGAGGAATTTTGGGGTCAAATGTCGTGGAACTGATTTTGAAATTATGTGCACACTTTTGCCGCACCCGGTGTAAGGTCGAGCGGTTACTTTAAATACATGTCATGAGTCAATTCATACTAGAACCGTGACGGTTCATTTTCAAAGAAATTATTTATTTCGCTTACGTTTTGTGAGTAAACTAAGCTGCAATGAAATGATTTTCAACATGATTTTCATATGTGGGACGAGCGTGTCCATTTTTGCGTAACTACCGACCTGGTAATAGTAGTTTTATTGCTTACGGTCTTTTTGAAATGAAAAATCTTGACGTTGAAAATATTTTGTAAATGATTTTGTAAACCATTTGGGAAGTGCGCTTATAAGTGTTATGTGTCATTTTGAGAATTTTAAGGGGTGAGTCCTTTTGGAAAACTCTTTTGTTTAACCCGTGTCGAGTTTGGGACTAATGTTGATTTTAGAGTATTGCTTGCTTAAGCTTTATTTAAACGCGTTTTGACCGACTTATGGGTCTAGCAAGCGTGGAGCATTTTGCTCGGTTTTGACTTTGAGATAGTCATGGGTCGATTGCACGGTTTTTAATGGCTCGATGTGGAGTTTTGTTGATGGTTTGTTTTGTTGCATAGTTTTGCACTTATTGCACGTTGAGTATTTACATGTTGGGTGAGTGAGTCATTCCGGGATAGACATGTTGTTGGTAGACTGTTTGCATTAAATCCTTGGTCAGGTCAGTCAGACGTTGGTAACGGTCGGTTGGGTGGCTCGGGGTGGGACCCCGGTATCCATGTGTTATGACTTTGACTTTCCAGTAGGCCCTAAGAGGATATAGTCTTGGACACTTACCTGAGAGGTAGTTCCGATGTGCCGGGCCTTGAAACGTACCTGGGAGGTAGACGTTAAGGTGTATCTTGATACGGTGTAACTAAGCTTCGTAGAGCGAGTGTGGAGGATAAGTAGACGGTGGAAGGTTGGGTATTCCACGCGTGTTGCTAATGTAGGCTGAATAGTGTCGGTTAAGGGAATGATGCCCTTTGTAATTAAGAGAATAAATGCGCAGTAACCTTTTTGAAATAAGTAGAATATTTAGGTGTCGACTTTTGGGTTTGAGGCCAAACACCCTTAGTGTAATCGGAGATTTGTAACCGATTTTGAAATAATAATGGCGATGGTAGTAGTAACCCTGAAATGCTTAATTGTGATGAATGGTTATGGTGAAATGACCTTCGTGGGTGATTATAAGTTTACTGGTTTGATGATCCGCGTGAAATAAATTTTGGGAGCCTATAGAACTCGTGGAAGTAATCGGCAGTAATGGTAGGAATGATCGGATTCGAGTATACTGTAGGGTATATTGGTGAGTACCTTTAGAATGGTTAGAGCTTGAAAGTTGAATCGGGATGTATGGAACATCTAAGGTTGGGAGGCAACCGAAGTCGTTTGGCTAGGAATGAATCCAGTTGTTGGAGTATTCTTTCGGTCATAATTTCAGTGTCCTAGAAAGAGTACGTTAGTAAGAAAAGTATTCGAGAAGTTTTAGAAGGGGTTTCAAGTGGACTTGGGAACCTGAGGTTGAGATGAGGGAGAACTATCCGGAGCTATTCGTAGGCAGAGACTTCGAGGACGAAGTCTAATCCAAGTGGGGGAGAGTTGTAAAGCCCGTATCTCGGTATGTAATTTATGTTATTAATTCTTTTCTTTTAAGTTTGATTTAATGTGGTTTCCGTTAACGGGGTTAGTCGAGTTGGACCTAATGGTTAAAAATGTCGGAATTTTGGTTAGTTGCGAGAAGGTTTTAGTTGAGGGGACCATTTGTGTCAAGGGCCAAAACATGCATAAGTTTCGGCCCATGCAACCAAGAACCCAAAACCCATTTCTTTTGTGTGGTGTTGGTGTCGTGATTTGCAAGAAAGGATAGGAAGAGGAAACAAGAAAAAGTGAGAGAGCTCCATTTTTCGTATTTGTAAACCTAGCTGCAGAAAACATCTGTTTCCCGGAGATTGAACGGTCGGATCGTCGTGATTTTTGATGAGCAGCTTCACGACATCTTGTTCAACATTCTGAACGATGGGATCGTGGTTTTGAGGTCCGGAGGTCATGGTTTCGTGGGGTTCTGCACAGCAGTAACTTTGTGGTGATTTTTCTCCATTCTTGCTCTATTTTGGTTCCATACATCTTGATGTGCTTATTTCCAAGTGTATGATGGTTTTGTATGCCTCTAGTATAATCTAGAGAAGACTTTGTATTGCTCTAATATTGGTGGTAGTGGATTTGAAGCGGCTCTAGTAGTCCCGTGGTTTTTACTCTCGATTTTGAGGGGTTTTCCACGCTAAAATTTTGGGGTCTCATTGTGGTTGTTGATTGTATGTTTTGGGGTTGTTTTTACTTGCATTTAGAATACCCTATTTGTTTGCATCCCCAAAGGTTCATTCGGGTCTGTTTGGGTTAAGCTATGGCTTAATGGGTTACTAAGCATCATTTGTCATTTCATGTGAAAGTCACAGTTTCTGCCACTGTTTTGAGAAAGCCATAACTTTTTATAGGAATTTCATATTGGGGTGAAACCAGTGCCAAAAGCTCCCATTCTGAGTCTAGTAAGTTTCTTATGTTTTACGGAAAAACCAGTTCGGACCATAGCTAGTGTCAAATTGCTGTTTTGTACTGAAAGGTCCTGTTTTTCACTGTGCTGCAAGTCGGTTTTGTAAAATCCATAGTAAATTGTAGAAAAATCGTTATAGAGCGTGCGATATGTCCATGGAACCCTAAGACATGGAGCTTTATGATTATGGAAAAATAATTCTGGTTTAAGCAGTTTATAAGGGGTTAAACAGGTCCCGAACAGACCTGTGTGTTGAGAGTAAAAACTGGAAAAACGTATTTTTAAAGTTAGTAGTCGTGGCTTTGGTTTGGGGCGTCACTTTGACAATTGTTAACATTTATTTAGGTGGAAAAAGGTGAACTGGTGTTGGCCGGTTCGTGTTGCTGTTGAGGTCATAAGCTTTGCGTTTGAGGTGAGTTCTCTCACTGCGTAGACTAGGAGTTACATATATGTTGCGTTTGCTCTTGCGTGTTATTGAATGCTTAAGTGAGCTAGTTGTGATGTGATAGCTAGTTGTAAATTATATAATATGTGAATGGTATGTGTTTTGTGTACACCTCGGTGGGACTGAGGGGCTCGGTGGGACCGAGGGCTCGGTGGGACCGAGGGCTCGGTGGGACTGAGCTAGTATGGAGATCATTTAATGTGTACTCGGTGGGACCGAGGGCTCGGTGGGACCGAGGGCTCGGTGGGACTGAGCTAGTGTGGACATCATATAAGGTGTACTCGGTGGGACCGAGGGCTCGGTGGGACCGAGGTGTGTGATTACATGTTTAAACCTTGTTTTGTTAGTATACTTGTAATTGCGGTGTTGTTTGCCTACTTGCGAGTAGGGGCGATGTATGTGTGATTGCTACCTGCGTAGGTGGTAGAATTCACTAAGCTTCGTGCTTACCCCTTCCCAAAATCTTATGTTTCAGGTGCGAGTAGCAGTCGGGCATGACGGTACACACGGGCGCAAGACGAAGATTGTTTAAATTGATTTTTAGTAAATGGGGATTGAATTATATAACTTTTCCGCTGCTTAAACTTTGTTGACGGTTTTAAATAACGACGTTTGTTTTTATTGTAATGGGATTTGTGAACTTGTGGTTTGATTATAGTGAAATGCATTAATTTTATAATTTAAATTCCTTGTAATTTTTGGGACGTTACATGATTGGACTGGAATACCTTATTATATGGGGTATGTGCCTATGTGTATATTAACCTTGTTGAAATCTACGGAGTGGCAAGTCGGTCTCGACGTATGGATAGAGACGAAGACAGGTATATTTATATAAACTCTACACGTGCTAAAGTGCTATTTGACTTCGGTACAAACTGATTAATTGTGTTTTCAATCTTTTGTTGCTTATATGCGTTAGAAAAGAATTTGATAATTGTATTGGTAATATAGATAAGAGTGGAGTGTCTATTAAGTTATTTTTGATAATGTTGTCGGAATTTGAGGTAGTAGTAAGTATAGGATGGTGTTGGAACTTGATTTTTGTTAAAATTGTCGATTAGGTAATGATAAGTGATCCTTGGTAATTCGGTATATATTGGAATAAGTAGTTATGATGAAAAAAGAGATTGACGAGTGATTGATTTAAAGTTTCCGTTTGTTAACAAGTTTTATATCAAGGATATATGAATTAATTTCGATAAGGCTTAGTAAGAGTGTAGGTTTGGAAGCATTTGATGTGAAAAGAGGTTGGTTCTAATTTAGTAAGAGTGTAACAAATATTTTGGATGATATCTAATTTAGTATGCTTATTCATTATGATATTGCTTGGGATAAATTTAAGTGAGAAATCAAGGATAATTGAACTAGAAAGTGAAAATTGTTTTTGGGAGTGATTAGTGAGGAAAAGCTATTAGTGATCAAGGTGATAACCCGTTATCATATGTGTTTGAATTCGAAAGATTTATCAAGGTGGTAGTAAAATTTATTGTATGAGAACGAAAGTGGATGGTAGTTTAAATTGGAATGAATGATCTAACACTTGCAATTGTTTGCAATTTTTCAAATTGAAGGTGCATGATTAGAATTTTGGAAAGTTATTGCGAAAGTGTAGAATGTGGCGTTATATATAATTCAGTATTTCAAACGCTAGGTTATGCCTCCAAATGTTAAAGTTTATGTTATGAATAAAATTTTAAACGTGTTAAATGATTTGTGATATATAAAAATATATATGTATATATATATAATTTTGTGCTGAAAGAGGCACGAGGTGAAATAAAGATGTACTGATTTTGTTATAAAGATGTTTTTATGGTTGTTATATTTTGGGGATGGGTGTATAGTGTAGATCCAATTTGTTTATTATCGTTTTGAAAGAATATGTTAACGATATTTGAAAAATGAAAAAGTGTGTGGTTGTTTCGGGCAATGGATGTGATTTCGGATTAACTCGGTTAAATTCCTGTTATGAGGTGTGGTGAAATTATTGGTTAAGTATAGTAATTGTGGGAATTGGGTGTGTACGATTGGTTTGGAGGTGAAAGAAAGCTAGCTCATAGGGTCGGTCTAGAGTAAGCACCTCCTAGTGAGCTATCCTTGGGGAAACATATTTTATGTTGAGGAAAGAGTAGAAGAAAATAATCGAATGTAATGATCGGGGTGAAGGACCATGGGATAGGACGTGGTAGTAGTATGAGAGTGATGTTGTGGCAAGTGTGGAAATCAATTGTAATCTAAGGTTCGGGGTCGGTATAACTAATGCAAGAAAGTGTTGTCTGTCTTAGATATATTTTGGATTAGAGAAGTGACGGTAGAGTTGGGGATGACCTATGGAGAAAATTCAACTACGGGTTAAGGTGATACTCCAAGTTGATTTTGTAATCTATTGGGGAGTAGAATGTCGTTATTTTTTTGAGTGTTGGATTGTTGGGACATTTTAGAGACGGTGATCGAAGGCCCAGTGTATACAGTCAGCCGAGACCAAGGGAAAAGGTAGAGTACTTAGTGTAATTTATTGCTTTCTAGAACATAGGAGTATGTATGCTAGATTGCCTGGTGCTTATTACACTTTGCTGCATGACTACTACTTGCCAGTAGGAATTTATGCTAGTCCTGATAGGTTGTTAAGTGACTACCTTATAAGTGGTATACATTAGGAACTAAATAGGCTTAGAATATTTGATTTAGTTCTATTACGCAGCTCTTGTTTGAGTCTAACCGTTGTGGGACAGAATCTTTATATCGAATGTCTATCTGATTTCACACTGTATGCGACTGTGCATTCGCGAGGCGACTCGTCATGACTAGTGGAGATTCCGTCATAGCAAGGGTAGTAGGATGAGGTGAACCTGGAGTCAGGATTTGTGAATGATATTGGTATGATTGATCTGGGATGTTATACCTTGTTTGTATCACACGGGTTTTTCTCTTGGAGTAAGAGTTGTTGCAGTTAGGAGGGTACTAAATTGTTGGTATACGCCTGGGTATTGAAGGGTTACGCATAGTGAGAGTTCATTCAGCCTTTCCCGTGTCGATTCTGCGGAAAGGCTTAGCCGAAGCAAGTAAGGGTGTACCGTTAGAAAACACCAGATTGGATCAAAGATGGAATGATGTGGGGGGAAGCGTTGGCGATAGTGGGTCGCAAGATTAGAAAACTAGGTTGCTGATAACCTGGACTTGACTGAAAGAGAATATGCATACTATGATAATAAAGTATAAGAAATTGATGCTTGAGAGTTTGCGGGATATAGAAAAATGGTTCAATGGGTTGGATGTTTACCTAATACTTCCCATAGATTGGAGAATTTAAGTTGAAAAAGGGATTTATATTAAGTGTTATGATTAGTGGGAAGAAAGCAATGATCAATAAATATTTTGATGGTCGTGTGATGAACCTTCTTTATGGAGTTGTTTAAGATAAAGAATTGTTTTAAACTTGGTGCTGGACTTTGCATGTTAAGTCGTTAATGAGTTATATGATTAGTGACATGAAATTTTTAACGGAGTTGTGATGAATTCTTTTCGGCTTAGTTTTGTAGTAAAATTATTACATGATGATTTGGTAATTATTTTAGTTGGGTAAGGTGAGACCGGTGTTAATAAATTTCAAATTGCGGAGTGGTTTAAGTGAAACAAATGTCTAAAGATTTGTGTTAGTAATTTTGTGCTAAGTTGGAGATGTAAGGAATTGATGTGATAACGAGTTTGTTATTTTATTAAGGAATGAATTGGTATTGATATTTGGATGAAAGTCAGTATGAGTTATGGTGGTGAGGTTATTGAGATAATTGGAATGTTTGAAATTGTATTTTGCTGATATTCGAGAAATTAAGTTGCTATTTAGGCTTTGTTTTAATTTGATGGATGAATTGGTGTCAAGTGCAATTAAGTATGGTTGTATGATTTTAGTAATTATGCTATGCTTTCATGGGAAATGGAAATGGTAGGATGAAGTTTGCGGGTTTGATAAAATTAAGAAATTTTTCCGTGATATAAAGTGATTCGTGTTGAGTATATTCTATTCCATGAAAGAATATAAGAAATAGGTAGTATTTACTAAGCAAAATTTATATTGAAAGTATATGTTTACGTTTTAGAGTTAATATTGTAAAAGTGTAGAACACGACGTTTGTAGTAAAAGGCCGGTGAGGTTAAAAATAGTATTAGCGTGGTAAATGTCCCGAGTAAGCCTATAATGTTATGTTATTTGGATTAGATTCATATGAGTAAAAGTTATTTCTTTCTAAGAGATAAGTGAATTTTCGAGTTAATTTAAACCTTCGTAGAATTTGATATCTTTTCAACAGTAGTTACCCTAGTTCGTTGCTTGAGTGAATTCCGGGACGGAATTCTTTTAAGGGGGAGATGTTGTAATAACCAGGTATTTTATCTAATTTAAAATTGGAATTTTGTAAGTATTTATTTTAGTATTTTATGGAGTTAAGAGTTAAGGGATAAGTTTTAATTTTAATTGGAAGGTTGGGGATAAGTTTTGCCAAATGAGTAAAGCCTAGGGTCTATTTGGTCTTTATGCCAAACTTCTCCACTTGACCGACTCTAGTATATCAATTACCAGATGAAGTCTTCAATTGGTAAACAAAAAGAATATCCCAAAGTGTTTGTGTGTGTGAGTGAATACGGCAGAGAGAGAGAGAGAAGAAGAAGTTCGAAGAAGAAGAAGAAGAATTGAAAGATAATCAGCTGGGATTTTAATTGGTGCAGTAAATCAAAGAGGTAATGTTCTTATTCAAACACTCTTTTTAAGAATTAGGTTCTTTTTGATTTTGAGGTGGGTTTAGGTAATTTTAGATGAATTTGTGATCTTTTAGTTACAATTTAGGGTGTTAAAAGGGGTTTAGAACACTTCTGTAGAATCTGGGTATAAGATGAAATTCCTGCAACTGAACTGAACTTATCTGATAAAGACGATGAACAGTGTTTTTGCGAAAAGTAGGAATTCGCAAGCCTTGGTTGCGAAAAGTCCACTTTTCGCAAGCAGCTAAAATGCATAGTGAGGTTTTCGTATCTGTTGGTCACGAAAAGTAGGGAACTCGCAACTCTGGTTTGCGAGAAGTGAGGTTTTCGCATCTGTTGGTTGCGAAAAGTGTGGAACTCGCAACTGCAGGTTGCGAAAAGTAAACTTTTCGTAATAGTGGGTTGCGAAAAGTTGGGTTTTCCTGTTTATGTGTTAAAGAGTATGTATACTTTAATTTGTTTCAGATACTAAGGATCTGGGTTAAAAGATAATCTAAATTGAGGAAAGTTTGAAGGACCTTTGCTTAAAAGATCAGGTGAGTTTTACTTTAAAAAGTATTTTACTGGAATGCATTATGTGAATAACAAATATTTGATATGTGGTATGAATATGTCATACGTGGGTGATTATAATATATTGAGATATTATAATTACGTGAGTATTATATGATAATATAATACGTGGCCGGGCTTTGGACCGGTGTGATAAATTGGCTCGCAACCAATTGATATTGGCCATTGGTGGAGGGATAAGGTGGAATGAGACAGGTATGGTGAATAATTGTTAGTTGGTATTAACTTACGTGTGTGGTATGTGTATTTATATAAATAGTGTTTTATATAAATGAGTTTTAATGAATTACAAATGTCAGGGATTTACTCACTAGACCCTTAGGTCTAACCCTCATTTTCTGTTTTAAAAATTATGTATTCCAGGCGATGATTCCCGTAAGAACAAGTAAATAGAGTACTTGTCGGCTAGCTTTGGAGAAGATTTTCATCATGATACTATGGATGCTTTTGTAGTTATACTTTTGTTATTACTATGTAATTTAAAGTGGATCAAGTTGTAATGAATTTTTTTATGTTCAGACTTTAGATGGGACCAAATGTGAAACATGAAATACTTTATTGTAAATATGTTATGGAATATATGTTATATGTATGTTTCATTTTGCGGGATGTTACAAAACGCGTTGTGAATGCCTTGCAACTCTTCCGGTAGATCCAGTCTATACGCCACCTCCCCAATTCGTTCGGTAATTTCAAACGGTCCGATGTAACGTGGGCTTAATTTCCCACGTTTTCCGAACCGTACAACTCCTTTCCACGGGGAGACCTTTAACAACACGAAATCTCCGACCTGAAATTCTATATCCTTTCTTCTTTTATCCGCATAACTCTTTTGTCGGTCGCATGCGACCTTCAGTCTTTCTCGCACTTGAACTATCTTGTCCGAAGTCAGTTGTACCAATTCTGGTCCGGCTAACTGCCTTTCACCCACCTCGTTCCAACACAAAGGTGTCCGACATTTTCTACCATAGAGTGCCTCAAACGGCGCGGCCTTGATGCTCGAATGGTAGCTGTTATTATAAGCGAATTCGATCAATGGTAGGTGCTTTTCCCACGAGCCTTGGAAATCTAAAGCACATGCTCTCAACATGTCTTCCAATGTTTGGATCGTACGCTCACTCTGACCGTCGGTCTGAGGGTGATAAGCGGTACTCAACTTGATCTGCGAACCCATTTCTCTTTGGAAGCTTCTCCAAAAGTTAGAGGTAAACCTGCTATCTCGGTCGGAAATTATCGACGAAGGCACGCCATGGAGGGTTACGATCTCATCAACGTACAACTTGGCTAGCTGCTCCAACGAGTAAGACTCTCGTATAGGCAAAAAGTGGGCTGACTTTGTGAGTCGATCCACGATCACCCAAATAGCGTCATGACCCTTCGGAGTTCTAGGCAAATGGGTCACGAAATCCATCGTGATCTGATCCCACTTCCATGTCGGTATCTCTAACGACTGGAGCTTCCCGTACGGTCTTTGATGTTCGATCTTTACACGCGAACACGTCATACAGGTTTCTACAAGGTGAGCCACGTCTTTCTTCAATCCGGGCCACCAGTAGTCTCGTCGTAGGTCTCCGTACATCTTGCTTGTTCCGGGGTGAATCGTGTACTTCGATTTGTGAGCTTCTTCGAGAATCATCTTTCGGAGCCCTCTGAGTTTCGGAACCCAGATTCTCCCATTCAGACACCTCACCCCTCGACTATCTTCCACTAGTATGGACGCTTGCCCCACCATTCTCTCCTTCTTAAGATTTTCAGTTTCGAGCGCCACAGCCTAACATTTCTTTATTTCAGCTAACAGGTTGAGGGTGACCTCGGCCCTCATAGCCACAATCCTGGGGGTTTCACTTCGTTCCTTACGGCTTAAAGCGTCCGCCACCACGTTTGCCTTTCCCGGATGATATTCGATCTTACAGTCGTAGTCAGTCAACAATTCAATCCATCTTCTTTGGCGCATATTCAATTCTTTTTGGTCAAAGAGATGACATAAACTCTTGTGGTCCGTGAAGATCTGGCACTTCGTCCCATATAGGTAATGTCGCCAAATCTTCAGAGTGAAGACCATTGCCGCCAGTTCTAAATCGTAAGTGGGGTACCGAACTTCGTGATCCTTTAGTTGCCGCGAGGCATACGCGATCACCTTTCCCCGCTGCATGAGTACGCAACCCAAACCGAGCTTTGATGCGTCACTGAAAACCACGAACTCACCCGAACCGTCCGGTAATGACAAAACTGGAGCGCTACTCAGCATATCCTTTAATTTCTGAAATGCTTCTTCTTGTTTCTCTAACCAGACGAACTTGACATTCTTCTTCGTTAAAGAGGTCAGTGGCGTGGCAATACGCGAAAAGTCCTTGATGAACTTCCGGTAGTACCCCGCCAGCCCGAGGAAGCTTCGAACTTCTGACGGATTCTTAGGTTGCTCCCAATCTCGGATGGCTTCAATCTTAGCCGGATCGACCATGATCCCCTTCTCAGACACCACATGCCCGAGGAATTGCACTTCCCTCAGCCAGAACTCGCACTTGGAAAACTTCGCATACAACTTCTCTTACTTCAATAGCTCGAGAATTGTACGAAGGTGGATTTCGTGCTCCCCTTCCGATCTTGAAAATATTAGGATGTCATCTATGAACACTATCACGAACTGATCCAAATAGGGTTGGCATACCTTATTCATTAAGTCCATGAATGCTGTCGGGGCGTTGGTTAATCCAAACGTCATCACCAGAAATTCGTAGTGTCCATATCTGGTTCTGAAGGCAGTCTTCGGCACATCCTCCTCTCGTACCTTGAGCTGATGATATCCTGACCTCAAGTCTATCTTGGAAAAGTAATTGGCTCCTTGTAACTGATCGAACAGGTCGTCAATCCTAGGTATCGGGTACTTGTTCTTGATCGTGACCTTGTTGAGTTCTCGGTAATCAATACACATCCGCATAGTACCGTCCTTCTTCTTCACGAAGAGCACAGGTGCTCCCCATGGTGATGTACTTGGTCGGACAAATCCCTTGTCTAACAGTTCTTGCAACTGAGTCATCATTTCTTTCATTTCGGATGGTGCTAATCTATAAGGTGTGCGGGCAATCGGTGCAGCTCCGGGCATCAAATCGATTCTGAACTCGATCTGACGATCCGGAGGTAAACTTGTCAAGTCGTTCGGAAATACTTCCGGATACTCATTTACCACCCGCACATCACCCATCCCACGCTTCTCTTTCTTGACGTCCAACACGTACGCCAAGAACCCTTGACACCCCTTCCTCAAACACTTAGTAGCCCTAATCATGGAGATAAGACTAGTGGTTCTATTACAGCGATTCCCATAGATCACTACGGTATCTCCATCAGGTAACCGAAACCTGATCAGCTTTTTATTGCAAACGATATTCGCATCATTCGCGGCCAACCAGTCCATACCCAACACCACATCGAACTCTCCCATTTCCATGGGATATAATTTCATAGGCACTAACCTCCCTTCTATCTCTATAACGCAACCCTCTACCACCTCCTTAACGTACACCAGACTATCATTGGCGGTTTCCACCTCTAGTGCCCTCTCCAAGCGTCTAGGCCTTACCCCCAAACATTTCATAAACACATGCGATACAAAATAGCGATTCGCTCCTGAATCAAACAACACTTTAGCACATAGAGAGTTCACCAGAAACGTACCTGCAACAACATCCGGTACATCCTTCGCCTCTTCAGCGGTCATGCGGAACGCACGTCCCTTTGGGCGCGCCGGTTCTGCCCCCTTATCACTGCTTCTTCCCCCTTGACGGCTCCCGTACTGAGCTGACCCATCCCTCTTCAACTGCGGACAGTCGTACCGTACGTGACTCATCGCCCCACATTGATGACATGTCTTCCCCTTGGGACAATCCTTTGACATATGACCGGGCACCCCACACCGGTAGCATGAGTTTGAACCTGCCATGCACTCTCCCCGGTGTACCCTGTTACACTTACTACACGGTCTGCTGGTTGGACCCTTACTAGCACGGTTTTCTGGTCGAAACACTTTCCCCTTTCTGAAATCATTACCCGGCCCATCCCATTTACGTTTATCACCGCCCTTCTCAGTCGTCTGACGATCCTTTTCCTTTTCGATCATCTCGGCCGCATTAATGGCCGTTTGAAAAGTAGTGGGGTTTCTTGTCAGAACTAGTTCTCGGATGCTGCCCTTCAATCCGTGAATGAAACGTTCCACTCGACGTTCTTCCGTTGGCACATAAAGGTCTGCGAAGCGAGATTTCTCGATGAACTTTGTAGTATATTCTCGCACTGTCATCGCTCCCTGATCAAACCCCAAGAACTCTTCTTCCAATCTTTTCACTGCCGCTAGCGGGCAGAACTGAGCTTTGAACCTGTCTACAAACGCTTCCCATAACATCCCCTTTGCCACTGCTGATCCCTTTCCCCCAGTCTCCGCATCCCACCAATAAACGGCCTCAGATTTCAACATTGATAAGGCATACATCACCCTATCCTCATCAGCACAATTACACGTATCGAACACCAGCTCCATCTCTTTCACCCATTTCATTGCCATAACCGGATCACACTCGCCCTTGAAAGTAGGGGGCTTGCATGAGGCAAAGGCCTTGTAACTGCACCCTTTAGCTACTAACTCATTCACCACTAGAGAAACTTCCTTTGAGTGACTCCCATTACCAGTCTCTACTGGGCTTGACAATTCTTCCCTCTCCCTGTTCTCACTTGCTTCTTTGTTTCCCGAGGCTGACTCATTCTGTTTGGTCAGGAGAGCTTGCAGAGTCTCCTGAATTTTACCCAGTTCAGCAGCTAGGTTCTCTCGAGTGACGAAAGTAGATCCGCGGCCTCGACCCCATCCCCTTGGCTGTGTTACCCTCCGTGCTGAAGCTGAACTCTCCTGAAGAGAGTCTTCTTGATGAACGGGGGCTTCCACACTCCTTGTCCTTCTAGTTGTACGAGTCGTTTTCAGGTTCGGGTCTCCCCCATCCCCGGCCACTTGGGTGGCGGCCCAGCGGGGTGTTCTTCCCCGACCCCTTCCAAGACCCCTACCTCTTCCCCTTCCACGGGTAACAATTGCCCTTGTCGGCTCCACCGGTCCGTTCTCTAGTACCTCGTCATCTTGATTCCTTGGCACAGCAGGTGCCGACCTACTCCTCAGGGTTCTTCCCGTCATTTCACTAACGCTGAAAGAAGACAATTATTAACTTTTGCTAGACGTGACACAATAATCTTGCTATATAAGGTAAGTTTAAGCACGCACATGTACCTGTAAGTTCGTAATTACACTGGCCAGGTGTAGTCCCAAACTTACCTTAAACTTACCTTACATGTTTGTCCTTGGCACCTTATTTCCTAACGCATCTGTAGTGATCGTTCCTAGAGGCAATCATATGTCTCGGCTGTGTTTCTCATCTTACAGTTTAAGTTTAGGCCCTATTGGTCACCTAAATCTCTTAAACTAAGGCTCTGATACCATTTGTAACGTCCCACTTTCCAATAAAAGTCAAATCATGAGATTAACCATTCAAAAGACATAAATGTACTTGTCCTTACATCAACGCTAAAACATACTTAACAAAACTTTAACGTTAACATTAAAGATAAACAGCGGAAGTCTCTCTAAGCCACAGCCGAGCACTATCTAAACATATCATGATCCAGAACTGGGAGCCTCACGAGCTCCTTCACCTCCATGCCGTCTCTAGTTCTACTTAGAAGAACTCGCTACACGCTTACCTGAAAATGGTTTAGTTTTGAAAGCGAGGGTTAGACCAAAAGGCCTAGTGAATTCCCTCCGCAAATAGCATATAAAAACATTTGGAAAACATTTATCAATGACCATAAATATCATCAAACATGGTACTGCACTGTGTAGTGGATCACATTAACATATTGCGATCAGGGCCCCAGCAGACTCCCTTCTCGCCGCTTTGGAATCCCCACGGACTCCCCTCTACCGAATAGGAAGGAAACGGATTCCAACCCACCGGTCTATCATACATAACCAAGAGTCCTAAGACCCCGAGAACCTCTCTCTGATCCCACAGTGCAGACCGACTCCACATAGTGTACACTTACGTTCATGCAAACATGTAAAATAAGTTGCTCATAAATCATGCCTTTCACCTTGTCATGCTAAACACCTCTTTCATTCAAAATACGTGTATTCATGGAAATCATGCAAGTCAATTCATAACTTTTCATGCTCGGTAAACCATAATCAGTTAAAGAAAAACATTTAACACTTTGCATCACAAAAAGGGGTTTAGGGAAACTCACCTGAAAAGCGAATCTTCTCCTTAGCCTCTTGTCTCGCTACGCTAATACACCTAATAAGTAATTCATAGAATAATTAGATGCACTACACTTTCATTCTAATTTCCTCTCTTTATTCGATTCTATCCATTACTACTAGGCCCGCAATACGGTTTAGTTCTTAAATTAATCTGGCCCAAAGTCTCTGAGTCCTAATAGTGAAATAGATCATGTGGCGGCCCAACTACCTTCTCGGCCCAACCGCAGGAGAGTCCCGGTAGTCCTCAACTCTCGGTATCACCCGACTCTCGGTACGGCGACTCCCGGTCTCACTCGACTCCCGGTACGGGTGACTCCCGATACGGGCAACTCCCGGTATGGACGACTCCCGGTACGGGGCGAACCAGTGGCAAAGTCTTCGCTCGCCATAGCTCGATTTCTTTCATACCATAGGATTTTTGAAGGTTAATAGCCAACATTATCACCCCAAACTGTTACAAACGGGATTCTTAGCCTAATTTATTCCTTCGATTAGCAATCCCAATACTCATTTTAAAAGGAATCCTTCCGGGTGTTCTTAGAACTCATACAGTTACCAAAACCATAAATTACAAATTGAATCTATCTTATCTATTACTATGAGTGCATAAGGTAACAACGATGGATAAATTTCCTTACCAGATTAATGGCTCTTTACAGCAATTAACACTGCAACTCCTTCCTCGTCGTTCTATTTTTCTTTCCAACCGCCAACAACAATGAGGAGAATGATCAGTGTGTCAACCCTAGGGAATTGGTCCCTTTTTATATTTCCCACAAATTGCAACTAATCCCTTTCTCTAAACTTTCATTTCTTCCAGTTTGACCACTTAACTTACACATAATTGAAATAGGGTTGTTACACAAACCTAATACAACATAGTATAGAACATAAAAGTTGTTAATTCCATGTTATGGAGCATTAGGTTGTAGTTTATATATAATGTTGTTGTAGGTTCCTTTTATTAATAAATGGAAAGATGAAGAGAGTAATATTAATGTCTCTAGGAAGTTAGATAGTTTTGAAATTAAAGCTAATTAATTTGGATTTGAAATTACCAAAGAAACTCTCATATAATGAAATACACAATTTCCATTTAGGGGTAGAATGGTCATTTATGAGAAACGCTTTATTAAAAAAATCTATATCTATATATCTATAAAAGCAATATGGGGAGTTGCTTATGTGGCATCATGAGAAACCTTCATTCACATTTATCTATGAGAAAATAGATAAATGTGAATGAAGGTTTCTCATGATGCCACATAAGCAACTCCCTATCTTGCTTTTATAGATATATAGATATAGATTATCATTAACTATTAGTTGTAATTAAGGCCCTGTTTGGAACTAGTTTATTGGGCTTAATAAGTGGTCCATCTTATTTACTAAGCTATATTGGTGTGTTTGGAGGTGTTAGACTCTTAAATCTTCTCGACGTTCTGTTTTTTATATGTTCAAATCTGAAAGCTATAGCAAGGGATGGGTTTTATGAAAAATTGGAAAGGATAGGTATTATTCTGTAGAGATTCAGTTTTTGATATCTACTTGAAGATGAAGGCATTGGAAGCAAGAATCCAGACCTCCATGATTGGAACTTGAAGCTACAGCAACAATGGTTTGTTATCTTCTTTTTTAAATTTTGTTTTATTGTAATTTTCATCTGAAATCTACGAATTGGGACGATAAATCCATAGTATTTTGGATTCAATAATTGAATATAAAACTTGTTTTTTAATTTTAGAAAAACAACATTTTTATTACCACAAACAACCAATACAAAGCTGTTAGTACAATACCACTTGGTCACAACTTGTGTAACAGCCCAAAAATACAACATGACAAGCATAACATTAAATCATAACATTACAAAACTGGGTCCCAAAAATTTCATTACAACTGTCTCAAAACTTAGGTTGGCGGAAACAACCTATACACAACTGAGAACGTACTAACTTCTATAAGTGGCACATGCACTGTCTTTATCTGCATCTGTAATCTATCCTGCTCTTGCTCACTTACCTGAGCCTCCTACTATTTGCTTACCTGAAAATGGTTTAGTTTTGAAAAGCGAAGGTTAGACCAAAAGGTCTAGTGAATTCCCTCCAAAAACAACATACATCAATAGTATAAAATCATTTTATACAAAAACATTAACATTCCCCACATAAGCATCAATCATGGTACTGCACAGTGTTTAAGGATCACATAAGCTAACCGCGATCGGGGGCCAAGCAGACTCCCATCTCGCCTCATACCGGGTCCCAAGCAGACTCCCCTCTATCCGAGTAGAAGGGAAACGAATTCCCTCCTACAAGCTCGTCACAAATCCGAGTAGGAAGGAAACGAATTTCCTCCTACAAGCTAGTCACAAATGCCCAAGGGATCATCGGATCCCGAGATACTCAGATCCCACTGTGCAGATCGACTCCACATAACAAACACATAGCTCATCATAAATAATGAAACATGAAATCCGTGTAAAACTTTATAAATCCTTTCATCTTGCTGAATAATCTTTTCATTAAAACATACTTTTCATGGGAACACATACGTAAAAGCTTCTAAATAAATCATGCTCGTAAACACACCATAATCAGTAAAACATTTATCTTTTATTCCACGTAAAAAGGGTTAAGGGAACTCACCTGATAGTAGCAACTTCCTAACCACGCGTCTCGTACCGAACCGTTCTTACACCTAAATCATGTCGTAATTTTAATTAGAGACAACTCGACTCTTGACCCTAGATCCTTTACTTAATTTTGGACCCTAACTAATTATTTCGGATCATACATTTAATTATCGAGTCTCGCCAAAACCATACCGAGTCCATAATTAGGCCAAGCCCAAATACCCATGATTTATTTAATTTTTCTGCCCCTTTATCCTTTAATAACCCTGGCCCAACCCAAATAAAATGGTAATGCCGGTAGCTAAAAACCCGGTCCACGTGGACCATTGGGCCGAGACTCAGGTTCCGGGTCCTTAAGTTAGACTTCCGGGTCCACTAAGGGAGTTCCGGATCCCTTTTTGGCAGCCCAAACGATTTGTTAACTCCGGTTCTTAATAGTGTTCAGGATCCAATTGATTTAGAAAAAAATCTGGATCTTTACGTAGGCTAACCCAGTTCCGGATCCGGCCAAAAAGCAACCCATATTTCGGAACTTAAATAACCACTCCGGATCTCGAAATAAATTGGCCCAAGTTTCGGTCTTGTAACAATTCCGGATCCACTAAACTTACTACTTCCGGACTTATCAGTTCTGGTGTTAGCGATTACAAACAGAAACTTAATTTATTTATTTTTAACTTAACACCAACAGATTAACCATCGAATTCGCTTCCAATATCAATATGTGCTACTTTCCAATCTTCTACGTTCACATACATAGCTAATTTAACTATTTATTAAACTGATTAAGAGTTAAACCCCATGAATGTTCTTACTTTGATTTCACAGCTCAAGCATTGAAGAATAACTAGAATTTCACTTACCCAGACATTTCTTACACAGAAAAGAATACATAAAAGAATCGATTGCTTACCAGATGAGGAGTTCTCCTAATGAAATCAATACTGATCGCCTTCCTTTCCTTTCTCTTCTTCTTCTCAGCCGCCACAATAAATGCTAGTAGAATATTCAATAATTGAAAACCTAGGGATTGTCAACAATTTATATCTTTCATAAATTGCACAAATGGTCCCTTAACTTAACTTTCATTTCTTAGACATTAGCCACCAAACTCAAAACTTGCTAGAAATTCGGGTTGTTACAACTTGGCGCCCAACACCATGAAATTCCAATAGCTTAGGATTACTAGAGATAAACCTATGCTACAATTACAACCCAAAACTTACAGCTGATGCAAACATGTTACTGACACTTTTCGACCTAACGTTGAATCGCCGATCTTGCTCGACCAAGGCAACCGCTTGTGGGTCTGCATCTGCAGTAGCAAACACGCAGCCCAGCGCCTGTTTCGGTCCAGATTTATTTGGTTTTACGTCGTCCCGTGGGTTTTACGAGCCATCGATTCTAGTCCAACTTCCTTACGCTTTGTCTTCTCGAGACTCATTCAAAACTTTTCCGTTGGAACACAAAGAATAGGTCAGCCAATTTTCTTTTATCCTCTTTATAGATAACCCGATTTCGGTGATTCCAAATTAGATAAAGAAATCTCCATACCGTTTCGTTCCAAAGGGAAGGTTGCTCGTTGCTTCCCATAATTTCGTTGAGAGACCCGATCCTTTCGTTGTCCACGTTCCACCACCGCGCCAATCCTTCCCAAAGCTTTGAGACCTCTCCACATTCGACCAATGCATGATTAACCGTCTTTATCGCTTTCCCGCATCTCAGACAAAGAATTGATGGAATAAAACTTGTTTTTATGGTAGTTTTTACCCCTGTGATAATTTTATTTTTACATGAACCATTAATTTTCATCTTTTTCTAAATTTAATGGTAAAATAGTCATTTTCATTATTCAGGCAGTTTATTCAGCATAGCTAACAAACAACAATTTTATCTAACTGATACAGCCAACTTTGTCTACACAATCAACTTTATCTGTATAGGACCTAATAGAAAATCAACCAAACAACCCCTAAGATATATATGGAATAAGACAAAGTTCATTTATTATGATCATGCAATTAAAATAGAAAACAAAATAGAGTAAGATACCTATTAGATTAGATGGACCATAAAGATTAATTTATATGGTTCGTTAAATTGAATGGTTTATAAATGAAACATCTCTTGTATGTATATGTCATCATAAATATATAAAAAATATATTTGATTTTAATATTAGTAATTAATTTGGTAATGATAAATTGTAATTTTTATACTTTTTATTGTTTTTTAATAAACAAGTATCCAATAGGTTCCCACCGATATTACTTAGGGATGAGATCGGGATCGGACCGGTACCGAACCATGACCGAACCAGTTGGTATCGAACTTTTTTTGGACTAAAAAGTTGTAACGTCCCAAAAACATAACATGCATTCATCCAGAAATAAGCATTCAGATTACATAATTAAACTTGTCCATAAACATTCATTCTTCTATACTAAACAAAATTGACAGTGTAAGTCTATAATCCACAGCCGAGAGCTCTATCTATAGGTAATCAAAATTCTGGAGTCGCTCTAAGCTCCAAATCCTCCAAGCCATCTCCTAGTTCTTATTAGAAGAACTCGTAACGCGCTTACCTGAAAATGGTTTAGTTTTTGAAAAGCGAGTGTTAGACCAAAAGGTCTAGTAAATTCCCTCCATAAAACATTTAGCACGGTATGAAATCATTTCATTGAAAACAATTCATATCCTTCACATAAGCATCGATCAAGGTTCAACACAGGGTTCAGGGATCGCATAAGATACCATAATCGGGGCCTAACGGACACCCTCTCGGCTACACCGTAGTCCAAGTGGACCCCCTATTCCTTCATGTAGGAGGAAACGAATTCCAACCTACAAGCTAACCTTCATATGCCCAAGGGATTGTCAAATCCCCTGGTACCCTGACCCCTCCGTGTAAACCGACTCCACATAGCATACACATAACATTTCGAAATCATGTTTCAGAAAACATTAAGCATTGTTTCAGTTGCTGAGTAAACATGCATTTCATGCAAACCATGCATAACATTTATAAAACGATTCATGCTCGTAAAAGAAACCATATCTGTAAAACATAGTACGTCATAAAAGGGTTGAGAGAACTCACCTTTCGTTAGCATTGTACGCACACCTTAAATATCTCCAAACTAATCCAAACGAACACCTAAGGCATTAGATTCGTATCAGATTAAACAGTTTAACCTTACTGTCCGGATAACTCCTTCCGGACACTAACACTATCCGGACGCAGGAACTTCCCGAACACCTAGACTTTCCGGACACCACAACCTTTTCGGACACCACAACCTTTCCGGACACAAGTATCCGGGAGGTTGTCCGGACTCTTCCTACATTAACCATATTCTCTGGACGCCTCATCTGGAAACTAGGGCATACCCGAAAACCCTATCACCCGGACACCCCAAACAATACCCGGAAACCCACCTTGTCCGGACACTATTGTCCGGACACTACTGTCCGGACGAAACGACGTCCGGAAACTACGAAACTGGACGAAACTGGACGAAACTTACTTTTCTAAAAACGATTAAAACTGGTTTTCTGTTATGGGTTTGATTAGGCAATCAATTGGGTTCAACCCCAACCATAAAACACTTAGACATTTCGTCTTTAAACTACCCAAATCGATACCTCATTAGCCAAAAAACCCAAAATACCCATTAAATAGATGTTTAGGTGAAAACATAGAAATCCCTCACTAATTCATCCCCAAATACTTAGACAATCAGAGAAAGGAAGCTTGCAATAAACTGAAGAGAAGAGATTAGATGATTACCTTAACAATTTCCTCCCTTAATCAAGAATTTCCCACTTTGCTCTTTTTCCCTTGTCTCCTCTTAGCCGCCAAGCACCAAAAACAAAACCACAATACTGATTTTTAGAGGTGGTTCCCTAGGGAATTGGACCCAATATATACTCTTTACTAATTGCCAACAAGTCCCTCATCGGTAATTTTAGTTTCTCCAAATTAGACCACCAAACTTTCACATTTCCTATAAAAAACCCGGTTGTTACAAAAGTGGTACCGAAAACCGAACCGTATGTATCGGTACGGTACCGGTTCGGTTTCGGTTTCGGGACGGGAAAATCGGTACTAGGACCACTTAGGACCGAAAATTTTAAAATGTATCAAATGTGTATCAAAACCAATCGCAAACCAAAATATCTTCATAATGTTTCAATTGTGTTTCAAAACCAATCAAAAACTTCAAAACCAATCAAAAATGTTTGGTATTCTTTTACGATTTTCGTTTTTCCATTGTGTTGGTTTATCAACTCTTCAATCTCTATATATACAACAAAAAACAATAATAATCAATGTTAACAACAATCAAGATAAACTTTATTTAGGAGATGATATGCATATTTAATATTTAAAAAAAACTTTGCTTTTTAAAATTCCGGTTCGGTTTCGGGTTTTTTTCGGGAAATCCCGGTACCAAATATCGATTTTGAGGAATATTTGGAACCGAATACCGGACCGAATTCATGGTACCAGTTCGGGTTCGGTACGGTACCAGTTCGGTCCCGTTCGATTCGGTACCGGTTCGGTCCCGGTTCGGTTTGGGAAAACGGTCCTCTATGCTCATCCCTAATATTACTCGCCTAGTTTTCATCCATGATCTCTCCTTTATTTCATTTTTTTATTTCTATTTTTTTATTTGATACGTTTTATAAAATAATTAACAATGATATAAAATATCTAATATGTACGATTCCTGATATGCATCAATAAACCCTCTGGAAAATCCATGGCAAGGTACAAGTTCTTATCTTAATGATTTAAGTTTCGATTTTCAAATATTTTGTAAAATAAAAAAAAAAAAAGTGAAATGATTTGTTGGAAAGCAATATTCATATGATCACATGTTTTGGCGATGAAGGCAGTAGCACGGTAAGTTTGTGAATATTCAACCCTTAGGGTGAGTATAATCGGGTACCCGACTAAATTTCATAAAATCGGAACCGGAATTGGCGGTTCCTAGAAATGAAAGAATGGGGACCGGAACCATTTACATCGGTTCTCTATATATTGGAACTGGTCCGGAACCGTCAGTTCCGGTTCCGGGTAACCAATGTCAACTTTTTTTAACAATTTATACAATAAAAATTGTAAATTTAAGTCTATTGCAAACTATAAAGGACCAACATAAGTAATAAATATAACAAATTGTGAAAACTAATCCGATATTATATAAATAAATTAGAAACACTCGAATATAGAGTTTTGACATCAATAAAACGACTTCCATAACAATTCACGTCTTTACGCTTCTAACACCTCAAATAAAACACTTGGATGAAAACGAATAAAACACCTTATAAAAGTACAAAACTAATACCACGCAGGGGCGGACCCATAAATTTTTCCATACGGTGGCACCATATATTATAGATAAAAAATAGTTACAAAAAGCACGGTTTTTATTCACGTGTCTACATCTTTTTACCGACGTTCAATATTGTCCGGTGCGTTTTTCGCCTAATTCCATCATTTCGAGAGTTTTTTAAAACTTTTTGCTTGATTTCAAGAGATTTTTAAGTTTTTTTTATCGGTTTCGAGGATTTTTTTTCCCGGGTTTTTGGTCGATTTCAAGAGTTTTTTCGGGGTTTTGGTTGATTTCAAGAGTTTTTTTCGGTTTTTTGATTGATTTCAAAAGTTTTTTTGGTTGTTTGGTTGGTTACTAAGTGCAGTTGCACCTTCTTGAAGTTTTCAAAATAATACGGTAGCACCTTCCAAAACGATACGGTTGCACCCATCATAGACCTAAAAAATTTTACCCTTCGCCAGAGAAATAATACGGTGGCACGTGCCACCGTATTCTATGAAGTAGGTCCGTCAGTGATACCACGTCATTAAATATTTAAATATATGAATATAATAAATATATAAATAATTTTTATTAAAAAATAGCGGGGTCGGGTACCCAGTGTGTAACGGTTCCAAAACACATGAGAACCAAAACCGGACCGGTCTTAATCGGTTCCGTATTTTAGTAACCGGAACCGGAACCAATCGCATCGGTTCCGGTTCCAAAGATGAGTACCCAATTTCAACGTTCACCCCTACTCATAATGCATCATTTTCATCATAGATTCATTATAAGTTGGCATTTTCTTGAAATTTTTTCTAATATGTTTTGTTCGGTTTTTGGTGGTTTCTTGAATTTTTTTCTACATAAGCTATTAGGTTGTTTACTAATGTTTGTGCTAGGAGGAGACTTCAGATTTAGTTGTTGCTTCTACCTCTATTTATTATTATAGACTATAGAGTTTGTGCTCGACAACCTAATAGTTGTCAATTTAACTCTTGGATCTACTGATAAACTGTCGCATGATCTTTAGATGTTCCTATGTTTCAAAGGTTTTAGTGAGTGGAGTTGCTAGGAGTTGCACGTTCTCTTTCACTCATATAACATTCCCCCTTGTTAGCCCCTCTTTTTATCGTGAATCAAAGAACCAATGAAAATAACATGGTCATATTTCATGTGTTGCATGTTGTATTTGATAATATTATGCGGTTGATATTTTAGGGCAAAAGCGTTCTTATTGAGGGTTCCTTCAATTGTTCTTCAAATATCAATGACTTAGGGGCTGTTTGTTAGTTGCTGAATGGTTTGGTGCAGAATGATTAAGTGGTCAGAATGATTAAGAGGCTCTTATGATATAGTTCAAAGTGAAATATGGTTGTTTTGTGATTATTCAGAATGAAATCAGGGCGCTTAATGGTTAAGGGAGGTCCATGATACAAAATCATTCAGAGGGTTTAAGAACCATTAACAGACAGACTATTTTTTTTTTGCCAAACAAGATTCACCTCTTAGCGATTCAGAGGCTGTCTCTTAATGGAACCATTAAGAGGTAAACAAACAACCCCTATATAATCTGCTTGGTCAATCATCCGTGACCACAAGGATGGGAGTTGTAGTTGAGGAATTCAAACATGAAGATCTTGTCTGTTTATGGTCCTGTTACACTTTTGAAAATAAATGTATGTAATGATGAGTATTCTAGTGAAAATAAATGTATGTAATGATGTGTATTGTGTAAAATTCATGTCTTTTGCAGGATAACGTAAGAGTTTAAAGGAGGCTTGGATGTGGTTGTGTTTGTGGTTTACCTTGTATGGGAGACTTTTAATGAATGGCAATTGAAGGTGCTTGGATAATACGTTTAAGGTTTCACGCTTTAAAAAAACTAACCGATAATAAGTGATAATTATTTATAATACTTGTTTATCGTTATTAATACAAGTAAAGTCTGTCTCTCATGGATTCGAACTTGAACAATTGTGTATTTGAGCACAATCATTCATCCCCTTTGTCAAATAAGTTACACACACATGAGCTTTCATTTTCGATTTACAATAAAATTTCATACCCTATTCACCGGTGCATTGCACGGGCACACTACTAATATACATACATCCCTAATTTTACAAACCACCGTACAAACCACGTTCAACCAATCATATTTTTTCACTTTTTCTTTATTATGGGGGTTGATTAGTCAATAATACATGAAACAATTTCATCATGAACATATGAAAAATGATTAATCAACAATATATGAAACGAATTTCATCAAAGTGAGAAATACATGTAACAATTTCATTGTTACATATAAACAAAAATATATGAAACAATTTCATCAAAAAAAGAATTATATGAAACAATTTCATCATATGAAACACTTTCATTCAATTAAACAATGAAAATAAGAGTTTGTACGGTTTGTTAGATTTCAGTGGTTTGTAAAATAGTCTTGGCTATATAGGGGTGGTTTATTTTTGCAACCCAGTAAAAGGTTACAACCCCGTGCAACCCTCATCTAAACCATTCATTTAGCTCATTCATCATGTTGACCTTGTATTGATTATTGGATTGCATCATTACTGGTTATGCAATAATCATACATGCAATGCATGGTATTTCATTAAATGTCATTGAATGAATATTGTTTCATGAAATTACCACATCGACATATTTTGCAGAAATTCAACGAAAATTCACTTAGAGAATCAATGAGAATCCCAATGCAATGAACGGTTTAGATGAAGGTTGCACGGGTTGTAACCTTTTACTTGGTTGCAAAATAACCGTGGCCTATGTACATATATTCATAGAGTCCTAATAAATTGTAAACCATCATTTTCGTGTAAACCCTCGATTTCATAGGTTTTTTTGATAATTTTTTTTATGGAATTGTTTATTTTGATGAAATTGTTTCATATAATTCATTTGTTGATGAATTTTTTTTATGAAATTTGTAGTTTCATAAGTTTTTTTTCATTCTTATGAAACTGTTTCATATATTTTCGTTTTCACCTATGAAACTACAAATTTCATAAAAAAAAACTCATCAAGAAATGAATGCTATGAAACAATTTCATCAAAATAAACAATTCCATAAAAAAAATTATCAAAAAAACCTATGAAATCGAGGGTTTACACGAAAATGATGGTTTACAATTTATTATCCGTATATATTCATATTGATGTAAACTAATGTATTTGTGCATCCCTCGGATACACATTAACCTTGTCCAACACGTAGGACCATTTAATATTTTGTTTATGTGAGAATAAGTAAAGACGTGACCATGAATGGAACCTTAATTAATTAGTTGTGCAAAAACCTTTTCTAGTCAATATAGTTGTTGCTAGTATACATGGAATACAGCACAATGATTTTAAGGAGTGGATTAGAAGACAATTTCAGATTTTGATCCTATGCACTATATATATATTATTTGGAATCATATAGGTGATGCAGGTTTCAACATCCATTGGAGTAGTCTTCTTGCTCAGAAACAAAATAAAACTAAAACCAAAAACATTCAAACATTCATTTACAAACCTCTGTTAATCTGCAAACTATGAAACCCATCTTACCACCATAGATTAGAATAATTGATGGTTTAGATTAGATTAGTCTAAAAATGGTAACAATGAAATTAAAAAAAGGTAAATGTGTAATTTGACATTTAACTTAATAATGAAACCAATTTAAAAACAATCGGGAGCGACAATTCAGCATCCACCGGTGAAACAAATCCAAATCAGTATCAACAAGGCTGATTAATTAATCTGGAAGAGAAACCAACGTCAAACAAATCTGGTATTCGTTCTTCCGATTTCTTAAATCTTCAACAGCGATTTCAGCGAAACAGGATCATGATTCGACTTGGGGGCGGTAAGAAATATAGGGTTTTTTTCTTTTAACTTTTCATCGACATATAAATCGATTACATCAGTGTCACTTGATTATTGCTACCGAACTGTAACAGGGAGGAAAACGAGCGAAAGGATTCGTAAAAAATACTCTTTTAGTCGTTTCAAGAATAGCCCCGATAACCCTCTCGACGAAGACGGGAATGAGATTTTGGGGAAGGAGGCTTCAGTTTCTTCGATAAAAGAAGGGGTTTCTAAAAAATCAGCAAAGAAGATGAAACGTGCCCAGGATGAAGGTATGAATTTCATTAAAAACTCAAACGTTATCGTGTTATCGGTGTAAAACATAATGGTGTTTGGTATCGTTTTTTTCTTGATTAATCGTTTTCAAATGATTTTTCGTTTGATGAAAATCAAATGGAATTGATTTCAGTGACACTAGTTTCAAACCCTACGAGTATTATGCATATATCGTAAGTGAAACATTGGAAAATTTATTGCCCTTTTTTTGGAATTATCTGCATGTAGTGAAACATATGCGTGTACAGTAGTGGGTATGATGAAAAACTAACATGAATCTTTTTGTGAAACTAGTTTGAACCCTATGAGTATTGTGCATATAGCATCGGTGAAACATATAAACACAAAGGTTGTGTTTTTTTTTGACTAATCTGCATGTAGTGAAACCATATGGAATCTTTGATGAAACATGTAATGAAATCTTTTGCTGCATTGAAACCTTTCATGAAATTTATTGCTTTAAGATATTCAATATGTTGGTGTACTTCCACTGTACTTTCCAAAAGCAGTGAAACAAAGTAGTGAATCAAAAGCACTGAAACCTGTTGCTGTAATGAAATATAATGAAACATGTTGTTGTAATGAAATATACTGAAAGTTGTTGCTATAATGAAACCTATTGCTGTAGTGAAACCTGTTGTTGTAATGAAACTTGTTACTGTAATGAAACGGGTTACTGTAATGAAATATAATGAAACCTGTAATGAAACTTGCTGCTGTAATGAAAGTAACAGGTAAACTACAGGTAAGCAGATTAGTAATGACACCACAATCCTTCATAGGTCTGTCCCTACAGTTTATCATCGGAAGAAACCACACAAATACGGTATTGATGAATAACAATGATATGGAAAAATAGTTGGTTAAATTAGAGATTTTGTAAAAGTAAAAAAGATTTGTATTTTCAGTATTATATGGTGAAACAATGTGCAGTAAATGAAACCTGTAGTGGTTTACTTGTCTAGTTGTCTATATATCTTTTATGAAACTAATATGTAACTCAAGGTGATATTTTGGTAAAACTGTGACACACCATAACCGTGTATTTGTCTAGTTATCTTTTATGGGGAAACAAATGCAAATACGACATCACAAGTTACTGATACAAAACCGTTGGCTAGAATTGGAACATCAAATTAAAGATGACAATGGTAAAGCAGTGACGGTAGTATTTAGACTTTTAGTGTAAGAATAGTAAACCTAACTTGGTTTGAACGTTGACTAACGCACGTTAATTATTTTAACAGATACTGATTTTGTGGGTCAACCACCACTTCATCTTACGAGTTCGTCGACTGTTTCAAAAGCGGACGAGATGACTGCAATAGAAATAACAAAGAAGGTCGCAAAGTTTAATCAATAATGTTTGTAGCCAGTAATAATGTTATTGAAGCTTTATGTGGTAGATGATGCAGGTAGATGGGGTAAATAATGGAAACGAATGTAGTTGATGAAATTCTAGGTGGTTAGTGAAACTTTACATTTATGGTAATTACACTTAATATAATGAAACCATAGTGTTGTAGTGAAAGTTATATGATGTAGTGAAATTTGATGCAGTGAAACCATACAAAGATGCAATGAAAATTTATGTAAGTGTTGCTGGATGTTTGAAACCTAACAGTTAAATGGAACTGTTCAGAAATTAAAAAGCTGGTATCGAAACTATGGGGCAAAAAGTTATTGGTCAATGAACGGGAATATAATGAAACCAAATATAGTTGATGAACAGTTTCAACCGTGCTAGTTAATAAACTGCAGATCTGTTGGTGTTGGTGATGATGATATAATGAAAATTAATGTGCTGAAACACACTTTTAATGAAACTGTATGTTTACACCTTAATTGAACCAGTTACTTGAAAACACACCTTAATTGAACGACTTACTTGTATGCAAGGTATGGGTCTTTTGCTTAAATGCGATCTTATGTAATGGTACTGTAATGAAACCGTGGGTAATGAACTCTTATGTTAGGAAACCTAATAGTAGCAACGGCATTTTTGTAGATTAGCCAGTATATGTTGCCTTTAGCTTTACCTTTAACTTAATGTAGTGCACCAAGAAAGGTATGCTAATGAAACTTCCACGTTACGTGAACAAAACTTTATGTATTAACTGCCGTTTTCATAATGAAGGTGTTTCCGTAGTAACCGTTTTAAACGATAAAATGATACTATTTAAAAAGAGTGTTTCGGCGTGCGAGACGTTTTCTATTTCATTCGAATCCATGTCCCAGGATGTAGAGATCATGCAGAAACAACAACAAAAAAGGAAGAAGAATATGTTGAGCACAAGTCGAATAATCCCACTGGAGAAGAAGATGGTGTCAAATTTTTATTATTTTGCAGATTATCTCTAAAATCATCAACCCAATTTTTTAGAAGATTATGGTGATAACCGTAACCCACAAGTTACATAAAGAATGAATTAGATTTAATCTTCCATAAAAATAGGGAATTCATGGAATTAATTACACAATCAAATAAGAGAATTCACTGAATTAGCTGGTTACGGTTTCCTTAATTAATGAGGTAAGCTGCAAAAGACAACATTGCCTTTTACCATTAATTTAAAATAAAAAATTAAGAAAAAATATGATTGGTCGGTTGAGGCTTGTAAAGTTTGCATATTAATTATGGTTTTCACATGATCCCTCCTCTCTCTATATATATATATAATAAAAGAGAAAACCACCATGTATGAGATGGCATAAGGTTATTTGACTATTCATCAAAACTTGAAATATGGTGTGTTTTGGCTATCCCACATTGGTGAGAACGAAAAAGAAAGTTTGAAAGAGTGAAATGTGTATAAGAATTGAGGAGATCATTCTTTTGTAGAAAGTGATAGTGTTGGGCCACATTACTAAACCTTTTGTTTGCAAAAAAACTTTGTTTATATATATCAAATCTTGAAATCAATCAATATCAATATATATATTAAAAGAGAAAACCATCATGTATGAGGTGACATAATGTGGTTTGAGTATTCATCAAAACTTGAAATATGATGTTTTGGCTATTGATAGCTATTTATCGTGTCCTAATTATAAACACAATATTTCCACAATAAAGGTGCAAGTATACACCAAATTTGGGATCGCTACAAGTAGTATAATGGTATAAATACCAAGTATCGTATCCACAGGGACTAGACTATTGAGAATCAGAGACTTTCGTGAACTTCTTGCACAAGTTCCGAGTGAGAGAAAAATTATCGTTTGAAGGTGATTTAATTTAAACTACGAAATGTAACTTTTAATTAACGAATGGATATGGGTGTAAGCTTTTTCCTTGAGATAATCGTAGGAACAACATGGTCAGTCACGTCGTGACACAAGTCGTCTATAAAAAGCCCGATCTCTCGAAAGTGGCTAATTATAAACCGTGCCAACTCGTGCCCACAAAGTGCCTACTGTAATTAACTTTTAATATTGCCGATTTATCTAAGTATGATTTAAAAATCAAAGTTCTATCAATAAGAAGTTTTACTCCCAAATCTCTTTGGAATACTCGACTGGCAATTGAACCTTAGTAAATCATGCAAAACCCGCCTCTCGACGTGGTCCGCAAAGACTTTCTCAAATCTTTGTGCATCACTTAAGCCGTATTTCAGATCTGCCCCTCTCGAGGTCTAAGATCTAATATTAACACATAAAAGTGATCAGCTTATCTGCGTTGAATGAAGTCTCGATTTAAGTGACCAATCTTAAGAGCTAGTAACAACGGTCACACCCAAGTGCGGTCTACTAGTCTCAAGTTAGGCTTACACCCACACTCATGAAGGTGCTTAGCTCATATCAAAATACATAACGAAAGAAGAATAAATAAAAACTACTTGCATTAAACTAGACGGAAATTAAAGTACAAGAATTAAAGAGTACGGAAAATAAAACTAGGCGGAAATTAAAATGCTAAAATTAAAATGCAAGAAAGTAAATTCTAAACTAAATCTTCAAGCTTAAAAGCAATTAGCTTGAAGATGAAAGCAAGAAGTAAAATGGAGATAGTTGTTGATGATGGAGAGAGATGTGAAATCCAGTGCCTCTTCAATGCTTCCAAATGGGTCTTTATATAGCCTTCAGAGAGTTGAGGAAACCAAGGGCGGGTAAGTCATTCTCCCCATCCTAGTACAAACAAACAAACTCAGCCAAGTATTCAGCACCCAAAGGCTTAACCATGGTAAGCCATTTACCACATGAGTTACGAATGCCCACTGTGGGCAGAACAATGGCCACTTTACGAACAGCAGGTTATTTTCCACAAAAATTAGACTATTGGGTTCATTTATCATACCTTGCAAACATTATGGACCAAATGAAGGAGAAAGGAACAAAGTGGGTGTAAAATGTCCTAAATTCTATGAAAAGGAGTAATAAATAACTCTTAAGAATGAGAGTTATCACACCCCCAAACTTGAGGTGTTACTTGTCCTCAAGTGACAGAATAAATTAAAAAGAATGTTACGAAGAGGTAAAGAAGGAACAAGAGAGAAAAAGAAAAATTACCACATGGTGTTGACGCTTTTCTAGTGCGAATGAAGTACCATCTTCGAGACCGGAGTTGCTTGATCATGAAACTAATCGGTAGGTCTTTATTTTGGGTTTGTGTTTGGGTATATAAAGAAATATTTTCATTTGTTCCCCCCCCCCCCCCCCCCCAACTTAAGTTCAACTATGCAAGGATTTGAAATTTTTCAATGGTGCATTCTTTTGAATAGTTTCACTTCTTTGAAAACCGCGATTTTAGGATATATCTTTTTGAGATTAGAATGGACCGGGCTTCCCTTGTCTTCCAATTTTCCGAAGACTTTATTGCTATATTTTTTTCGTATGATCATAAGAACATTTTCATGGTCCCCCCAAACTTTACAAAAGCAATGTCCTCATTGTTGGAGGAACTCAAAAGCGTACGGTTCGGGCTTGGCAACAAAGGATAAGGTGTTTGGGCCAAGATTATGGAATGACGGCCTACGTCTTCTTAGTTTCGTAACCAACCAACCCTTGTCGAAAAAGGTACCTGAAATGAAGAAATACTAGAGAAACACAAAGAAACCAACACCATACAAAACAAAAAACAAACACCCGCATATGATACACAAAAGGCGGGGGCCGATTAGTTTTTAGAGTTAGAAACTACCCAAAAGCAAGAGACATAAGATAATGTTTGCAAAATATGATAAATTATCAAACCCTTGGTCTAAGATGGTGGAACGGACTGCCCACTGATGGCAGCGGTGGGCACGGCATCGGTCACAGCGGCTTCGGTGGTGGCTGGGGCAGCGGTAGTCGCTCCAGCGGCTACTTCTTGTCTAGTGGGTGGGCGAGGTGCAAAACGACCGGTTGGTGGGGGGCAGACATTTGCCGGGAACCGCGGTAACATAGAGGCGGACATGGGGTTGAGTTCTGCGATCACCTGCTGAAAGACGCTGTTCCAGTCCCTCTGATAGGCCCAAACTTTCTGTGATCTTTCTTCCAAGGCAGCTAAACTCGCACGAGAGTCATTTTGCAAGGTGATGAGTGTGTCTAGCTTTTGGTTGACTTCCGTAAACTTCTGATTCTGCTCTGCATTTAACCCAGCCAACATGGTTAGCCAGGTTTTGTTTCCGTACTGCGTGGAAGAGCGTAGGATTTCGGGGTAGTCGGAGAGCGGATCGCCGTGAACTGGTGGTGCAGAAACAGCAGCCAAAGTGGGCGCTGCCTGAGTGCTCTTCGTGGGTTGTGGGCGTGAAACTGGTATCTCCGGTTCTGGTTCATCTAGCTTTTGTTTGGAGGCTCACCTTCGACGTTCAATGGTCCCACTATCGATTGGAGTGGCAACGTACGAAATGTGTTCATTTTTCAACTTTGGCACCTTTGCCCGTTCCATGAGTTTCGTGATGAGCGCGGGGAAAATCAACCTCGAGCTCGTCCGTTTTGCTGCAGTTTTCAAGGCCGCCTGAGCTATCGGTCCAAGATCAATGGGTGTAGCCTGCAAAATAGTATAGAGCAACAAACACTTGTCCCGAGAAACGGTACAATCATGTACCGTTGGGATAATGTTGTGACGTAAGTACTGAAACCATAAAGACGCCCGTTGATTTAACTGTCCGGCCATTAGGTGTTTAGAGGATGTAGCATGTACCCAACCGTGACCCGGTAACAAGAGGGCAGACGCAACCTTATCATCAGAAATGTTTAACTGCCCTTGTACAGTTGGGTAAAGGTACACACAAATGGCGTAGCGAGGCCTAAAACTTTGTTAATAGTTGGACCGGTCCAACTAACCCATTTTCCTCTAATTTCAACAACCCCACTCCTATTAAGACCAATGACAGCAAAGAATTCCAATACCCAAGACACATTAACTACACAAGGCGAGTCAACCATGGCAGCCCGTTTTAAACCGTGAAGCGGTACTTTGATGTAAGAAAATGATTCGATAAGTTGTACATCAAAAGGACGTTCACAAAGAAGCTTATTATTTTTAAGTTTTTGATACATGGCTGCGACTTCTTGAGCCATTGGAAAATCCCCACGAGACTGTTTCTTCTTTTGTCGGGTTTTTCGAGGAGATACCACCTGCTTTCCTTTGTCTTCGGGGACATAATCGCTGTCCTCGTCGCTTGCATTGAGTTTTTGTCTTTTTACGGGAACCTCCACGTCGTCTTCAGTGGAGCTATATGTTGCACCCTCCGTGCTACTGTCTGAACCCTCTTCCTCTGATGATTCGGCTGTTTCGGGCATCATACCCGAAGTGCCCACTTTGTCCCCACCGTGAGCAGATAAGGGTTTTGAGCTCACGAGGGTTTCCAAAGGGACCACAATGGATGTTTGTGGGTTTTGAGGAAAAAGGTCGTTGGGCCCCTCAATCACTTGGTTTTCAAACTCAAAGTCCAACTCCTCCCCCATAAGGTCGTTTTCCATATTTTCTTTGTTAAGGTCCCAACTATGAGGTATGGAAGAGGATTGACTCGGTCGTCGGAAAGGGGTCGGTGGTCGGGAAAACCACTGTGGGTTCCAAAAATCTTTAGAAACAGTTGAGTTGGGTGTAGTTGATGTCGTGAAGATGCGAGGCATGGAGACATTTATAAAAAGGGGGTTTTGGCCTATGACCGGAATTTCCACCGGAGCAGTGGGCGGCAGTGGTGGAAATGGGGGAAATGGGGGAATACGTGGTGGAGATAGTGGAGGACTTACCATTGTGAGGACCGCGTGGCACTCGTTGAAGTTTTGAGCAAAGACCGCCCTGGAGGAAGAGATGGTGTAGCTATCGCCGGCGCTCGCGACGGAGGAGGATCCCTCTGGTTGCGTGACGATGGTAGATGGCGGATCGGTGGTGGCGCCAGCGGCGGCGCTTGCGATGGTAGCTGTGGTGGTTGCGATGGTGGTTGTGGTGGTTGCGATGGTGGTGGTGGTACCGCCAGGGGGAATCTCGTCAGTCATGGATTGTGTAGAATCGCCGGTGGTCCTCAACCGAAGGGATCGTCTCGACGCCGTCGGGTTTGGGTTGTGAACCAGCCTCTTGGATCGTGCCATTGTTGTGAGGAAGATGAGCAGATGGAGAAGATGGAGGGTTTTAAAAAGAAAGGAAGGGTTTTATGGAAAAAGTGAAAATGGAAAGTGGTTTTCAAACTTTGAAAGTGGTTTGACTTTTAAAACCATGAGCATTTTTTTGTTGCTGCTTTCAATTTAATCCTTAAAAGCATTTGTTTTCTTTTTTCTTTTGATTTTTTAAGGAATAATAATAAAAACTAAACTGAAAACACACACTTCCTCAAATTTGAACCATGCTGCACCTTTCCTTAATATTAAAAAGTACAACACCACTCCCATGCTATCTTCTCAAGATCATGAAGGTACACCAAGGACAAGATATTTTCATCAAAGTTGATCTGGACCCTTCTTTTTCTGCCAACACATCCCCACCACACTTTCTCAATTCATAAAAAAAATTCAGATCCGGATAAGAGCAATTCAAACCTTACCCAGACAGAGTGGGCACTGTCCTGCCCACTGTGGGCACTAACTGAAATAGTAAAAGAAAGAAAATGAAATAAAACTATATACACTATTTACAACACGATTTCCTTTGTTTCAAGCATTTAAACTGGTGGGTTTGGGCACTCCTTCTAGAAGGTAGTGTTTAACCCGGTGTCCATTAACTCGAAAGGTGGTTCCATCTTGAGAGTTCAAAAGATCAACGGTTCCGAATTTACCAACTCCCATTATAGTGAACGGACCCGACCAACGTGACTTGAGTTTCCCGGGAAATAATCGCAACCTGGAATTGAAGAGTAAAACTTGTTGCCCGTTTTCGAAAACTCGATTTGCGATCCTACGATCATGCCAAAATTTTGTTTTTTCTTTATATAACTTGGCGTTTTCGTAAGCATGAAATCTTAACTCTTCAAGTTCACTTAGTTGCAATTTTCTTTTCTTTCCCGCCTCATCTTCACTCATGTTGAGTTCTTTAATAGCCCAAAAAGCTTTGTATTCGAGTTCCAAAGGTAAGTGACACGCCTTTCCAAAAACCAATCTATATGGCGACATATCCAAAGGAGTTTTAAAAGCCGTTCGATATGCCCACAGAGCATCATCCAATTTTAATGACCAATCCTTCCTGTCGGGTTTAACAACTTTTTCTAAAACCGATTTTATCTCCCGGTTAGAAAGTTCGGTGAGACCGTTTGTTTGTGGATGATAAGCCGTGGACACACGATGTTGGATGTTATATTTACTAAGAACAGTGCTTAACATTTTGTTCACAAAATGAGTTCCCTCATCACTAATTAAAGCGCGAGGAGTACCAAAACGGACAAAAATATTTTTCTGAAGAAAATTAATCACTGTTTTAGCGTCATTTCGTGGACATGCAATAGCTTCCACCCATTTGGATACGTAATCAACTGCCACTAGGATATATTGATTATTGAAAGACATTGGAAATGGTCCCATAAAATCGATGCCACATACATCAAAAAGTTCGACTTCCAAAATGTTATTTAAGGGCATCTCATTACGTTGGGACAAATTCCCAGTACGTTGGCACTGATCACAACCTTTGACATACTCAAATGCATCTTTAAATAATGTGGGCCAGAAAAAACCACATTGAAGAATTTTTGCAGTCGTACGTTGTCCACCGAAATGGCCCCCCGTATGGCGATGCATGGCAATCTCTTAAAATATCCTTCATTTCACAATTTGGGACGCATTTTCGTAAAACTTGATCTGCTCCCATTTTATATAAAAATGGGTCATCCCAAAAGTACTGTTTGCTGTCATGAAGAACTTTTTGAATTGTTGCCCATGCATTTGGTATGGCCTGATTCCGCTTGCCAGAAAATTTGCGTAATCAGCATACCATGGAACTTCTTTTTCAAAATGATGTTGAATAGCCAAAATTTGCTTGTCTGGAAAAACCTCTTTTATTTCTTGACTTCCACCACTTGACACATTCATTTCTATTCTTGAGAGATGATCGGCAACTTGGTTATTTACTCCTTTTCTATCAACTATCTCTATGTCAAATTCTTGTAAAAGAAGAACCCACCGAATAAGCCTTGGCTTAGCGTCGGTTTTGTTAAAAAGATATTTGATAGCGGAGTGGTCCGTATGAACAATGACTTTTGTGCCGATTAAATAAGAACGAAAACGGTCAAAAGCAAATACTACGGCAAGTAACTATTTCTCAGTTGTTGTATAATTTAATTGAGCTTCGATAAGAGTTTTACTTGCGTAGTAAATGGGGTGAAAAATCTTTTCTTTCTTTTGTCCCAAAACGGCACCTACCGCCCAATCACTAGCATCGCACATTACCTCGAAAGGTTTTGTCCAATCCGGTGCTATTACAATAGGTGCAGAGACAAGAGCACCTTTGATTGTTGAAAAAGCCGTTTTACATTTGGAAGTAAAATCAAAAGTTTGGTCAACATGCAGTAAATTACACAGTGGCTTCGCAATTTTTGAAAAATCCTTTATAAAACGCCGGTAAAATCCTGCATGTCCCAAAAAACTTCTAATGCCTTTAACCGAAGTGGGTTCGGGTAATTGCATTATTACTTCTAATTTAGCTTTATCAACTTCCAAACCTTTTTTTAGAAACCATGTGACCCAACACAATTCCTTCTTGAACCATAAAATGACATTTTTCCCAATTCAAGATTAAATCGTGCGTTTCACATCTTTCTAAACTCTTTCTCAAATTATCAAGACAGACATCAAAAGACGTTCCAATCACCGAAAAATCATCCATGAAAACTTCCATGGTATCCTCAATCATATCCGAAAAAATAGACATTATGCAACGTTGGAAAGTTGCTGGAGCATTGCACAACCCAAATGGCATTCGCCGAAAAGCAAAAGTTCCGAAAGGACACGTGAAAGTCGTTTTTTCTTGATCCTCCGGAGCTATGTGGATTTGATTATAGCCCGAATATCCATCCAAAAAGCAATAAAATTCTTTTCCGGCTAATCGATCTAGCATTTGGTCTATAAAAGGCAAAGGAAAATGGTCTTTTTTTGTGGCTAGATTCAATTGTCTATAATCCATACATATTCTCCACCCGGTGACGGTCCTAGTAGGGATGAGTTCATTTTTCTCGTTTTTTTATAACCGTGGTTCCTCCCTTTTTAGGAACACATTGAACCGGACTAACCCAACCACTACTTGAAATGGGGTAAATAATACCCGCATCAAGCCATTTCATAATTTCTTTCTTAACGACCTCTTTCATGATGGGATTTAGTCGTCTTTGTGGTTGAACTTTGCCAATACTATTTTCTTCCAAAATAATCTTATGTTGGCAAATGGATGGACTAATTCCCTTAATGTCCGCTAAGGTCCAACCTATGGCTTTCTTGTGACTTTTCAACAATTCTAACAATTTCTCCTCTTGATCATTACTTAATTTGGAAGAAATAATTACAGGTAATTTTTCTTCTTCCAAGAGATAAGCATACTTAAGGTGACTAGGGAGAGGTTTTAAGTCCAATTCAGGAGCCTTAAGAATTGATGGCATTTGGGGAGGTCGATCATTAAAATCCAAATGTTCAAAGGCATCTATAACTTCCATCAAATCTTCTTCCGAAACATCACTTTCAAAACCTAACATTGGTTCTTCCTGAAAATCTTCTAAAAGGCTAGGCTCAAAATCATCACCTAAATTGTTGATGGCTTGACACTCTTCTAAATCACCGGTGAATTTTAGTGATTTAAAGACGTTGAAAGTCACCTGTTGGTCATTCACTCGCATGGTTAGCTCACCTTTTTGGACATCAATTAGTGTTCGGCCAGTCGCAAGAAAAGGTCTTCCTAAAATGATGGGAATATTTTTATCGGCCTCAAAGTCCAATACTAGAAAATCAGCCGGAAAAATGAATTTATCAACTTTGACCAAAATATCTTCAATTTTCCCTTTCGGATAAGCAATGGATCTATCCGTGAGTTGCAAAGTGACAGTAGTGGGTCTTACTTCACCAATTCCTAACTTGTTAAAATTTGACAAGGGCATGAGATTTATGCTTGCACCCAAGTCACATAGTGCATTTCCGACCTCTTGACCGCCAATGGAGCATGGAATGGTAAAACTTCCCGGGTCTTTGAGTTTCGGAGGGATCTTACACGTAAGAATTGCACTACATTCTTTGGTTAAAGCAACAGTCTCATATTCTCCTAGTCTCCTTTTTTGTTGAGAATGTCTTTTAAAAACTTAACATAGTTTGGCATTTGCTCGAGAGCTTCTACCAAAGGAATGTTAATATGGAGTTGTTTGAAAACGTCTAAAAACTTTTTAAACTGCACATCCATCTTTTTATCTTTGAATCTTTCAGGAAAAGGCAACTCACGTAGATCCAAGCTTGTTTGCTTTTTGCAGGGCGTGGGCACATGCTGCTCAGTATTTTTAATAGTACCCGAAGGAGCTGCTGTTTTAGACACAAAAACAGGGTCTTGCATTTTTTTAACAGCAGGAAACAATCCAGGAAAATTCTCTCTATTGAAGAGATGTGATTCTTTTTGCACATGAGAAGGCTTGCCGTTTTCACGTGAGTCCTCTATTTGACCTATTTCCATTATGCTTATGGCCTTAACATGCTCCTTGTGTGGTCCTTTTGGGTTCTCGGTGTCACTAGGCAAGGTCCCTTGTGGTCTATTTTTGAGCTCGGTCGCAAATTGACCAAGTTGGGTCTCAAACCCTCTCAAGGTTGCATTGGTTTGGTTGATAAAACCTTTAAGTAACGATTCGAGTGAGCCTTTACCTTCCGATGCATTTTGTTGCCTAGGTGCATGTGATTGTGAAGATTGACCATGTTGGTAATTGGATTGTGGGTTTTGGTAAAATCCCGGGGGATTTTGTGGTCGATGTTGCGGTTGAATTGCCCCGGGGGGTTGAAGTCCTTTTTATTTCCCGACCAAGAAAAATTCGGGTGATTCCGCCAATTCGGGTTATAAGTTTGGGAAAAAGGGATATTCCTAGCGTTTCCCAAATAATTTACCGAAGCGGGATTTCCCGGACAATTCTCATAATTATGACCTTCCCCGCAAAATGCACACGACTCATTAATAACTTGAGCTTGGTTTTTCTCTCCATTGATGTTTAAATTATTTTTTACCAAGTTGGACAAAGCCACAATTTGTGCATTTAACGAAGTGATGGCATCAATTTCATGAACTCCCGATGCATTTGGTGTGGTGATGGCACGAGCATTTTGCCATTCGGTGTTATTGTTGGCAACTTTTTCTAAAATCTCAAATGCCTCGTTGTAAGTTTTTGAAACAAAAGCACCACCGGCCGTAGCATCGAGAATAATTTTAGCAGCGTTAGAAAGACCATTATAAAATGTTTCTAATTGGATGCAATAGGGAATTCCATGATGAGGACATTTTCGAATTAAATCTTCAAATCTTTCCCATGCATCCGACACTGCCTCGTCATTCTCTTGCCGAAAGTTCATGATATCGTGCCTAAGCTTTACGTTTCTCGTTGGAGGAAAATATTTTTTAAGAAACTTTTCAGCTAGACCCGACCAAGTATCGATGGATTCCGGTGGTTGTGAATTTAGCCATGCTTTAGCTCTATCTCTTAACGTGTAAGTGAAGAGCGTCAAACGTAAGGCTTCCGGTGTTACTCCGGGAATACGAAAATGATCCGTCATTTCTATAAATGATTTCAAATGTGAATGCGGATCCTCCGAAGGTAATCCCCCAAATTGACCCATTACTTGGATCATTTGGAACATTACGGGTTCGGATTTAAAAGCTTGCGTATTCATGTTGGGCCTAATAATTCCCGGCTTTAATTGATCAAATTCGGGCGTTGCATAGTCCCTTATTTTTCTATCTTTACTATCGGCAATACCTACCGTTGTTTCAGGTGGTGGAGGTGGCGGCGGAGCTGCCATGTTTCGGTTATTCGGTGGGTTTTGCCGATTACCTCTTCTACGTCTAGCAATAGTTCTTTCGATTTCGTTATCAAGAGGTAAAAGTTCTCCGCGTTGCAACCGTGGCATACAACACGAGAAAATGCTTTTTGGAAACAAGTGACACAGGCTCGAACTAAAGTCAATATCTCAGGATAAAAATCACGCCAGTCCTCGGCAGCGGCGCCAAAAACTTGATAGCTATTTATCGTGTCCTAATTATAAACACAATATTTCCACAATAAAGGTGCAAGTATACACCAATTTTGGGATCGCTACAAGTAGTTTAATGGTATAAATACCAAGTATCGTATCCACAGGGACTAGACTACTGAGAATCAGAGACTTTCGTGAACTTCTTGCACAAGTTCCGAGTGAGAGAAAAATTATCGTTTGAAGGTGATTTAATTTAAACTACGAAATGTAACTTTTAATTAACGAATGGATATAGGTGTAAGCTTTTTCCTTGAGATAATCGTAGGAACAACATGGTCAGTCACGTCATGACACAAGTCGTCTATAAAAAGCCCGATCTCTCGAAAGTGGCTAATTATAAACCGTGCCAACTCGTGCCCACAAAGTGCCTACTGTAATTAACTCTTAATCTTGCCGATTTATCTAAGTATGATTTAAAAATCAAAGTTCTATCAATAAGAAGTTTTACTCCCAAATCTCTTTGGAATACTCGACTGACAATTGAACCTTAGTAAATCATGCAAAACCCGCCTCTCGACGTGGTCCGCAAAGACTTTCTCAAATCTTTGTGCATCACTTAAGCCGTATTTCAGATCTGCCCCTCTCGATGTCTAAGATCTAATATTAACACATAAAAGTGATCAGCTTATCTGCGTTGAGTGAAGTCTCGATTTAAGTGACCAATCTTAAGAGCTAGTAACAACGGCCACACCCAAGTGCGGTCTACTAGTCTCAAGTTAGGCTTACACCCACACCCATGAAGGTGCTTAGCTCATAATAAAATACATAACGAAAGAAGAATAAATAAAAACTACTTGCATTAAACTAGACGGAAATTAAAGTACAAGAATTAAAGAGTACGGAAAATAAATTACGGAAAATAAAACTAGGCGGAAATTAAAATGCTAAAATTAAAATGCAAGAAAGTAAATTCTAAACTAAATCTTCAAGCTTAAAAGCAATTAGCTTGAAGATGAAAGCAAGAAGTAAAATGGAGATAGTTGTTGGTGATGGAGAGAAATGTGAAATCCAGTGCCTCTTCAATGCTTCCAAATGGGTCTTTATATAGCCTTCAGATAGTTGAGGAAACCAAGAGCAGGTAAGTCATTCTCCCTATCCTAGTACAAACAAACAAACTCAGCCAAGTATTCAGCACCCAAAGACTTAACCATGGTCAGCCATTTACCACATGAGTTACGAATGCCCACTGTGGGCAGAACAATGCCCACTTTACGAACAACAGGTTATTTTCCACAAAAATTAGACTATTGGGTTCATTTATCATACCTTGCAAACATTATGGACCAAATGAAGGAGAAAGGAACAAAGTGGGTGTAAAATGTCCTAAATTCTATGAAAAGGAGTAATAAATAACTCTCAAGAATGAGAGTTATCAGCTATCCCACATTGGTGAGAAAAAAGAAAGTTTGAAAGAGTGAAATGTGTATAAGAATTGAGGAGATCATTCTTTTGTAGCAAGTGATAGTGTTGGCCCACATTAGTAAACCTTTTGTTGGCAAAAAAAACCTTGTTTATATATATCAAATCTTGAAATCAATGAGTATATCAATATATATATTAAAAGAGAAAACCACCATGTATGAGGTGGCATAATGTGGTTTGAGTATTCATCAAAACTTTAAATATGGTGTGTTTTGGCTATTCCACATTAGTGAGAAAAAAAGTTTGAAAGAGTAAAATGTGTATAAGAATTGAGGAGATCATTCTTTTGTAGCAAGTGATAGTGTTGGCCACATTAGTAAACCTTGGCAAAAAAAACTTTGTTTACAAAAAAGCTTTGTTTATATATATCAAATCTTGAAATCAATCAATATATCAATCAATATATATATATATATATATATATATATTAAAAGTGAAAACCAATCACGTAACTTATTTTTTTATATCCATAACTTCTTTTTTATATCCTTAAGGGTATTTTAGGGCTCTATCGGAAAATATAGATTCATGAAGCCAAATTATATATTCATGAAGCCAAATTTTATATTCATGAACCCAAAATATAGATTCATGAAGCATCAACAAAAAAATTTTGCAGATTCATCATTGTAGATTGGTTTGTACGGGGTTTGCACAAACTGACTGGTTTGCAATTGAGACTTCACCTATATATATATATATATATATATATATATATATATATATATATATTAAAAGTGAAAACCAATATATATGAGGTGGCATAATGTGGTTTGAGTATTCATCAAAACTTGAAATATGGTGTGTTTTGGCTATCCCACATTGGTGAGAAAAAGAAAGTTTGAAAGAGTGAAATATGTATAAGAATTGAGGAGATCATTCTTTTGTAGCAAGTGATAGTGTTGGCCCACATTAGAAAACATTTTGTTAGCAAAAAAGCTTTGTTTGCAAAAAGCTTTGTTTATATATATCAAATATTGAAATGTAGTGTGTTTTGGCTATCCCACATTGGTGAGATTTTTTTTAAAAGAGTGAAATGTGTATAAGAAATGAGGAGATCATTCATTTGTAGCAAGTGATAGTGTTGGCCTACATTAGTAAACATTTTGTTGGCAAAAAGGCTTTGTTTGCAAAAAAAATCTTTGATTATATACATCAAAAATTGAAATGTGGTGTGTTTTGGCCATCCCACATTGGGGAGAAAAAGAAAGTTTGAAAGAATGAAATGTGTATAAGAAATGTGGAGCTCATTCTTTTGTAGCAAGTCATAGTCTTGTCCCACATTAGTAAACCTTTTTTTTGGCAAAAAAAAAAGTTATCTGTATGTAATAAATTGTTAAAACAATATCTTTTTGATAAATAATTCTATATACATAAAATTTGGTTAAAAAACAACCAAGAATGATTGTATAAAAATACAACTAAGATTGACATTATAAAGTTTGTGTATTTCTTAAATATTGGATGTGGTTGAGCTTCCATATCCCATTGGTGGGAATAAGATAATCAACCGGTCTATATATATATATATATATATATATATATATATATAAAGAAAAACCAAGGGGTATTGAGGTGGCATCATGAGAATAGAGTATGGGTATATGTTGGTGAATTTTGGTTAAGTTTGAGATATCCCACATTGGTGAGAGATATAATTATTGGAGTATAGTGGTATGTATAAAAAAGAATGATAGGATGTCATTGTGTCAACTCATGGGGTTTGCGTCATGGGTGATCTTATTTAAATGACCCTATTTATGCAAAACAAAACATCATCAATATATATACTAGAAGAAGAACCAAGAGGTATTGAGGTGACATCAAGATAATAAAGTATTGGGGTATTGGTGAATTTTGGTTGAGTTTGAAATATCCCACATTGGTGAGAGATAGAAAGATTGGAGTATAGTGGTATGTATAAAAAAGAATGATAAGATGTCATTGTGTCAACTCACGAGGTTTGTGTCATGTGTTATCTTATTTAGATGACCCTATTTATGCAAAACAAATTTTATTATAAAAAATCGATATATATATTAAAAGAAAAACCAAGTGGTATTGAGTTGCCAGTATGAGAATAGAGTATTGGGGTATTGGTGAATTTTGGTTGAGTTTGAGATCCCACATTGGTAAGCGATAGAAAGATAAACCAAGAATGTTAGGATGTCATTGTGTCAACTCATGGGGTTTGCGTCATGGGTTATCTTATTTGGATGACACTATTTATGCAAAACAAATCTTATTATAAAAACGTTAAAAAAATTGTTGTGATTGAAAATTTTGAAGTAGAAAGTGACTATAAGAAATGAAGGATGGATGTTTTGTGTAAACTATGTCGTTGCTCAATTTAGTTTACCCTATTTTGCATCATCCCATATTGGTTTGAAGATACAAGTTTTGAAAGATGAAGTGAGTATAAGAAAGGGGGTGGAAATATTTGTTTCAACTCATGTGTTTGACCCAATTTAGCTTACCCTATTTTGCAAATGCATTTTGAAGTGGCACCATGAGAATTAAGTATTTTCAAATGGTGAATTGTGGTTGAATTTAAGTTGTCCCACATTGGTAAAAAGTTAAAAGATTGGAACAAATAAGTGAGTATATAAAATGAAGATGAGAGGTTTTTGTGTCAAGACATTGAGTTGCCATATTTAATGACCTTTTTTGAAAAATATATAAAAATCAAAACCGAGGATGAGGATTTGGCAACATTAAATTTGAGTAATCCTCAAATCTTGAAATGTGGTTTAGTTTCATCATCCCACATTGGTGAAAAGATCAAAGTTTTGAAGTATAAAATGACTATATATATTAAAAAATTAAAAGAATGTTTTTGTGTTAACTAATAAAGTTGTCTCATGTTTATTTAATGCAACTCATAGGCTTGACTAATTTTAGTCGAACCATAATTTGGAAGAAAAATAAAATTTTCAAACCTTTCGTAACAACAATAATGATAGGGTTGTGTGACATGTCGTTTGAGTTGAAAATAGCATAACAAAGTTGTTACCGATACATATGAAACTCTTCCTAACAACACATTTTATCAATATATAAAAACGAAGCACTTGTGGAAATATAGTCTTCATTTTAAAGTGTGTCTTATTAATAAACAAATAAAGAATACTTATCACTATCGTGCAACGCGCGAGACCCATACTAGTTCATATATAAAATTAAAACCAGGACCTCCAAACATTCATATGGAAAACTAAAATTAAAACTAAGCCAGACCTCCAAACATTCATACCGAAAACAACAACGAATTACTGAAAAACAACGACCCACCTGTAATACCCCGGGATTAACTTACTAGACCCGTTTGGTCTAACCCTCATTTTGTTTTCAAAAATATGTTTTCCAGGTCGAGGAATTGATAGCGGCAAAGGAAAGAATAAGGTGTAGGCGGCCTCCGTTGATCGATGATGTTTAAGAAGCTTTTATATATTTTGTAGTTTCAAGACTAATGAGACTGTACTTGGTTTGTTATGTAACTTTCGTTGTAAATCAATGATATATATGCAGGTTATGTTATATGTTGTATGTTATGGGAACTGGGTTGTTACAAATGGTATCAGAGCCCTAGTTTAAGGGATTTAGGTATTTGTACCCGTACCTAGACTTAAACTGCATGTGAAGTAGGATGTCCTTGATATATTAGAACCTTGGGATGCTAAGTATAAAAGGTAGAAGGAACATCATGTAAGGTAATTTTAGATTACACCTGGCCAGTGTAATTGTGATCTTACAGGTGCATATTTGGACTGGAATACCTTATTATATGGGGTATGTGCTTATGTGTATATTAACTCTATAAAAATCAACAGAGTGGCAGATCGGACTCGACGTATGGATAGATATGAAGACAGGTATATTCCTATAAACTCTATACGTGCTAAAGTGCTATATGACTTCGGTGCAAACTGATAATCTGTATTTCCGTGCTTTTGTTGCTTATATGTGTTAGAGGTATAGATAGGTGTGGGATGTCTATTTAGTTATTTCCTATGGTTTTGATTGAGTTCGAGGTAGTAGTGGAAACTAAGTATTCATACCTTTTCGCTTAATCGAATTCCGGGACGGAATTCTTTTAAGGGGGAGATAATGTAATACCCCGGGTAAGTTCGTTAGTTAAAATCCCTTTTTCCGTTAAGAAAAGTTAACTTTAAAGTTAATGTTTAGGGTAAGTTTGGGTAAATATATATGTTAAGGGTGTTTGGAGTTATTATTGAGAAGTTCAAGGACCAAAGTAGTAAATTAAGTTTGATATTATCTAATTGATATTCAGATATTATTCACAAGCAGAAAATCAGTAAAGTTAGTGTGTGTGTGTGTGTGTTGAGAGAAAGCAAGAAGAGAAAAGAAGGGTTTGTGCTAAAGGGTTCAAATTGGTGTGTTTGGAAGATGAATTAAGGTATGTTCCTTTGTATTTTATGTTTGTAATCGCTTTTGGAAGGGTTCTATCAGAGTAGAAACATCACAAACACTTCTGGTATTAATTCAGTCGGTTTTCTGGGTAAAAAGTACCAAACCGACAGAGGTGTCCGGATGATATGAAGATATCCGGGTAGATTCTTGGGTGGTGTCCGGGTAGTTTTGTTGATAGTGTTCGGACGATTCGTTTGATGGTTTCCGGATGATTTAGATCCGGATGGCATCCAGATTCCTTGTGTTGTCCGAATAAATTGTGTTGTCCGGATTCTTTATGCTGTCCGGAAAAGTTGGGTTGTCCGGGTGGCTTTGGGCTGTCCCAAAACTATAGCTGTTTGGTTGTTTTGATGGCGAGAGTTAGGTAGATTTATCTAGAGTTCACGTGTTCAAATGGTAAGGGGATATTTGTATTTAATCTGTTTCAGATTCTGTGGATTTGGATTGAAAGATTGAATATTTTGGAGAAAAGCTTGGAAGTGTTTATGGATAAGCAAATCAGGTGAGTTTTGCTTTAAAACGTTTTTGAACTGGGATACATATATATGTGTATATATATATATATATGAGATGATTATGTGGTAGGAATATGATTATGTGTATATAAATGACAATATGATGTAATGAGATATATATTGTATTTATATAAGCTTTGCACTACACGAGTGCACTTGTTGCCGGGTTCCGGTGTGCGGACCGGTGAGTAGTCGGGTTCCGATGTGCGGACCGACGGGTAGCCGGGTTCCGGTGTGCGGACCGGTTGTTGATTTATTAGTTGGCTTGCTACCAACTAATATGGCCATTTGTGGAGGAATAAGGTGAATGAGATGTACACGATGCACGAGTCTGGATTGGTATTTAAATACGTGTGGTATGTTTATATTTTACGAAAGGGTTACCAAAGGTTTATCTAAACTATTTTGATACAAAGGATTTACATAAAAGGTTTTATAATGATTTTGGAAAGGACCGGGATTAACTTACTAGACCCGTTTGGTCTAACCCTCATTTTGTTTTCAAAAATATGTTTTCCAGGTCGAGGAATTGATAGCGGCAAAGGAAAGAATAAGGTGTAGGCGGCCTCCGTTGATCGATGATGTTTAAGAAGCTTTTATATATTTTGTAGTTTCAAGACTAATGAGACTGTACTTGGTTTGTTATGTAACTTTCGTTGTAAATCAATGATATATATATACAGGTTATGTTATATGTTGTATGTTATGGGAACTGGGTTGTTACACCACCTCCAGACAGTCATATAGAAAACTAGCATTAAACCGGAAACATGTTACTGAACCCCCCCCCCCCAAACAAACAAACCTATGGATGAACACCTCTGTGTCGATCGAGAATATCCATCAGTCGACTGGTTTATATTACCAGCAACTCGTTCCTATACTGATTTCCTTCTGAGTTTCTTGTACCTCCACATGCTCAGTATTGTATTCAGTCACTAGACATTGATGCAACTCTTTGAGTTCGCTGAAGAAATCCTCTAATGCCTTTAGTGATCTCGGCACATCTAAAACTTGCCACTAGTTTCCATCCATGACATAAAGGAGAGATCATGGATGGAAACTAGGCGACTAATACCCGTCAGATTAACGCTGAAAAAAATATAAAAATTACACCAAAAAATTACTTATAAAATATAAAATCAATAATATATTTATGATGACATATGCATACAAAAGATGTTTTATTTATAAACCATTCAATTTAACAAATCATATAAATTAATCTTTTTCGTCAATCTAGTCTAATAGGCATCTTATTCCATTTTGTTTTCTATTTTAATTGCATGATCATAATGAATGAACTTTGTCATCTTTCATATTTTGGTTGGTTTTCTATGTATGGATAAAGTTGACCGTGTAGACAAAGTTGGTTGTATCAATTAGATAAAGTTGTTGTTTGTTAGCTATACTGAATAAACTGTCTGAATATGAAAATGACTGTTTTACCCCTAAATTTAGAAAAAGATAGAAAAATAGTGGTTCATGTAAAAATAAAATCATAACAGTGGTAAAAACTACCACAAAAACAAGTTTTATATCCGACTATTGAGTCCAAAATTTAAAACACCTGCAACTTGAAATTTAAAACCAGAAGATTTAAGAGTTTCAAATCTAAACCTAAAGAAGAGAGAAGAGGATGACGACGAGATGCTCCAGCGAGAGAGAGGGTTGCGACCGAGGGTTCTATTCGAGCAACGAAGTGAGAGGGTTTTGGTGCGATGGAGAGGTTTTTTGTTCTATTGTGCCTCTGACGTGTAGCTCATTTGGCAAAGGGGTGAGTTGTTTTTCCCAAATAAGGTCCTGGATGAACACCTATGGATGAATAAACAAACCTATGGATGAACACCTCTGTGTCGATCGAGAAAATCCATCAGTCGACCGATTTATATTACTAGTAACTCGTTCCTATACTGATTTCCTTCTGAGTTTCTTCTACCTCCCCATGCTCAGTATTGTATTCAGTCACTAGACATTGATGCAACTCTTTGAGTTCGCTGAAGAAATCCTCTAATGCCTTTAGTGATCTCGGCACATCTAAAACTTGCCACTAGTTTCCATCCATGAAATAAAGGAGAGATCATGGATGGAAACTAGGCGAGTAATACCCGGCAGATTAAGGCTGAAAAAAATATAAAAATTACACCAAAAAATTACTTATAAAATATAAAATCAAATATATATTTTTTATATATTTATGATGACATATGCATACAAAAGATGTTTTATTTATAAACCATTCAATTTAACAAATCATATAAATTAATCTTTATCGTCAATCTAGTCTAATAGGTATCTTATTCCATTTTGTTTTCTATTTTAATTGCATGATCATAATGAATGAACTTTGTCATCTTTCATATTTTGGTTGGTTTTCTATGTATGGATAAAGTTGACCGTGTAGACAAAGTAGGTTGTATCAATTAGATAAAGTTGTTTGTTAGCTATGTTGAATAAACTGTCTGAATATGAAAATGACTGTTTTACCCCTAAATTTAGAAAAAGATAAAAAATAGTGGTTCATGTAAAAATAAAATCATAACAATGGTAAAAACTACCACAAAAACAAGTTTTATATCCAACTATCAAGTCCAAAATACTATGGATTTAGCGTCCAAATTCGTAGATTTCAGATAAAAATTACAAGAAAAATAAAAATAAAAAAAATAAGAAGACCATTGTTGCTGTAGCTTCAAGTTCCAATCATGGAGGTCTCGATTTTTGCTTCCAATGCCTTCATCTTCAAGAAGATATCAAAAATTGAATCTCACAAAATAATACCCATCCTTTCCAATTTTTCATAAAACCCATCCCTTGCGATAACTTTCAGATTTGAACACACAAAACAAACAGAACGTCGAGAAGATTTAAGAGTCAAACACCTACAACTTGAAATACCCATCCTTGCGATAGCCTTCATAATACCTATTTTTTTAATCGGTCAAACACCTGCAACTTGAATTTTAAAACCAGAAGATTTAAGAGATTCAAATCTAAACCTAAAGAAGAGACGAGAGGATGACGCCGAGATGCTCCGGCGAGATAGAGGGTTGCGACCGAGGGTTCTATTCAAGCGACGAAGTGAGAGGGTTTTGATGCGATGGAGAGGTTTTTTGTCCACAAAAATATTTCTATTGTGCCTCTGACGTGTAGCTCAGTTGGCAAATGGGTGAGTTGTTTTGCCCAAATACATATTGGATGAACACCTATGGATGAAGAAACAAACCTATGGATGAACACCTCTGTGTCGATCGAGAAAATCCATCAGTCCACTGATTTTATATTACCAGCAACTCGTTCCTATACTGATTTCCTTCTGAGTTTCTTCTACCTCCCTATGCTCAGTATTGTATTCAGTCACTAGACATTGATGCAACTCTTTGAGTTCCCTGAAGAAATCCTCTAATGCCTTTAGTGATCTCGGCACATCTAAAACTTGCCACTAGTTTCCATCCATGAAATAAAGGAGAGATCATGGATGGAAACTAGGCGAGTAATACCCGACAGATTAAGGCTGAAAAAAAATATAAAAATTACACCAAAAAATTACTTATAAAATATAAAATCAAATATATATTTTTTATATATTTATGATGACATATGCATACAAAAGATGTTTTATTTATAAACCATTCAATTTAACAAATCATATAAATTAATCTTTATCGTAAATCTAGTCTAATAGGTATCTTATTCCATTTTGTTTTCTATTTTAATTGCATGATCATAATGAATGAACTTTGTCATCTTTCGTATTTTGGTTGGTTTTCTATATATGGATAAAGTTGACCGTGTAGACAAAGTTGGTTGTATCAATTAGATAAAGTAGTTGTTTGTTAGCTATGCTGAATAAACTGTATGAATATAAAAATTACTGTTTTACCCCTAAATTTAGAAAAAGATAAAAAATAGTGGTTCATGTAAAAATAAAATCATAACAGTGGTAAAAACTACCACAAAAACAAGTTTTATATCTGATTATTAAGTTCAAAATACTATGGATTTAGCGTCCAAATTCGTAGATTTCAGATAAAAATTACAAGAAAAATAAAAATAAAAAAAATAAGAAGACCATTGTTGTTGTAGCTTAAAGTTCCAATCATGGAGGTCTCGATTTTTGCTTCCAATGCCTTCATCTTCAAGAAGATATCAAAAATTGAATCTCAACAAAATAATACCCATCCTTTCCAATTTTTCATAGAACCCATCCCTTGCGATAACTTTCAGATTTGAACACACAAAACAAATAGAACGTCGAGAAGATTTAAGAGTCAAACACCTACAACTTGAAATACTCATCCTTGCGATAGCCTTCATAATACCTATTTTTTTAATCGGTCAAACACCTGCAACTTGAAATTTAAAACCAGAAGATTTAAGAGATTCAAATCTAAACCTAAAGAAGAGACGAGAGGATGACGACGAGATGCTCCAGCGAGAGAGAGAGAGGGTTGCGACCGAGGGTTCTATTCGAGCGACGAAGTGAGAGGGTTTTGATGCGATGGAGAGGTTTTTTGTCCACAAAAATCTTTCTATTGTGCCTCTGACGTGTAGCTCAGTTGGCAAATGGGGAGTTGTTTTGCCCAAATACATATCAGGTCATGGATGAACACCTATGGATGAAGAAACAAACGTATGGATGAACACCTCTGTGTCGATCGAGAAAATCCATCAATCCACTGATTTTATATTACCATCAACTCGTTCCTATACTGATTTCCTTCTTAGTTTCTTCTACCTCCCTATGCTCAGTATTGTATTCAGTCACTAGACATTGATGCAACTCTTTGAGTTCGCTGAAGAAATCCTCTAATGCCTTTAGTGATCTCGGCACATCTAAAACTTGCCACTAGTTTCCATCCATGAAATAAAGGAGAGATCATGGATGGAAACTAGGCGAGTAATACCCGACAAATTAAGGCTGAAAAAAATATAAAAATTACATCAAAAAATTACTTATAAAATATAAAATCAAATATATATTTTTTAGGGAAATTAATTAAAATGCCACAAGTTTGACCAACACTTACCAAAATGCCACAAATCTCTCTCAGTTTGCAAAAATGCCATTTTTTCCCTCGATGGGAGCCCGCGATCGCGGGCCCAGGGACCATTTTTGACATTTTTTGAAACTTGCAGGGACCATTTTTGAAAAATTCTATCCCGCAGTCGCGGGCTCCCATCGCGGGGGTTTTATTTTTGTGACTTTTCAATTGCAATGGACCATTTTTGAAAAATTGAACCGCGGTCACGGTTGAAAAGTCCCGGGCACATCCTTTTTATTGATTTTTAATTGTAATTTACACTTTTAACCCCTATACTTATTTACCTACTTTACTTTATACCTTTTACTTTCATAATTTTAATTTTACATTTAACACATATAATCGTTTATTAACTATAATACATTAAAAAATACGTTTTAATTTTAACAAGATACGCTATTATAATCGTCTCTTCGATACGTTCGAAATGAGCCCAATCTTGAATTTTTTTGGATTTATATATTTTAATATATATCATATACACTACATAAAAAATATTTTTTATATTTAAAATTCATACCCTTATAGTTAATTATTTAATTTATGATACATCTCTTATTTTTTTTTTCAATTTTGTTTTACACTTCTATCGCATTAACATAATAATCATATATTAACTAATTCATTAAATCGTTTTAAATTATTATTATTTGTATGTGTTTATAGATATCGTGAATGGCAATAGGACAAACTTTCACGAGAAGTGTATGAATTTTAAATATAAATATTTTTTATGTAGTGTATATGATATATATTAAAATATATAAATCCAAAAAAATTCAAGATTGGGCTCATTTCGAACGTATCGAATAGACGATTATAATGGTGTAACTTGTTAAAAGTAAAACGTGTTTTTAACGTATTTTAGTTAATAAACGATTATATGTGTTAAATGTAAAATTAAATTATGAAAGTAAATGTATAAAGTAAAGTTAGTAAATAAGTATAGGGGTTGAAAGTGTAAATATGAAATCAAAATCACAATTTCGAATTGAAATTTACACTTTCAACCCCTATACGTATTTACTTATTTTACTTTATACCTTTTACTTTCATAATTTAAATTTTACATTTAACACATATAATCGTTTATTAACGAAAATACGTTAAAAAATACGTTTTAATTTTAACAAGTTACACCATTATAATCGTCTCTTCGATACGTTCGAAATGAGCTCAATCTTGAATTTTTTTGGATTTATATATTTTAATATATATCATATACACTACATAAAAAAATTATATTTAAAATTCATACCCTTATAGTTAATTATTTAATTTATGGTACATCTTTTTTTTCAATTTTGTTTTACACTTCTATCGCATTAACATAATAATCATATATTAACTAATTCATTAAATCGTTTTAAATTATTATTATTTGAACGTGTTTATAAATATCGTGAATGGCAATAGGAGAAGGTTTCACGAGAAGAATATGAAATGGGGTTTTAACAAGTTGGTATCACTAGACTCATTTAAGAATTGTGAAAATGGGTATTTATCGAACGATGATTCATGTGTGTTTGGAACTGAAGTATTTGCAGTTACAGAGTATGTACAAAAGGATCGATGTCTGTCCATCACAAAGCCTCCGCCAATTTGTAATACTTACACCTGGACCATCGATAATAAAATAAATAAAACGTATTTTAACTATAAGAGTACCATAAATTAAATAATTAACTATAAGGGTATGAATTTTAAATATAAAAAATATTTTTTATGTAGTGTATATGATATATATTAAAATATATAAATCCAAAAAAATTCAAGATTTAGCTCATTTCGAACGTATAGAAGAGACGATTATAATAGCGTAACTTGTTAAAATTAAAACGTATTTTTTTAACGTATTATAGTTAATAAACGATTATATGTGTTAAATGTAAAGTTAAAATTATGAAAGTAAAAGGTATAAAGTAAAGAAGGTAAATAAGTATAGGGTTTGAAAGTGTAAATTACAATAAAAAGCATGTGCCGCGGGACTTTTCAACCGTGACCGCGGTTCAATTTTTCAAAAAAGGTCCCTGGAATTTTTCAAAAATGGTCTCTTGGAATTGAAAAGTCACAAAAATAAAATCCCCACGATGGGAGCCCGCGACCGCGGGATGGAATTTTTCAAAAATGATCCCTGCAAGTTTCAAAAAGTGTCAAAAATGGTCCATGGGCCCGCGATCGCGGGCTCCCATCGCGAGAAAAAATGGCATTTTTGCAAACTGGGAGAGATTTGTGGCATTTTGGTAAGTGTTGGTCAAACTTGTGGCCTTTTAATTAATTTCCCTATTTTTTATATATTTATGATGACATATGCATACAAAAGATGTTTTATTTATAAACCATTCAATTTAACAAATCATATAAATTAATCTTTATGGTCAATCTAGTCTAATAGGTATCTTATTCCATTTTGTTTTCTATTTTAATTGCATGATCATAATGAATGAACTTTGTCATCTTTCATATTTTGGTTGGTTTTCTATGTATGGATAAAGTTGACCGTGTAGACAAAGTTGGTTGTATCAATAGATAAGGTTGTTTGTTAGCTATGCTGAATAAACTGTCTGAATATGAAAATGACTGTTTTACCCCTAAATTTAGAAAAAGATAAAAAATAGTGGTTCATGTAAAAATAAAATCATAACAATGGTAAAAACTACCACAAAAACAAGTTTTATATCCAACTATCGAGTCCAAAATACTATGGATTTAGCGTCCAAATTCGTAGATTTCAGATAAAAATTACAAGAAAAATAAAAATAAAAAAATAAGAAGACCATTGTTGCTGTAGCTTCAAGTTCCAATCATGGAGGTCTCGATTTTTGCTTCCAATGCCTTCATCTTCAAGAAGATATCAAAAATTGAATCTTCCACCCTTTCTAATTTTTCATAAAACCCATCCCTTGCGATAACTTTCAGATTTGAACACACAAAACAAATAGAACGTCGAGAAGATTTAAGAGTCAAACACCTACAACTTGAAATACCCATCCTTGCGATAGCCTTCATAATACATATTTTTTTAATCGGTCAAACACCTACAACTTGAAATTTAAAACCAAAAATCTAAACCTAAAGAAGAGACGAGAGGATGACGACGAGATGCTCCGGCGAGAGAGAGGGTTGCGACCGAGGGTCCTATTCGAGCGACGAAGTGAGAGGGTTTTGGTGCGATGGAGAGGTTTTTTGTCCACAAAAATATTTCTATTGTGCCTCTGACGTGTAGCTCAGTTGGCAAAGGGGTGAGTTGTTTTGCCCAAATACATATCTAGATGAACACCTATGGATGAAGAAACAAACCTATGGATGAACACCTCTGTGTCGATCGAGAATATCCATCAGTCGACTGATTTATATTACCAGCAACTCGTTCCTATACTGATTTCCTTCTGAGTTTCTTCTACCTCCCCATGCTCAGTATTGTATTCAGTCACTAGACATTGATGCAACTCTTTGAGTTCGCTGAAGAAATCCTCTAATGCCTTTAGTGATCTCGGCACATCTAAAACTTGCCACTAGTTTCCATCCATGAAATAAAGGAGAGACCATGGATGGAAACTAGGCGAGTAATACCCGACAGATTAAGGCTGAAAAAAATATAAAAATTACACCAAAAAATTACTTATACAATATAAAATCAAATATATATTTTTGACATATTTATGATGACATATGCATACAAAAGATGTTTTATTTATAAACCATTCAATTTAACAAATCATATAAATTAATCTTTATCGTCAATCTAGCCTAATAGGTATCTTATTCCATTTTGTTTTCTACATCGAGGATATTTTGTTGGTGCAAGTGTACCACATCTCTATATATTTTATATACTTATTTTGATGATTACAAACACACCGTATTATTGTTTTTCTAACAATTTTATCCAAGTGTGCAGTTAATTGGACAACATGAAGATTTTATCTGAAGAGTCCAAGACTGGTGTTTACGTCATCATATATCTCATAATAATAAACACCCTAAAATAATATACCACTTGGATACTTTAAAAACCTAACCCAACTATTTTTTAAATCTTTGATTTAAATTAATTCAAGAATGTTGACTTTTTTTTGGAATAAAACAAAAAGAATTCAGTTGCCTTTTTAAGCTATGGTCGCTCCTGACGCAGACACCTTTTTGCAGGCGGTATACCGCGTGGTGTATGGCGGTATACCGCGGCTCTGCTACAAGTGTTGCAGGTTGCTTTTTGCAGGTTGACTTTTTTGTCAGCACCTTTTTCTGGGCGGTATACCGCGCCCATTTAGGCGGTATACCGCGGCACCTTTTGACCGTTGCCACGTCCAGCTTAAATACATGCAGCTTCTCAGCATTTATGTCAAGAGATAAGCAGACATTGAATACCCAGCTCTTGAAAGAATACTCAGCTCCTCATCTCATTTAATAACTTATTCAAGTTATAATTTTTTGAGTGATCAACCTCTCACAAATCCAAGTGTTATACTTATACAAGAGTGATTAACATTGTGAGATATATTCTCTTGTAAGTATTTGAATAGTGTGAGTGATTCACGTTCTCAAGCAAAAGCAAGAGATTTTATTATCATTGTATCAAGGTTTGTGTTCTACCATAAAGAACACTTATAGTGAATCAGTGTGTCGAGAAGTGTCTCGGCAAGTGGACTAGCCAGCCAGTTGGTGGTGAACCACTTTAAATCTCGGTGTCGGTATCAATATTCTCTACCCTTATCTCTTTATATTCCCGTTGTGCACTTAATTTTATTTATATATTTGTGGTGCATGCAATATTTGTTGTTGATTTTGATAAGAGAATTTTTATTTGTGAAATAATTTTAAATACAACCTTTACCCCCCCTAAGGTTGTCCTAACAATTGGTATCAGAGCAGGTTGCAAGTTTCTGTGCTTTTTAAAAACTTGTTCTTGTATTTTAAATGGCAACCTCTGAGGGAATTATTTCTACAAAGATTCCGCAAATTGACACCGAAAATTTTGGTCTTTGGGCAAATCTTTTTGAATGCTACGTTCGTGGCAAAAGTCGAAAAATTTGGGACATTATTAAAAATGGAGATTATAAACCCACCAAAACCAAAGATGGAGTAATTAGTGAAAAACCAGTAGCGGAATGGTCCGCCGCTGAGGATGCTTGGGTTTGCTTAAATTTTGAAGCTAAAAATATCCTTTTTTCGGCACTTACTAAAGATGAGATTGAACGTGTTTATTCTTGTGAAACTGCTCACGATATTTGGGAAAATCTAAATAATACTCATAGAGGAAATTCTCAAGTCAAAAGCTCAAAAATAAATATTCTTGTACATGATTATGAAATGTTTGAGATGTTAAAAGATGAGTCAATCGACTCAATGTTTAAACGTTTTAACCTTATCATGGTGAGCTTGAAAGGTCTTGGTAGAACATATCCTAACGAAGATTACGTGCGAAAAATTCTTCGAGCGCTTCCTCCGGAGTGGATGCCGAAAATCACATCCTTGGAAGACTCCCGTGACCTCTCAATGATGAAATTAGATGATCTCATTGGAAATCTCAAAGTGCATGAAATTGCACTAAAAAGGAACAAAGATCGGGAGCATGATAAAAAGAAATCTTTGGCGCTTAAAGCTTCAACTTCAAGTGACGAGAAGGAGAAGAAGAAAAAGAAGGAGAAAGCTAGCTCCTCAAAGGATCAACCCGAACATCTTGACGATGTAGCCATGTTGGTAAGAAATTTTTCTAAATTTTTAGCTAACAAAAGGTTTTCAAGAAATGATAGGTTTCAAAGAAAAGGAGATTATCGCCGTGGTGGAGAAAACCGAAGCCGAAAGTTCCATAAACGGAACGACAAAATAAATAAAAATGGCGAATCAAGTGATGATGAAGAAGCCAAGAAAAAGAAGGGCTTTTGCTACTCATGTGGAGACAAGGATCACTATGCCAACGAGTGTCCAAAAAGAAATAAACCTAAAATCAAGAAGGAGAAAGCCTTCGTTGGAGGCGCGTGGAGCGCAAGTGAAGATGAAAATGAGTATGAAGCCATTTGTCTCATGGCGGAAAGCGACGATGAGGTAAACTCGTGTTACTCAAATTACTCTAGCGATGATGAATGTAATGATGATGATGATCTTGATATGTTAAATGATGCCTTTCAAAAAATGGTTATGCTTACAAATAATTATAAAGATGAGAACGCAAAATTAAAGGAAGAATTATTATTAAGTAAAAAGGAAATTCATGATAGCAAACAAAAAATTGCATGCGATAATGAAAAAATCATAAATTTAGAAAATAAATTAAGTGAAAAATATGTTTGCAATTCTTGTGACATTTTAAATAAAGAAATTGCATGCCTTGAGAAAAGAATAGTTGAAAATGATTTATGTGCTAATTGTGATGTGCTTAAAAAGGAAAATGCATGTTTAAAAGAAAAATGTGATAAACATGAAAAAGATAATTTGTTAGCACATGCCTTTCAAAGTAGCAATGAGAAAGTGCTTAAAATGTTAAATATGTCAAATAGCACTAATTGTAGAAAAGGCGTTGGTTCCGATACGTGTAAAGATAAGTGCTTATGTATGCCTATCAAAAGATGTTTTGAACCACCAAAAAATATTGAAATGAGAAAACCGTACGTGCAAAAATCCTCATATATGTCCAACATAAATAATGTGAATTATAAGTCTAAGAAATCTTATGCATGCATGTATAATAGTAAATTTTCTAGACCAAAAAATTGTGTGAATATGCATGCTCCTTTTTACGTCTTTGATAAATATGATCGTAAAATTAAAATGGTACCAAAGTGGATTCCTAAAGGCTCCTTTAGTGTTGATAATCCCGGTGGCATGCGTTTATGGTTTTAAATTTTTTTTGTATATATATATTATATACATATATATATATATATATATATATATATATATTCTGTGTTTGAAAATTATGAATCAACTCCGAATAGGCTCACCTATTTGGATACGGTGTCTAGGAAAGATAAAGGCGAATTCTTCGAATTCTAATGAGGTCGGTTTTTAAAGTGCCTTCGCGCTTACCACCCTCACCGTCTTTCCTGGTCGCTTCCAAGTAGAGCTACCGAAAAGGGTTGAGTAAATAATTCTCTTGTCTGTATATTTTTTGTGAAAATATATTTATTATTATATGTGGTTTTCTATGCTAACTTTCAAAGGACCCATAAGATGTGGGGACCATAAAAGTTGTACTTTAAATGTTGTAGATAAATCTTGATATGGATTGGATTCTTGATAGTGGATGCACACGTCACATGACCGGAAACCATAATCTTTTTTCATCATATGAGTCATGTGATGGTGGACTAGTAATTTTTGGAGGAAACTCCAAAGGAAAGGTAATTGGGAAAGGTACAATTTCTTGCAACAATGTTACATTTTTAGATGTTACGCATGTTGATAATTTGAAATTTAACTTGCTAAGTGTTCGTCAACTGTGCAAAAATGGTATAATTGTTGTTTTTGAAGAAGACTCTTGCAAAATTCTGAAAAATGGTAAAGTTCTTTTGAATGGGGTTATAAAAGGAAATCTTTATGTTTGTAAAACTGATGTAAATGAAAATGTTTGTTTATCTTCCGTATATGATAATTCGACCTTGTGGCATAGACGTTTAGGTCACGCTAACCTTAGATTAATTCAAAATTTGAAAAATAAGGAGCTTGTGAGTAACCTTCCAAAATTAAAATTTGATAATCATTTTTGTGATGCATGTCGTGTCGGCAAACAAACTCATGTTTCTCATAAATCAAAAAATGTGATTTCAACTAAAAGAGTTTTAGAACTTTTACACATGGATCTTTTTGGCCCTATGGCCATTCAAAGTTTTGGAGGAAATTATTACACTCTAGTAATTGTAGATGATTTTTCCCGATATACGTGGACTTTATTCTTAAAACATAAAAATGAAGCTTTTGAAAAATTTAAGATTTTGGGAAAACGAATTCAAAACCAACAAGGTTGCACGATTGTTTCGATTCGTACGGACCATGGACGCGAATTCGATAATGAAACTCAATTTGGTGCGTTTTGCGACAAATATGGTATAACGCACAATTTTTCTGCTCCTCGCACTCCTCAATCTAATGGGGTTGTGGAGAGGAAAAATAGAACCCTACAAGAAATGAGTAGGACTATGCTTAATGAACATCAAGTTCCCCAAAAGTTTTGGTGTGATGCCGTAGCTACCGCGACCTATGTCCTCAATCGTGTGCTAATTAGGAGTATCCTAAATAAGACCCCTTATGAGATCCTACGTGGTAGAAGGCCTTCCTTAGCTCATCTTAAGGTATTTGGTTGTAAATGTTTTATTTTAGATACCAAATCTTATTTGACCAAATTTGACCCAAAAGCCTATGAGGGAGTATTCCTTGGTTATTCTTGGAATAGCAAAGCCTATAGAGTCCTTAATAAAGAGACCATGGTTGTAGAAGAATCCCTAAATGTAAGCTTTGATGAAAGTCCTCCTAAACCTAGTGCACCCTTAGTAAATGATAATGGTTGTGAAGGAGATGCACTAGCCCAACATCTTAGAACCTTGGACTTAGGAACCCAATCTCTTACAAACAATGTAGAATCTAGTGATGCCCCTCCATGTTATGTTCCACAAGGAGTAGATGATCCTAACCTTAGAACATCTAGAGGCCATCCCGTAGATCAAATCATAGGTGACCTAAACCAAAGAACGACTAGATCACAAATCCATACCCTTTGTGCCTTTCACGCCTTTATCTCAGCCATAGAACCTAAAAACATAGAAGAAGCTTTAGGTGATGAGGATTGGATAATGGCCATGCAAGAAGAGTTAAACCAGTTTACTAGGAATGATGTGTGGGACTTAGTTCCTTGCCCTAGCGGTCAAACCATTATTGGCACACGATGGGTCTTTCGTAACAAGGTAGACGAAAACGGTGAAGTCACCCGAAACAAGGCACGTTTAGTTGCCAAGGGGTACAATCAACAAGAAGGTATCGATTATGATGAAACCTTTGCACCAGTTGCAAGGTTAGAGTCTATTCGAATGCTTCTCGCTTTTGCGAATGCTAAAAATTTTAAATTATATCAAATGGATGTCAAAAGTGCTTTCCTAAATGGTTTTATAAATGAGGAGGTATATGTTTCCCAACCTCCCGGCTTTGAAAATTTTGAAAATCCGACGCATGTTTATAAATTAAAAAAGGCGCTTTATGGTTTAAAGCAAGCTCCGCGTGCGTGGTATGATAGATTAAAATCTTTTTTAATTACAAGTGGTTATATTATGGGTAAAATAGATAATACTTTGTTTGTCAAATATGCTCAAAATGATATTGTGGTTGTGCAAGTGTATGTTGATGATATTATCTTTGGTTCTACAAATGAAAATCTTTGTAATGAATTTGCTACAAAAATGACTAATGAATTTGAAATGAGCATGATGGGAGAATTAAAATTCTTCTTAGGATTGCAAATAAAACAAAGTGAAAATGGCACTTTTATAAGTCAATCAAAATACTGTAAAGACATGTTGAAAAAGTTTAATTTTGAAAATGTCAAACCTGTTGAAACTCCGATGACCACCAATCTAAAATTATCTAGTGACGAAGAGGGAACCGATTTTAATGAAAAGATTTATCGTGGCATGATTGGTAGCTTATTGTATTTAACTGCTAGTAGACCTGATATCATGTATAGTGTGTGTTTATGTGCTCGCTTTCAATCTTCGCCTAAACAATCTCACTATGAAGCCGTCAAGCGTATTTTCAGATATCTTAGAGGGACTACGAATCTTGGACTATGGTATCCAAAACAACCCGAGCTAGAAGTAACATGCTTCACCGATTCCGATCTTGGTGGCTCGATGGTTGATCGAAAAAGCACTAGTGGAGTATGTGCCTTTATAGGTCTCTCGCTTGTGTCTTGGTTTTCCAAGAAACAACATTCCGTAGCCTTATCCACTACCGAAGCGGAATATGTAGCCGCCGCGAGAGCGTGTGCTCAAGTTCTATGGATGAAGCACACACTTACCGACTTTGAGGTACGTCAATCCAAAATTCCAATTATGTGTGATAACTCAAGTGCCATAAACCTAAGTAAAAATCCCGTTTTACATTCTCGTACCAAACATATTGAGTTGCGACATCATTTTCTACGAGATAATGTTCAAAAAGGCCACATTGTGCTTGAAAAAGTTGATTCCGAAGACAATTTGGCCGATATTTTTACTAAAGCCCTAAACAAAAAATCGTTCTTTAAATTAAGACTTGGTTTAGGCATGCTTGAGTATAACCCATGAGATAATGCTACTCTCAATTATATGCATATTTTGAGGGGGAGCATCTCTCGAGGGGGAGCATAGCGTCCTTCTTAACCCTTTTTGCTTCGACAAAAGGGGGAGAGAAACCGAGTATGCTCTCGTGTTTAGCGGTTGTGTTTGTCATCATCAAAAAGGGGGAGATTGTTGGTGCAAGTGTACCACATCTCTATATATTTTATATACTTATTTTGATGATTACAAACACACCGTATTATTGTTTTTCTAACAATTTTATCCAAGTGTGCAGTTAATTGGACAACATGAAGATTTTATCTGAAGAGTCCAAGACTGGTGTTTACGTCATCATATATCTCATAATAATAAACACCCTAAAATAATATACCACTTGGATACTTTAAAAACCTAACCCAACTATTTTTTAAATCTTTGATTTAAATTAATTCAAGAATGTTGACTTTTTTTTGGAATAAAACAAAAAGAATTCAGTTGCCTTTTTAAGCTATGGTCGCTCCTGACGCAGACACCTTTTTGCAGGCGGTATACCGCGTGGTGTATGGCGGTATACCGCGGCTCTGCTACAAGTGTTGCAGGTTGCTTTTTGCAGGTTGACTTTTTTGTCAGCACCTTTTTCTGGGCGGTATACCGCGCCCATTTAGGCGGTATACCGCGGCACCTTTTGACCGTTGCCACGTCCAGCTTAAATACATGCAGCTTCTCAGCATTTATGTCAAGAGATAAGCAGACATTGAATACCCAGCTCTTGAAAGAATACTCAGCTCCTCATCTCATTTAATAACTTATTCAAGTTATAATTTTTTGAGTGATCAACCTCTCACAAATCCAAGTGTTATACTTATACAAGAGTGATTAACATTGTGAGATATATTCTCTTGTAAGTATTTGAATAGTGTGAGTGATTCACGTTCTCAAGCAAAAGCAAGAGATTTTATTATCATTGTATCAAGGTTTGTGTTCTACCATAAAGAACACTTATAGTGAATCAGTGTGTCGAGAAGTGTCTCGGCAAGTGGACTAGCCAGCCAGTTGGTGGTGAACCACTTTAAATCTCGGTGTCGGTATCAATATTCTCTACCCTTATCTCTTTATATTCCCGTTGTGCACTTAATTTTATTTATATATTTGTGGTGCATGCAATATTTGTTGTTGATTTTGATAAGAGAATTTTTATTTGTGAAATAATTTTAAATACAACCTTTACCCCCCCTAAGGTTGTCCTAACATATTTCATTTATGCCTCACCGCACTACTAATAACAAGTTGCTAATACCAACACCTTGATGACTTCTAGTCCTTCCCCTGGACATAACCGTCCCTTGGTAACTGTATTTCCAGTCACCGAACAAGGGTACAGACCCTCATACCACCGACACTAAAGTCCACTTCTCCTCTTGAACACAAATACTAAAACTACAAACATCCTCCCCTGATTTTCCAACACCTTTCCACCCTCGGAGTTCTTCCTTAGCTTAAAATGTAATACTCTATGACCTGGTAAGTTCATAGCCTTCATGCATGACAACGCAGTAAATAAATCATTTCACACATTTTCTCATTTTAAAGAACAACACTGGGAACAACTTGGGTACACATGACCCCACATTCTCATGACTCCAATGCCCTGCACAACGATCTCGAGAATCGTTTGTATGCATCTTTCTGTAAGATTTAATCTTACTTAACCACAACGACGTTGTTACGACAGTAATATATTGAATGAGAATCTTTTCATACGACAAAATTTCTGAAAAAGGATTACCGACACAAAGTAAACCGGTCGGTTCCCATACTCATTTTTATGATATCAACAATGTCGATACTCATTTTGATTATGAAAGTTTTGCTGGCAAACGTTTTCTTGACTTTTTGCAACAATTTAACTTATCATGAAAAGGTGAAATGTTTTGCAAATCGTTAAGCTCAAAATTTCATTGTGTGTCGTAAATGGAATCGCCCTTTCTTTAAACATACGTTTGCACACGTCAACTCATTTTCTATCAAAATTTGCAACTTACACATCTATATATATTATAAGCCAGAATCAAATATTGCTGACGTGTCACTCCCACATTTCAGAATCACTGCTTCTCTTTTTTCTCCTATTTTTGATTTTCCCGATTTTTCTTTTTTCGGTCTAGGGCTCAACTCAACCCTTTCGTCTCCCCTCCTCCCACCGCCAATGTCCCCAACACTCTGGATATTCAAAACGACTCTGCAACCCCTCAACCTCAACCACCATCACAAGCCCTAAATCCAATTGACAAAATGGCTTCGATCCTTGCTGATGTCGGCTGTACACTAAACGTTTCACCGGCACCCCCTTGTATGCCTGCCGACTTACACAAGCTCGGCCACCAACTCCAAAGTCGATTTTCTTCTGATTCCTCCCTCTGATCTCAATTTTTGACAGGATTATCCTCTTACATTGACAACCAAAATGATCTTCGCACGTTAATTTTTATAAAAGCTTTAAGATGCAGTTCGTTATCAATTATCATTTATATGTCACCAAGATTCTTGTGTCGATTCTTGCAGGTTACGCCACCTGGTGAAACCACCCCGACCAAGAGGCCAAGAAAGAAGAAGGTGGGTCGTAGCTTTATATGGTTATGAAGAGTTCCCATTGGTGCTTAATTACGACTTAATAGGCACAATCACATGAACCTAACTGGCTGAACAAAGCATCAGCACATCTTGGAGGATTTATATTTTATAGTTTGTGTACATAACATGCTTTTATAAATCAACAGAAATTCTTGGTGAATTCCATAGATAGCGTCATTATTAAGTATATGATTCATTGATTGTTTGGCTGCACTTAAAGAGAAGGAGGCATTATTGATAGAGGAACAAAAGCATCTGAAGAGGGTACATTACATCAAAAGCATAATTTCTTTTGGTCAAATATCCTATATTAGGGCTGGTTATATATGATGAGTTTGGTTACCTTTTCTATGCAGAACTTGAAACCCTACAGGCTAAGATAAAGGAGAATGAGAGTCTGAAGAAGATGAAGGTAACCCCATCATTTTTTTTCTTTCATCTTTTTAACCTTTCTTCATTGTATTCTGGATTGCTTTGATTGTTAACTCAGGTAATTTTTGGAATAAATTTGATCCATATTAATGTTTCTTGAAATCCCCATTTCACCCTTTTGATTTGTGTATTTGTCAGTCTCTTGTATCAAGTTATGGTTCTGTATAGGTAACCCTTTAAGGTCATTAATTTTAGCACGATTCCCATTGGCATAGGAGGGGTGCCCAGATTCGAACCCGAGACCTAACTCATACGGATTACACCCACACCTCTGCTAGGACAGATTAGCAGAGACTAAAAATAAAGGGAAGGAAAAAAGTACGTACTTGGAGTGATGAGCCTCACATGACACTTCTTGAAACAAAGCACAACATGTGGATATTCATAAATAAATAAACGGCCCCTAAAGTAGTAATATTAAAGGAATTCACTCAAATACATATTTTTTAGTTTTGATCGTACTACGTTTTCATCTTTTCTTTCTCAGAACCATAAAGTAAAAGCTGGAACTTTTGATACCGATCAGATTCATCTAAACAAGCCAAACCAATTAACCTTTCAAGTCCCAAACATATGTTAAAGGTATCTCTCTTTATGAGCTTTATGAATATATTTGAGAATTAGAAGGTATCTTACCTTTTTTGGTCAATGCTTCTTGATGTGTGTAAAAAGTTAGTTACAGTATTATGGAACCATTGCTGGAATGGATGATAGTTCTTAAAAGAGACATACTTACACTTTTGGGATCAAATGGACTGCTATTGAATTCCATCTTTCCTTTAAACAATCAACAAAAACTATAAAACACTTAACTTAGAGACAAATAGGGTTTGTTCGGCAGTTGCTGAATGGTTTGGTGCAGGATGATTCAGTGGTTAGAATGATTAAAATGCTCTTATGATATAGGCCAAAATGAAATATGGTTGTTTGGTAGTTGTTCAGAAAGAAACTTGGGTCTTGAATGGTTAAGGGAGGGCCAAGATACAAAATCATTCAGAGGGTTTTAGAAACATTAAGAGACAGATTGTTTTTGCCAAACAAGATCCATCTCTTAGCGATTCAGAGGTTGCCTCTTAATGGAATTATTAAGATGTAAACAAACAACCCCTTAATGTAGTTTTTAAAAAAATTCAAATATATAAAGAATAAAAAATGATCATAGGTTAAGCAATAGTCCCTTTGACCTTGAAAATCATATTATACGTTTTCATTAGTTTTAATTTCTAATCATAGCCATGAAAATGCCTTTTCCTAACCATTACCATTTTTCTTTAGTAATTAATTCCATTCACTTCAGCTTCAATCCCCCTTAACTCAAATTATCATATTAGTAACAAGTATCCTAAATCAACAATTCTCTTTCTCGCTATTTTGTTTGGCATTTAAGAATGAATCATTCTAAGCCATCTGCAGTTTAACTTCCCAACAGCTTAGCAAGTTATGGGCGTGAGTCCCAAACTTCCAACAAGTCATTGCAAGAGAAAAGAAATGCTCCAATAAATCATGCATTGCCAAAGTTACAATATCATGACAAAAGAAAAGGTTAAGAATGTAAAATATTACATAGCAGCTAAATGCAGAACGAAAGTCAACACCATCCACTATATATATATTCTTCCATCATTAATGGAACATTAATTTCACATATATATACTAACTTCCCACCACAATATCCACTGCACAAAATTAAACATTGTGTGAAAGAACATCAGAGACGAATCTCTCAAGTGAGTGTTCTAATTTCTGCAATTTGGATTTGTGTAGTAGGATTACTATTATAATCATTTTCTGAATATGAGCAGTATTGTGTTATTAGATACAAACTGTATAATAAATGCAGGTAGAAACAATAACCGAACATACTCTTTTAACTTAAGCAAGTGTGGTCATAAGTACAACATCTCTTTTTCCAAGTGCTTTGAAGGATCTAATAATTTTGTATAAATTTCAGATCAGGAGCACATTCATGATTGAACTGTCACATACTAAAGAATGATGTATCATATACTCATGCCTTTTAATTGTATAATTTTAAACTGTTTCATTATTTATAGTACAATTTTTGTCCAAATTTAATTATTTTATGATAAAAAATAGCTCATATTCATTTCATAAGTTTCCACATTTAATACTTCCATTATGCACTTAAATTTTACTTTTCTAATTTGGTATTATTATATTTCACGATGTATTTACGTCTAATTCATAATCATATACTATATGGGTACTATTTATTGATTTATGTCTAATTCATAATCATATACTATATGGGTACTATTTATTGAACTTAACGATCATATATAAAAACAATCAATAAAAGATATTCTTATTTTTAAACATCAGTTTTGATCACCGCCCAACGGGCGGTACCAAACACTAGTTTACCTTAAATCATGAAAATTCCATGTTACATATAAGAGCGCCATGCATGAATCTCTACTTGCAATTGAAGGCTACTCACTCAAACAAGGTCAACCATTTTACTCACGCAACTTGTCATTGATACTCTTCCTTCGACCAGTGGTCGCCGTCTCGGCCCTGCAACCACTTGTAGTATATACGTTCCACGGTCCACTTACTCTACCACTCCGTACTATTTCCGTATATCAAATTATCTCATAATCTATCTCTACACGTTTTCAACCCTCTACTGATATCTCATTTCATTGATCCTGCCATTGAAAAGCTCGACTAGGAAGTCAGGGCTCCATTGACACTCTCAAGATTTCGACACTGTCCTTCCTTACCATCCGAATTGATCTATCCCACGATTTCTAGATCTGGGACTCTCCAGAAACAGAAGTCTTACTCAAAATCAATCATTTATCCTCTTCGAGTCCACGAAGATCTACTTCTATACGACTCATAACATTCCAAACAACATTTCGTCTCTACGATGTATACATACATCACATCATAAATGACCTCTCACGATACTTCCCCAACAATGGGTCTCAATCTACCCCTCAGGGATCTTGATGACAATTCTAGGTTACTGGAACACGACATATAAACTAGCTTCACCCTACAACTTCAGAATAATATGGCAGATTAAGCACATACATGTACTTGTAAGTTCACAATTACACTGGCCAGGTGTAATCCCAAACTTACCTCACATGACTGTCCTCGGCACCCTATTAGTCCTATCTCTACAATAGTGCCCTCCTAACGCATTTCCTGATTCTCAGTTGTGATTTCTACTCCCAAAGTTTAAGTCTAGGCCCGTCCGGTCACCTAAATCCCTTAAACTATGGCTCAGATACCATTTGTAACATCCCAATTCTACAACAGCATACATAGCATTAAATCATAATTATTACAAAACTGGGTCACAAAATTTCTTTACATCGGTCTCAAAACTTAGGTTGGCGGAAACAACCTATACACAACTAAAAACATACTAGCTTCTATAAGTGGCACATGCACCGTCTCTATCTGCATCTGTACTCTATCCTGCTCTTACTCACTTACCTGAGCCTCCTACTGTTTGCTCACCTGAAAATGGTTTAGTTTTGAAAAACGAGGGTTAGACCAAAAGGTCTAGTGAGTTCCCTCCGAAAACAACATATATAAACATTATGAAATCATTTATAAAACTCATCAACATTCTTCACATAAGCATCAATCATGGTACTGCACAGTGTTTAAGGATCACGTAAGCTAACCACGATCGGGGCCCAAGCAGACTCCCCTCTCGCCTTATACCGGGGCCCAAGCAGACTCCCCTCTATCCGAGTAGGAGGGAAACAAAATTCCAACCTACCGACTCATCACAACTGTCCAAGGGATCATCGAATCCCGAGGCACTCTGATCCCACCGTGCATACCGACTCCACATAGCATACACATAACGTATCATAAATCATGAAACTTGGAATCTTTATAAATCGTTATCAATCCGTTCATCATGCTAAATAGTCTTTTCAATAAAATATAATTCTCATGGGAAGCATACGTAGTAGTTGGTAAACATTTCATGCTCATAAATGAACCATAATCAGTAAAAACATTTAACATCTTACTTCGTGTAAAAAGGGTTTAGGGAACTCACCTGTTCTTCTCGTTTCACGACCTCTTACTTAGGCTTCCGATCTCTAGATGGAACACCTAAAATTTAATAGACGCACGTCATGAGTCTTTAATTTATTACTCGAGCTTGCTCCCGAACTTAACCCAAATTTATCTATTTTGGTAAGTTACACTTCTAGTCCAACATCATAATTAATGGACTCTGCCTACCGACCCAAGACATAAACTTTCGGATCTTATAATTAAATACCGGATCCCGTAACTATATTAAATATCGAACTACGGCCCAATTTAAAGCAATACCGGATTATTAATTCTAATTAAGGATTTCGGCCCACTTATCAATGTGACTTCCGGTATCATTTCTAAATTCTAATAACCCATACTTGGTTCACGGCCCAAGAAAACAAAACAATCTTCCGGTCACGTGACTAGCCCAAGTGGATTCCAAATTAACTACAAAATCTCACGGCCCAAATAACAAAATTTGGTTTACTTTAATAATAACAAAATCGCCCCACGTGGCTTAGCTAGTAACATTCGGTCCAATAAAAAGTTTACTACCAAACACGTGGCCCAACACTTTCGGTTTGCACTTAAAAGTCCACTACCGGTTTTGCATTTTACAAACCACTTTCGGAACTACTTTTAAAGACCACTTCTGGACTTTTATATGTTAAAAACAATTTCCGGAACTTATGGCCCCAAAAAGAGAATTCCAGATCACTAATGCCATGTTCCGGTTCTCCCATTTTATTTAATTTCGGTTTTCTTTCTTTTGAGTTCCGGACTTTCCAAAGCCCAACAGTTCCGGACCTTACCAATAATCCAATTCCGGTTTGTTTAATTTAGAAACTTCCGGATTCATTTAATGTTTAAATTCAGATTCCGGATATGGGCTATATTCTGGATCCACTATTTCTCAGGCCCATTCCGGATCCTTTTGGATTCCGGATCCTAAACGCCACAAAACTTAATTCCGGATCACGTAAAATTTTTATTCCGAAACTTCGCGATAAGTCCCGGCGATGCGATACTATTAATCATTAGTACCAGTTATTCATCTGTTATTGAGTCCCTTTCCTAACCAAATGATTAATCCACTCTTATAAATCTGCTTGTGATGATTAACTAACCCCTTTGCAGTGTTCTTTTCAACTTCTCAAGCACAATTCACAGGAATCAAAACCCAACAACAAACTTTAAGCCAAGGGTTTAAAGAGAAGGAATTACCTGCTAGAGTCAATGTAGGAATTGAACTCAATGTTACTTCCTCTTTCAATTTGATGATTTGCGATATTCTTATCTCCAACTCTTCTTTCTCTGCTCTTTTCTCTAAGCCGCAAACAATAATCGATTACCTAGGGTTTTGAGTCCAAAATGAGGGTTTTTATACCCTCATCCCATATTTACAATTTAGCCCCTCAAACTTTCAGCTTTACTAATTCTCCACAAAACTTTAATTCTTTCAATTAAGATCTCGGTTATTACAGTCAGATACTTGTGGGTACTAGCCTTCGCATGTATAATTTCCATCTTTATGAGAGAAAAAGAAAAATGTGATATATAAAGGTTCGGGAAGAAGTTGAGACTTAAAATTGTGTTTGATATATGAGAGAGGACAATATAAAATTTATTGTTCCAAATTTAATGTAACATAAGTAGATATAGAATAGATACACGATGAGATAAGATAACATAACACACACACATAACCTGTTTGTTTTTATCAAATTACAAATTTACAATAAACACAGGATAAAGATAAAACATACACCAACACTAAAAAATTTAGTAATATATCGTTATATAATATAAATCAAATATAATACATATTGTAACACCCAAATTTTTTAAAATAAAAATAATAATATTGTATAGGATCCTTTAATATGTTTATAAAAAAGTGATTATCTATAATATTGAGTAAATTATTCAATTAATTAGAAGTGTTGATAATTTTGTGAGTAATTAAATTAATTAATTGTAGAAATCATAGAATGAGAAATAATGAAAAGAAAGGAAAATAAGAGAAAAATAAAATAGAATTGGTTTCTACTTTATTAGACCAAAAATGTAAGTGATTGAGTGAGAGGGGCCAAATCTGTCATTTTGGAAAAGTGTTAATAAGGGTTTAAACTAGTTTTGAACCAAAAATGTTAATTATAACGTCAGAAGGTGTTTAAACGTAAACTTCAGAAACTATAGGGGGCCGATTACCATCATTTTCAAAGTATAGAGACCTGTTATGACAATAGTACACTCTGTTTTGAGAAAACAACACAACAGCTTCAAATCCGCGATTTGGTCTGATTTTTCAACTAATAAGACAAAAATCTTGGCATATAAATAAAGAGCATCGGCTTAGGATTATTTTCATTCGTATATCTTGTAAAATAGTTGAGTTTTGAGAGAGAAATCCGAGTTTGAAGTCCAAACTCAATTTTTCGGTTTTTCATTGATTGGAGGTAGTATTCTAAACCAATATTCGATTTCTTTACATGTTTGAGTTCGTTTTTAAGTTGTCTATCAAACCCCAGTAGCCTCATATCTCAGATTTGCGTTTATATCGTTCGATTTTACGTTCAAAGTTTGTTGAGTTTTAGTTTTAAGAACAAAACTTTAAATGAGAAAAATGCGACTTCTTTCTTGACGAAAATCTGTCTTCTTTATGTCAAAATGATGGAAAAAATGTTACCAAGGTTTTAGTGCAAAAAGAATGAAGAAAACGAGCAAGAAATGATCCATTTTCGAGCTCTAAGACCTTGAAATCGTGTTTTAATGGCTGCTGTTTACGACCGGGTTGCAACCGGGTCCAGATCTGACCCGTTAACCCGCTATACGGCTGTTTGGTTAAAAAGAAAACGAGTTTGCAAGGCAACATAATCGAAAACGTGATCTCAGATATGAAGCTGAAGCGCCTTAACCAATCAAGCCAAGAGGGTGTTTGGGAGTGCTTTTTGAGTCCAAAAGTGCTTTTGGTCAAAAGTACTTATTGACTTATTGCTTTTGGAAAAAAGAGTTTTTAAAAAAGTGTTTGGATTAGCTTTTGTGGTAGAAAAAGTCAATAAGTGATTTTTTAAAAAGTGTTTGGCTTAGCTTATACATGTAAAATGACCAAAAAGGACATGCCTATTTTTAGACAAAAAAAATATTTTTTTTTAACAAATAAGTTATTTTTAGACAACAAATATTTTTTTTAACAAATATTTTTTTTACAAACATATAATATAATATAATTTATTATATCAAAAAAATGTAATAAAAATTTATTAAGCATGAGGTTATTTATGTAATTTTGCAACCAAGAAGTCATTTTCTCCTTCAAAAGTCAGCTCCTCATGACTTCTCAGAAATCATGTTTGCAGTGAAATCAAAATGAACTTTCAAAAGCACTTTTGAATTTGCCAAACATAATTTTTAACTTATTGACTTCTTGAGAAGCCAATAAGTCAATAAGCTCTTTTCAAACACACTCCCAAACACCCTCCAAGTTATTTTTATGTCTTTTTTGCAAAGCACACTATTAATATCTCGTTTATTTTACTTACAAGTTTTGATAAATTTCATTATAACCCTTGGAGTTTTAAATGTTTGATTTCACTAATATAATCATTCTAAAAAGAGTAAAGTTCACTTTTGGTCCTTAAAGTATGTCAATTTCAACGGATTTCGTCCTTAAAGTTCATTTTTTTTAAAAAGACCCTGACCTATCATACTTTCTCTCGCTTTTGGTCCAAAGGACTCACACCGTTTAAATGTTGCCGTTAGTACCCACACACGTGCATCTCACGTGAGGGTATTTTTGTCAATTCACATTTAACATCGTTTCCCTCCATATATGGATATGTCTGAAACAAACACTCAAGTGTTTTTCTCAATCCTCTCACCTTCAAAACCTTCCAAACCCATACGAACCCAGAGTACTAATGGTGCATTGATTCTTGAATCTTCGTTCCATTTATTCTTGAATCTTCGTTCCATGGCTACTGCAATGTGGACGATTAGAGCACGATTTGAAGACTTGGTTCCATTAGAAATATACGGTGCGTATTACACAGACCAACAATGGTTTGATTTTTGATTTGTAAGTTTTATTTCACCCCACAATGGTTGATCTTTTCTTTTTAATCTTTTGTTTTAATGTGTCACAGCTGATTACCCAGAATACTTTTCGTTCAAGGTTCATCATGGAGGGGTTTTCACTAGGAATAGTCCAGGGAGACAATACTTGAATGACAAAGAAACATTCATCGACTTGGTAGACCCTGATGAGTTGTCAATACATCAAGTGAATGATATGATGCAACAACTAGGTTACCCAGGTACTCACATGATGTTTTACCATTTTCTCATACCAGGCAGTGACCTAGACTTTGGGTTACATGCCTTTGGTAGTGATCAAGATGTCATCAGCAGTACTAACCATGACAAACAGTACTAACTGTTTTCGTTATGCATCAGCAGTACTAACCAAGTTCCAACAGCATTAACTTTGTCTTGCAGTATTAAGTTTGTTCCAGCAGCATTAACCGGCAGTAGTAATGTTGCTCTGGCAGTACTATCCATACTTAGCAAATCTTCAGTTCCCAACAGAAGTAATCAGCATATTGATCAGAAGTTTAAATTGGTTCAAGCAACACATCAATTGATCATAAGTAATCCACATTCATTACTAACCAAAAACATTACACTGACCATAACATGAACAGCTAACAAATTGTTGCACCTAACATTAACCTAACTAAAACCTATCATTAACCTAACTAAAACATTGTGCATAGCACCTTAATGAACATCTAATTCACCTTAACTCAAAAACCCATAAATGAAGTACATTACAATGGACACCAAAGTAATAACCAAGATCTTCTTCACCCTCTGAGCTTCTTGAACAGCTACTGCAGAAGCTTCCTCAGCCATCCTTTTAGATCTCAATAAACCAAAAATTACTTCACTGCAACGACCACACACAGGTCCATCTAACCAACAAATAAAGCCACAACTTTTTTCCTGTTGTAGGCAAATGAAGATTAGGTAAAAAACAAAAAATTTAAACTGAACATTACCAACTTACCTCTCTTGAACAACAATAAAATCGACGCCCTGGATTTGAAGTGGTCCAAGAGGTTCTGATTGTTGACTGAAATCCACATCTGCATATCACCATTGATGCGTGATCAAATGTTGAAGAAGAAGGTAACAGGGTTCGGGGGTGGGGAGTGCGAGAAAGAGAGAGAAGGTAAAGATAGAGAGAGAGAGGGGTTGAACCGTTGAAGAAGGATCTTGGTTTTAAATAAATGTGAATTGACAAAAATACCCTCACGTGAGATGCACGTGTGTGGGTACTAACGGCAACATTTAAACGGTGTGAGTCCTTTGGACCAAAAGCGAGAGAAAGTATGATAGGTCAGGGTCTTTTAAAAAAAAATGAACTTTAAGGACGAAATCCGTTGAAATTGACATACTTTAAGGACCAAAAGTGAACTTTACTCTTCTAAAAATATAGAAATTCTTCTTGGATTTATATAATGTAAATTTTGACTCGGTTATTTATTTTGAGCCTTTAAAAATTACCAAAATGATCCTACAACCAGGATGTCGATATTTTAGCAATTCTTCACTTATTTGCTTTATGAAATTTCTGAAATGAACCTATGTCTTGAGAATTGGTATTTGAGTTTTATTTTGATTATTGTCTTTGTGAAATCACCAAAATGACCTTACAATTAGGGAATTGGTATTTGAGCAATACTTTGAGTATTTGTTTTATGAAATTACCAAGATGCTCTTACGCTTTGTGATTCATTAATGAAACTCGAAAGTTTCGAAAAACAGTTTATGAAACTTAAAAAACTTGAAAATTTCGAAAAAACAGTTTATGAAACTAGAGGTCGCCGGAGTGGGAGGAAGTCGTCGTCGCCAGTGGGAGGATGTCGCTGGAGTGGGATGAGGTCATCAGAATTGGATGGTGGATCGTGAGAGACAAAGAGAGATGGGGATAGTTGAGAAAATATGGAGATATTATAACCAAAAGTAGACAATTCAAATTAATCATTAAAATTAAATCTAAAATGTTTAAAACCTATTCCCAACCTATCATTATTTTTTAAATTTAATTCCAAAAAGTTTCTCAATCGTTGATCAAAAACCGGATGACTTAGATGGATTCACAAAGTTTACAATTTTTTTTGGGTTAAAAAAAGGCCTGTATATATTATAATCAAGTTAAATTGTATATTAAAGCTGTAAATATTAATATGTGGGAAAAGTATTAATATGTAGGTGTATATTTTACTAAGGGAAATTAATTAAAATACCTCAAGTTTGACTTTGACTTACCAATATACCATAAATCTCGCTCAGTTTACCGAAATGCCATTTTTTTCCGCGATGGGAGCCTGCAATCACGGGACAGGGACCATTTTTGACACTTTGAGTCCGCGATGAGCCTGCGAACACCCTGCGGTGGACCAAATTCGATTAATTTAATGATTTTATTACAACCACCGCGGGCTCCTCCCCGTGATCGCGGGGTAAATTTATTACAAAAATGCCACTGCCCGCGATCGCGGTCTCCCTTCGCAGAAATTTGTGGCATTTTGGCAAAGTGAAAGAGATTTGTGGCATTTTGGTAAGTCAAAGTCAAACTTGTGGCATTTTAATTAATTTCCTTTTTACTAATCATGTGACATCCTAAAAGAGGAAAATAAATAAATTTAAAAAGAAAGGAAAAAAATAAATAAAAATAAATTGGGTTTTATTGGAGTAAAAATGTAAAGAAATGAGATAAGAGGGGTCATTCCTGTCATTTAAAGGAAGTGATATGAATAAACGAGTTTAAATTAAACTCATTTTGGACCAAAGATGTTAAAACATTGTGGGAGCAGGGGCTAAATGTAATAATCCTGACGTTAAAGGGGCTGGGACTTAAAAAACGTTTAAAAGCCTGAGGGCCTGTTAAACAGAGATCGATGGTGATAATTGGTTCTGATCATCTTCTAATACGCCAAAAACACCCTGCTATAATTGTTGAGCACCGACTGTGAATCAAGAGGGGGCAAACAAATCGAAAAATAAGCTAGAACCGAGGGAGATATTAGACCGAAAGGAAATAGTCGAGTTTTCGTTATTTCACAGATTTGAGGTAAAATACTAAACCAATCTTTACGTTCTTTGTATGTTTGGATTCGTTTTCAAGCCCTCAATCAAACCCTAGTTTGTTTCTCAAATCTAAGTCTAGATGGTTCGATTTTGAGGTTGAAAGTTTTTAGGTTTTTGGTTTGAAACTGAAATTTAAATCCAAAAATGGAACTCAATACTTGATGATTTTTATGTCAAGATGTTGGGGAAAAGGTATCTTAGTGCAAAAAGAATGAAGAAAAAAGAGCTATAAACGATTTTTTGAGCTCAAAAATGAGGTTTTCGGATATTTCACGATTTTGCTGCTGTTGGGAAGAACATCATATCAGATCAGCTTAAAAGAAAAAAAAAAGGGTAAACGAACAATGATTATTATTGGCCAAAAACATATTCAACTTTGTTCTTTTAGTTAAGATGATGAAAAATTCTACTTGTTGATTTGGTATGTGAAGTTAGATATTTGTACATTGTGAAGATTTTCATAACTTGTTTCTTATTTAAAATTAGAAGCAGACAGGAGGGCTTGGGCTTGGTATGTGGCTAAGGATTTTTAGATTCCTAACATAACAATTTAAATGGGTTTTGTTTTTCCTTGTTTCTATATGCTATGATGTATCTAAGTGGATGTAACTTTATAGATGTATGTGAAGGGAAGATCTAATTTGAACCATAACATCTTATCTTCTTTGATCTCCATTATTTTTATCAGGGTTATTTATGTATTCTATTACCTTTTACATTATCACAAACATGTCTATGTTTCACTATTCCATGATCCATTGCTTGTTTTGTTGGGTTACCTTTGTTGTTGTCTTCTGTTAAACTGTCATTATTTTTTGATTCATCTTTTTGACATATTTGTTGAACCTCAAATTAGCTCTTAAAATTTATGACCCAGGTGTACTATTTTAGAACTCAAGTGTCTGATGGTGGAAATTTGAGTCATAAACAGACTATACATACATGTTTCTTTCTCATCCTTCATGTTTTATTGATTTTCTCTTTTCTTGTTTGTAACTTTTGTTCTTCTAGCCACTTCTGAAAGGTAACTGCTTTGGTTGTCGTCATGAATGTGTCGTGTAGTGAGTAGGTGATAAATTCGTTATGTCATCGTCATTGTAAGCGGTCTGCACATAAGAACTCTACAACAGTATTGGATGACTCTTATTTGTAAGCGACACTCGGTGAGAGTTTGGTAAACATGCCCTAACTCTATCTAATTTGGTTGCACCATTGAATTGAATGCAACTACAAAACCGGTTATAATATAATGGGTATTAGAAAGTTTAAACTCTAAAACATCATTGTATAGTCATTAATAATCTAATGTGATGATTAAATACGAGGGTGTTGTAGAAATTTAGTGGTTGTTATAGCAAATTTTATTAGTATTAAGTGAATTGATGTTCTAGATGGATTTTGAACATTAGCATGTAATTTATAGTTAATTGAAGATGTATCAATCATCAAAACATAAAGCAATATTTTGATTTTGGATTGTTCTAGAATAAATAGCTCTTTATTTATCGAGATTGATATCAAATTTTTTTAATAAGTTGTTGTGCTAATTTTATATTTTTGATTTATCAAATCCCGCCGCATTGTGCGGGTACATAGCTAGTAAATATATATATGTGGTTTAACCAAGGTTCAAAATGGCGTGAGGTGTGGCGTGGCGGCGAGGCCAAGCCTCAAGCCTTAGAAGACACGGCGAAGCTATGGCGTTTTCAAGGCGTGACTTATGACGTCAAGTTTCTAATTCATATATAATATTATATATGAAAACGTATGTTTTGTAGTGTTACTCAAGGAGTCAATAGTAATAAGCAAGTTAAATTAGGTTATATATCAAAAACTTGCAAATAAGATATTAAAAACGTAAAAAAATATAAAATATCTCATTACGATAACTGTGCATTAGGCCATGGTGTGCCATGGGCTTAACGTGACGTGACACACAAGCCTTGGTGCCATGGCGCGCCATGGCGGCTGTGCGGCGAGTTTTTTAGAACATTGGGTTTAACCCTAAAGAAGTCGGCCGGCATACATTCATCTTCATTTTTACCATATCTCTTTGACTCATTAGTCCTTTTAACCCTTCAATTTGACCTAAATTTTGAATTTCTTTCCGCAACCTGTTACACCTCGCCAGCGAGCATATTCTTTTTTCCGATTTTCATATCCGATTACTTTTTAGGTGCTTGAATCAACCAAACAACATATGAATTTATGCGCCCATGAAAATGGGGGAGCTTAGCGTGATTGTTGGAATCGGTGGTCTCGGAATTTGATATCAAATTATAATCAGGTACATTTCATTTCTTCCATCTAATTTTCAGTTTTAGTTCACATTCACGGTTAAGGTTCATGTTGCAACTCCATATTATTGCTTTGTTTTATCCAAATTAGACTAGTATTTTTAGTATTTATAACATATCATTAACCGTTGGATGATAATTGGACGGACTTTTAGGATTAGATGTATCGAGATGCAGTGAATCAATTCCCTTTTAAACTGTAATTTATAGGAGGATATTTAATTAAATTTGGTCTGTTTTCAAGCTTTTTCGATCGACTGGAATCTTTTTTCGATTTTATTTTTAATATCAAATTTAGTTACTTCCAATACTTCATTCTTCCATTCGTATAAATCCTGTTTGTTGTTTTTGGATTTATTTAATAATATTTATTACCCATTTTAACAAAAAAACAAAAGCAAACTTTTGATGTGTCTTTTTTATTTTGTTATTTGAACAATGACGGATTTAAAGATTTTGTTAAACAGGTGTATTTTTAAAATGGGTTGTTTGATGTGTTTTGTTGAATTCCATTTTTTATGAAGTTTTTTAATTTTTTTTGTTGATTTTACAAGATTTCTTGAGTTTTTGATTAATTTTGAAAGATATTTTAAGTTTTTTGTTGATTTTTCTTGTATTTTTCAATATCTAGAGCACTCTCAAAGTTTAACATGTACATCTTTTATAGAAAACATTGTTTTTTTTAATAAAAGCAAAGTAAAAGATCTAAATATCTCTGAAGGGACTTAACGACGTATTCTAACAGACCAAGAACCACAATGATATTAAAACATCGATGGTGAATCTAATTTCAAAAGGTTGAGAAAAAAACCAGAGTTTTCATCAACTTCAGGGACATATCATGTAACACATAGTTTTATTTATCATAAACATCTAAAATATTTAATCAATAATCAAACATTTATATTCACTTTAATGTCATAATTTAGAACTAGTCATCGTACCCGCGCGATGCAGCGGGACACAATTCGATTATGAAACCAAATACTCAAATCCTTAATCTTGCTACCGTGCTTTGTATTATTTCTTATCAAATAGGCATCAACTAAATATGTCTCAAAAAATTCAATTGATGCATAGGTCTCATTAGAGATCACTTCTCAACCGAAGAGGAATAACTGAAAGATGAAGATAATTCAGAATGCAATAGCCAATCCAACACAAACCGGTGAAAATCGACCAAAAAATCGAACATTAGATGCATAGTTTGATACCATCAACTGTAAGGATGTTGTTTGCATATCCTAGCATTGTATCTGAATATGCATCTGAACGCGTAGTGTGAAAAGTGAATGCGGAACCAAGTTACATTTTGATTTAGTGGTATTAAAAAGTATATACTCATAATTTAACAAATGTTACATAATCGATAGTTTTTGTACCTTACTAATCGCGTAAAACTTCTTGATACACCACGTTTGAGGGTATAAAGTTTTTGGTCATTATAAACTTTAAAATTACAATTAAGTTACAATTGCATTTGCAAAAGCAACTGAACCGAAAGCTAAAGGCTATTTTAAACCTAACATATGTGATCCTCAACCAAGAGAACCAAAATAAGCAGAAAGAAAAATGGTGTTATGACAATGAAAACACATTTTCAATTTAAATATCTATATACACATTGAAACATCAAACATAATATTAACACATTGTAAGCAAGTCAATCATATAAGTGAACAAATTTCCAATTTAAATATAACACTATTGTAAAGATAAACATACTTGATCTCATTTAAAAAAAAGTTTATTAATCTTGATACAAAGATAACAAATATCCATACCCCTATGATAAATTGTGGTGAAGTCAAAATTAAGCAACTTCTGCTCATCATCCTCCTCTTAGGGAAAACCTCACTTCTTTTTTCCTTTCTCTGTCTTTTTGAAGACACCATCAATAGATCTTGGAAATACTTCTAATATCACATTTCTTTCCTTACAACATCAATGACTAAAATGACAACCCTGCAGAAAATCATTCTCCTTGCAGAAACATTGCCCCTCTCTAATTTCTGGTACTCAAGGCCGCCTCCCGTCTCTGTTCTCGAACACAGTCGTTGCTTCTCTCTAATCCTGCCCTACAACTGTTTTAGTGATGGATGAGAGTTACGGTTTGAGAGTTTGAAAGAGATTTGATTTTCATTATTTCGTAATTGAACACTAAGAAGTTCAAAGCCATACCTAACCAGATAAACAAGTAAACCGAAATCAACTGCTACCTTACGAAAAAGAAGAAGCAACATTACAATATCTACTTACCTGGTAAGCCTTCGACGACTGATCGACTGATCGGCTGCCTCTTTCTCATCATTACCAAACTTGAACTATGTAAGATACCTATAAATAGAACCAAACAAAAACCCAACCTATTAGGTCCATCATCCAATTTCCCACATAGACCACTACTGTTTGATTATAAATAGAAATCCACCGACAACATTCTTTTCTAGGATTCAACGATTGATAACATGATTCATGATTCATGACAAAAAGAAACTTTAAGATGCTACACATAGCAGCGCAATGAACTTTAAGAAATTAGAAATTAGAAATCCACCTCATAGCGAATGAAGAGAATAAACTTTTATGGTTAACAGTACCTGAAAGAGACTAAACTCTTGAGAAGCTGTCAAGACTGCTTCAATTGGTTGGGTGTGTCCAATTGAAGCTACTGCTTTTGCAAGATCTATAACAGGAATCAATCACAAACAGGAATCTATAACAAGATTCTGAGGTCTTTCTTCCTTTGAGAATATGTAATCCTCAGGTACAAACTCCACGTCAAATCACCTCAAATCTTCATCCTTCTTGATCTCCATATGCAAACCCCTTGAGCAAATAGGCAGGTGTAAAATATAATGATCACACATATATTACACACATATATATGTGTGTGTGTGTGAAGGCACAAAGAGAGAGATATACATATACATATATGTATGCATATGCTGATTGGAGGATTGGCCTTGTCCCTAGATAAACAAGTCAAAAAGTCCTCAACGTTGTAAGTCATTGGTGCAGATCTCAGACTCTGTTAATTTAAAATGTACAACTTGCCACAACTGGAAAATTAAAAAATCAATGTGTAAATTTCACCTATTAGTAGCCACGTAAGTAACTTCTAGTTGGGTTCTAAAATCATAAATATAAAAATTCGAATCAAGTGGTTGGACCCATGTGATTACTTCTACATCGGCAACGATGTTGCGTTTTTTGTAAAATGCTAAACCACCAAGAAGACGATAACATTTTTGGCACTGATTATATCAATTAAAGACGTACCTTCAAGGTATAGATATATGTTCGTGTCATTGGCCAAACGCAATATAATAATGAGACAAACAGTTAACATTAGCATGAATCTGTGAAGACCCAAGGTTTTTCTTAAGAAAAAAGATAACTATTATACAAAATAGTGAAATAGATACACAGTTGAGGAGAAAACAAAGGAAAAGGTTAAAAATAGCCTAAAAGTAGAAGAAATAACAAATTGAAAAGACTGTAGATGAGATGTACAATAGATAACGCAAATCAACATCTTTTTCTTTCATCAACTTCTAATATACTCATTTTTAATACGTCCCAAATAGTTTGAGGTTTATGGATTGTTGTTATTATTTGCTTATGATAAACACAGACAAATAGTAGATTAAGTAAGCTCATAATGTCTATTATTTAAGGTCCATCATATATAGCACTTAGTCAATCGTGTGCAACTTGACAAGTAAAGCAAAAATCAAACCTTTAAAACAGAAAAACTTTTGCATTAAGAATGAAGTATATTCAAGGGGAAGCTAAATATTGAAGAGAAGTTGGGTACCACTAAAAAAGTTTAAATTCATAAAGGAAACCTTTAAAACAGAAAAACTTTTGCATTAAGAATGAAGTATATTCAAGGGGAAGCTAAATATTGAAGAGAAGTTGGGTACCACTAAAAAAGTTTAAATTCATAAAGGAATGCCTTTTAATTTTCTATAAGCACATGCCAATCTAGATCCTTTTAATGTCTAAAGGTACATAAAGAAAGTTGCTAAATGTGCTTTACCTATTAGTAGAAAGTTGCTAAAATGTGCTTTACCTGTAAGGAAAGTTGCTTAATGTTCAAAAGGTACATAAAGAAAGTTTTACAGAGGACATACCTCAACTTTTCCTACCATAAGTACTTAAAAAAACAACTTATTCTCAACAACAAAATGTAAAGCTCCTATCAATATATAAAATGTATATAAGTAATGAGCCCAGGGAATAAAACCTTGTACATGTTTGCATATTCACAATATCTCTATCTATGTTGAGATCTCAATGCAAAACCTTTCGGAACACATGACTTTTGATCATTTAAACACCCAAACAACTATCCAAAAAACAGCATTGCCCATCAACACAAAAATAGGATTAACTCAGTGATATTTGAATAAACGAAAAGATAGCATACCTTGAAGTCAATAACGATTCACAGCTTCTTTCTGTCCAAGATCCAAACTTTAGATAATTTTACTCCTGTGAGGCTGCAACACTTTCTCCTGTGAATATCCCACCGGATTACTACTATATGACTGGAGTGAACTCTGACGAGAATAAGGAGCTTCTGAATCTACCAGGCATTCATGTCCTGATTCAAAATGTGTTCAAAATATTAATAAAAATTCCCCCGTCCCAGAAAAGATATCGCTTTACAAACCAAACCTACCGGTATATCCCACTCGGATGGGAAAAAACTCACTTTTAAACCTAAAATTAATCAATAGACATTTTTTGAACAATTTTGCACATTATTAAATAAATTTGCCTAATAATATTAAAAGAGTTGATCAGGTCCTAGCAATATTCTTTTTTGGGATGAAAGGATAAACCAAATTCGTTTATACAAGAAAAATCATAACCTGAGAAAGTGTTATCACACTTGTTGCTATATGGTTTATCATGCACTATCGTCAACCGAAATTTCCATCGGTGCCTTTGACATTTAAGGAGCAAGGTTAGAATGAAATATATATCAGGTATGCAAACATAAAAATTTGTGAAATTCATCTAAAAACAAACTACTTGCACACTTGGATCAGAAGAAACATTACCCTTTCATATGTTTGTTCCAAAATATTATTTTCTTTCTCGATTTTATTCATATGTAATGTTTTAGCAACAAAATCCCCATAATCGATTGTTCCACTATTATCGACATCTGCCTGAGTTTATGATGCAATCATATTAGATATAGAAGACATCATATGCAACAAATTTAACAATTAACCATAAGTATTTGATTTAGGTCTTACTGCTTGCATCAAATCATATATTTCTGATTCTTTAAGGTTAGCACCAACTCTTTTCAATCCAGCCTTCAACTCATCAAAAAGTAATTTGACCACTATTGTCTGAATCTATCATCTGAAACATTTGTTTCAGCCCAGCTATTTATTCTTCTGATAAGCTTTCAACTATAACCTGCATAAGCAAACCACATCTCAAAAGAGTCCAAAAGAAAAGTTCCACACAGAAATTGTACACTTTATAAACTTTTACTTGTTCCAACAGAAAGTGATACACTGTGACTTTTGAAGACAAATGTACATATTTCAAGATCATAATGGTATTGAACATAATTTATTATATAAATTGTAGAAAATCAAGTAGTGATCGAGAATATATGTACTAACCCGAAGAGCCATTTTCTCGAGCTTGTTCATGGCTGAAAATTGTTTCATGCGACTCAGAACGGAAGAGTCAAGAGGCTTGTCGGAAGCCACACCGTCAACTTGAACCCAAGGATGACCTGAAGAAAAACTAAAACCATGTTAACTTCTTTTTAAATTCAATTGGTTGAATATTATTCATTTAACTAAAGAAAATCCGAGAATAATGAATCCAACCCAGATCGACCGGTTGAGCCATGTCAATCCACAAAAACCATGACAAAGTTGGACACCATATGGTCGAAGTCCGACTACTTGACTTGTTGACCAACTGAGCAATCCAAAATTGCTAATTTTAACAAGGGTAGAGTTATTGTCACCAAGCCTTTACATTATGGAACTAATTTGTGAAATGACAAATGATTTGTTAAAAGTTTTGACTTTTTAATATGATTAAGGAAAAATCATAACTTGAGAAAGTGTTATCACACTTGTTGCTTTATGATGTGCTATCTAAATTTTTATGATAATGATGTTATTAACAGCTTATAATTGATAGGTACTGTGTCATCCTATTGCAAAGACCTCATCCAGTTTCATAAACGAGTTATATTAATATGTAAGAAAGATTACATATTTACAACAATTTCATATGATTGTCTTTCCTATGAGACTCGGCAGCTCAGGCGCAACCACCACAAATCCGAAAAGGCGATGTTTGATGTTATCATATTCACTGTACACCAAAACCACAGTCACACATTCTGTCGACGCTACAATAATCAAAACGGGCTTCAACCTAGATACATCACGCTCCAACTTTAAGCTCAACGATCTTGTGGCCAATGGCCAAGTATCCCAAGCACACCAACTGTTCGATGAAATGCGCCATAGAAACACTTACTCTTTAAATACTTTGATTTCTGGGTATGTTAAATCAGGCAATCTTGCTCTTGCACGAGACTTGTTTGATGGAATGCCTGTTAGGACAGAGGTTTCTTGGACGATATTAATCGGTGGATACTCACAACACAATCAACCTGTGGGAGCTTTCAAGTTATATGCTGAAATGTGTAGATGGGGAACAGTTCCTGACTATGTGACATTTGCAACTCTCTTGTCTTGTTGCAATGAGACCTTAATGACAAAAACACTAACTCAAGTGCATTCACATGTCATCAAACTAGGGTTTAATCGCACCCTTAAGGTTTGCAACAGTTTAGTTGATGCTTACTGCAAAACTGGCACCCTTGAGTTAGCTAATCAGCTTTTCTTGGAGATGCCAATAAGGGATTCGGTGACATTCAATGCGATGATAACGGGATACTCAAATGATGGGTTGAACAATCAAGCGATAAACCTTTTTATAGAAATGCAAAGTTCGGGTATAATGCCATCCGAGTTCACTTTTGCAGCAGTCATATGTGCGAGTATGGGGCTAAACGACGTTTCTCTTGGTCATCAATTCCATACACTTGTTATCAAAGCCAACTTCTTTTGGAATGTATTCGTGTCCAATGCGTTTCTTGACTTTTACTCGAAACACAATTCTATAGATGATGCAAAAAGACTGTTCGATGAAATGCCGCTACTGGATTGTGTGTCTTACAATGTGATTATAACTGGGTTTGTTTGGGCTGGAAAAGTTAAGGAATCTTTAGATATTTTCCATGAATTACAATCGACTAGCTTCAACAGGAAACAATTTCCTTTTGCAACAATGCTGAGCCTATCAGCAACCGAACTTAATCTAAAAATCGGCAGGCAAATCCATGCGCAGGCCTTGGTGACAGGGGCAGATTCGGATATTCAAGTCGGCAATGCCTTGGTGGACATGTATGCAAGATGCGATAGTTTTGAGGAAGCTAAAGTGATCTTTGAAAACCTCCCTGATAGAAGTGCAGTTCCATGGACTGCTATAATCTCGACATACGTTCAAAAAGGATTTTACGATGAAGCTCTTCAGCTTTTCAAGAAAATGCGTCAAGATTATGTTTATGGCGATCAAGCAACTTTTGCAAGCACTTTAAGAGCTTCTGCGAATCTGACATCTCTTTCACTAGGGAAACAATTACACTCGACCATGGTCACGTTAGGTTGTATTTCGAATGTTTTCTGTGGTAGCTCTCTCGTGGACATGTATGCAAAATGTGGACACATAAAAGCAGCAGTACAAGTGTTCAATGAAATGCCTGTGAGGAATGTAGTCTCGTGGAATGCAATGATTTCGGCTTATGCACAAGATGGGGACGGTGAAGCCACACTAAAGACCTTCGAGGATTTGATCAAGTCGGGTCTGCAACCAGATTCAGTGAGCTTTCTCGGGGTTCTAACCGCTTGTAGCCACCGTGGGCTAGTTGAACAAGGGCTCGCTCACTTCAAATCCATGACTCAAAAACATAGAATCGTGATTAAAAGAGAACATTATGCATCCATGGTTGATCTGTTGTGTAGATGTGGACAATTTGGTGAAGCGGAAAGATTAATGAACGAAATGCCATTTGAACCCGATGAAATCATGTTGTCTTCGGTTATGAGATCGTGTAGGGTCCACAAGAATCAAGATTTTGCTAAAAGGGCTGCAGATTCTCTATTCAAGATGGAGATTCTGAGGGATGCAGCTCCATATGTGAATATGTCTAATATATATGCAGAAGCAGGACAATGGGAAGATGTTAGTAAAGTTAAAAAGGCAATGAAAGATAGGGGAGTTAAGAAAGTAACTGCATACAGTTGGGTTGAAGTTAACCACCATGTTCATGTTTTCACTGCAAATGATAGAACCCATCCTCAAATTGAGGATATTAGGATGAAAATTGGTGTTTTGGGGAGGAAAATGGAAGAGGAAGGATACAAGCCAGATACAAGCGTTATTCTTCAAAATGTGAATGAGGAAGTTAAAGTGGAATCGCTTAAATATCATAGCGAACGGCTGGCAATTGCTTTTGCGCTCATGAGTACACCAGAAGGGTCGCCGATTGTAGTGATGAAGAATTTGCGAGCTTGTGTGGATTGTCATGCTGCAATTAAGGTGATTTCGAAAATTGTTGGGAGGGATATTGTGGTTAGGGACTCGAGCAGGTTCCACCGGTTTAGAAATGGGTGTTGTTCATGTGGGGATTATTGGTGAGTGGTTTGGCGTAAATTTTGAATTTCTTTCCGCAACCTGTTACATCTCGCCAGCGAGCATATTCTTTTTTCCGATTTTCATATCCGATTAATTTTTAGGTGCTTGAATCAACCGAACAACATACGAATTTATGCGCCCATGAAAATGGGGGAGCTTAGCGTGATTGTTGGAATCGGTGGTCTCGGAATTTGATATCAAATTATAATTAGGTACATTTCATTTCTTCTATCTAATTTTCAGTTTTAGTTCACATTCACGGTTAAGGTTCATGTTGCAACTCCATATTATTGCTTTGTTTTATCCAAATTAGACTAGTATTTTTAGTATTTATAACATATCATCATTAACATACAACTTTCACTGCTTTGTCAACATTGGTCGACAAACTACGTTCGTAATCTTTGTATAAATAATAAAAAATAAAAGTTGATGTTTGACTTGAGACGTTGATGGTAGAATTGTAATTAATGCATTTAAAACCATTATTCATTTCTTCTAGACAGGAAATATACCGCCCACGTTATGAAACAAGAAGGCAAAGGGGTGAGAGCGTGATCCATGTCCAATTATATAATTTTAACAAGTTTTTAATCTAGAAAAATGGCCGAAATAACCAATTATACAACATAAACTCACTTTTTTCGTAATTTTTTCAATCGAGGTAGAGTTCACTAAAGGCAACTTATTTACCTAAATTCGATTTTCAGCTTGAAAAATATATAAAAAAAGCTATGTATATTTATATAAATGTTATTTCTAATATGAAAATAAAGTTTGTATAAAAGCATAATGCATTTATTAAGTATCAATTACATCGAAATAATTCAAATTAAATATCTTTCATAATCATGTTATGGACCCAAAGGCCAAAACCATATATGTTATTGCCATATTTTTCACGTAGCTTTTTATCAATAGAAAATATATTTTATTTTATTTAATTATATAGAGTTACAAAAATGGAGAATGACTGGGACAGCACCGCCTACCCGTTTTCTATTCTGTTTGTCTATAGTCTATACCCTACTTATTACATACTCACCCCCATCATCATCAAATCACTGTCATCTCAAATCACAATCACTCAGTTTTTGAGAATGGTATACGAAGCACGAGAAACCAGTGGAAACCGCTCACCACCACCACCTTCGGAGCAAGGTTCCGGTCAATCCTGGAAGTGGAGATGATGATGGAAGAGCTGAAACGGATCCACCAAGCCTTGGTGCATGAACTCAACTAAAAGAGACGAGGACTTCATTAGTCAAATCAGCAGGGTGAACTTGGCGTTGATAGTGGCCCTGGGTGATACCATGGCCATTATAAACCCTCACAGAGGTATGTGTTATCTTTTAGTGTAATTTTTCTGTATTTGATTTGTTTTTTTTGTTAACTTTCTACAATAATGATGTTGAAGGCATACAATTCCCCCCCCCCCCCCCCCCCGCCAGAGAACATCCGGCACCGCACCAACCCCGGCACCAACTGATCCCCAGGAGCCAGCCTCTCCAACCTTTAATCAACTCTCTGGGGAGTCTGGCCGGAAGACTCCAGGATCTTCATCTTCAGGTTCGACTGGGGGAGGAATACACTGTCCGGGAGAGGGAGAGGCATGCAGAAGAAATTCTTATTTTTTTAGAAGGTATCATTGAGACTTGTTTATCAAATTTTTATTGTTTTTGAGACTTGTTTATCAAATTTTCTGTGTTTATGAGACTTGTTTGAGTCGGGAGACTCGTTTTTTGACGGTAAAAAACGAAAATAAATTTTGCAGTAAAAATAAGATTAAAATGTAAGCCGACCGTTGGTTATCTTCAAAACGAAAATAAAACAAAAAGAGCATAAGAAAAATTGGTGGTCTGAGGATGACGGTGGCGTCGGTAAAACCACCGACGGAAAGCGGAAGAGATGAGGTGTACGTGGCGGCAGTGCCGTTGAGTGCCACCAAGGGACCACCGCAGTTGCTTATGTCCACCGCATACTCTCTCCGTCTCTCTTGGGAATCTTATGTTAATTTTTAAATTTATAACACATTTTAATCCCTAAGGGTGCGTTTGGTTCGCAGAATGATTTCGGAAGGAATGAAATCTGTCAAAGGAATTGGAATCTGGAATGAATTGAAATGGAATGTTGTCAGGTTTGACCACCTGTTTGGTTGACAGAATTGGAATGGAATCTGTCAAAGGAATTGAAATCTGTCTGTTTGGTTCACAGAATGTAGCTTTGGAATTGGAATGAATTTTCGACAAATGACCAAAATACCCTTTTTATAAAACAATTATCAAAAACCATTGTCTTTTATATCTCTCCCCCTACAAAATACCGAAAGATTTATCATTAATCACATGTATATAAAAAAATAATAAACTCCCTGAAAATATGAAATGATCAATATCTTCTTGAATGCACAAGTACTTCATCTTCCGAGAGTTCAACACTTGTCTCTAAATCTGCAAAACAAATTAAGTAGATTTTGGTACCCAACTAGTCTTGGGTCCTGACACGTTAAGCGGAGCTCTATAAGAAGGAAAATGGTAAGTACCATACCAATATTGAACATAATTATTATTAACAAAATCATTATTTCTGCAATAAGAATTAACAAAAGAATTAACTTTCGTTGTAAAATTCTTATTTGGAAATGATGATTTTGGTACATATTTTCCAGGGAATTTACCTTTTACCTTCCATTGCATGTTGACTCTTTTGTAGGAAGGAAGATCAGCATAGTATTTGGAAGACATATCCACAGAATACTCGTAGAAAATGTTAGAAGGACGCATCGGACATTCTAAAAAACACTCGGAGTTGTTGAACGACCTCACTTTGTCTTTTAAGGCATTTCGTTCCTTTGTCATCAACTCGAGCTTCTTCCGAATATCACAATTCACCCTCTTTTCCTTCATGATATCTGTAGATAAACCCGCCAAATTCTTCGTGAGTTTCCGAATTTCTTGCTGAAAAATCTTCCTCTCAATAGAAAAAACATCCTTTACGCTCTTTGACTGAAAATCCGCTTTCTTCATCTTCTCAAGCTCTCCACTTTCCTTATCTAACTCTTTTTGAAGCTCAGAAATTTTCTCTAACAGCTTTCAATTTATAGCTTCAAAATCTTTCCTTTTCTCCTTAAACACAAGTCTTTCCTTCTCCAATTTTTCTTTCTCTAAAAATAAGACTTTCTGAAAATCTGAGTTCTGCTTGGAAAGTCTTTGGAATTGGAGTTCAAAAGCTTTGTTATCTTCACAAGCTTTAGTCTTCATCTTCAATTCCTTTTCAAGATCCGAAATTCTTTGAATTAGATCCACTCTTTCTTTCTTGAAATCTTCTCTTTCCATATTCAAAAGATTTTCCATCTCTTGCAACTTCTTTGTAAGCTCGATAATCTTCTCTTTATCATCTTCCCTTTCAACTTTCTTCTCTTCTTTTCTCTTGAATTCAACCTTTGATCCATGCATAAGCTTCGTTAATTCATTCCACATCTGCATCGGGTTGTTTTTGAAAGCTTCAACGCGTTTATAAATGTGTTGTGGAAGTGCAAGAATCAAGTAGTACGAAGCGTCCTTATCAGCTTTCTTTCTTTTATACTCTTCTTCTGTAAAGTCATTCTCCATTTTATATATGATCATTGGACCTTCGGAGAAAGTTTTTATCATATATTCACCATTTTCTCGACTTGAAATGAAATCGATAAACGAAACACTCCATCGTTCAAAATCAGATTCTTTGATCAGCACTGGAAGTCGGTTCATGATCGCTTGACGATTAAAAGATCTTTATAAAGAAAAAAAATTTATATAAAACTTTTTCTTGAAAAACTCTTAAAAAGTATGAAATACACTATAGAAAAAATTTCATTATAAAAAATTTTCTCAAAATAATATATATATATATATATATATATATATATATATTTTTTAATATCGTCTGAAAATAACCAAGTCAGAAACTCGCAACTCAAAGAAGCGAGAAGTAAGAAACTCGCAGGCCAAGGTTGCGAAAAGTAGAGAAACTCGCAAGCAACGGTTGCGCAAAGTGGAGAAACTCGCAAGACACGGTTGCGAAAAGTAGCCTTGGACACTGAAAGAAATCTGACAGATCACTTTTCGCAAAAGAAGCTTGCGAAAAGTTTTAAAATTCGGGTAAGTGGGTTGCGAAAAGTAAGAATTCCGGGTCAGTGGGTTGCGAAAAGCTGTAAAATTCGGGTCTTAAGGATGCGAAAAACTATGCGAGATGTAGACTTGAATGAAGAACAACACTCAGATCGAAGAAGCTTGCGAAAAGTAGGATGAATGTTTCGAAAAGTTTAGATCTTGCGAGATTCTTCCAAAAACGACAGAAATCACTTAAAACTCAAAATATCTGAAATCAAACTGTGCAGATAAGTTCGAAATATAAATTCGACCACCTCTTCTTCATACACAAACCTCTGAAAACCTCTGAATCAGAAATTTGAAGATCGAACAGTAGCAAACTTCGAACAGTCCAAAAACTCTGAAAATAGCAAAATTGATCTTGAAATCCTTCGAATTAGTTCTCGATTCTTGAATAAGAATTATTCTCCACACAAAAACGAATCCAAAGAACCAATTCACGAACGAATTCGATCAAAAATCAACAAAATTTGATAAAATCTCAAGAAAACGAGATTTTCTTGAAAAATCAAGAAAATCAAACAAATCTTCTTGAAAAATCCTCAAATTCTACTGATTGATCAACAAAATTCTTCTCTGAATCTTGATCCTGCTCTGATACCAATTGTTAATCCAAGATCTTCAATAACGTGCTCTGATACCAATTGTTAAACCCTAAAGATCAATCAAGATAGAGAAGATGTGAATTTGTCATCTCATTGATCAAGAACACTTTGTATACAAGATATGAGTTCAGCACTTTCTCTCTCTAAGATATGAATGTGAATTAAGAGAATGTTTCTAAGAGTCTTTTCTACTAACACACAACTAAACCTATTTATACTAAACACAATACAAGGTGTAAACAACACAATACATTGACTTTGACTTTGACCTTTCTATATTTAAACCTTGAAGACATATTGCACTAACACCTCCCATGAGTTGCGACTTAGAAAGGAATTGATTCGGTGCATCTCATCCTAATGTGTATACATTTCTCATCCATCGGCTGATAATCACTTCTCACGCCAATCTCAACTTCTCACCGAAACCCAACCATATATAGAAAATGGATGCACGTTAGGATGAGATGCACCGAGATGCACCAAATTACTTTTTCTTATAAGCCGCAATTCATAGTCTTAAATGAAACTTCAACAGTTCGACTCACCGGAGATGTTAACGAAGCTTTTTCTCTTGCCACAGAACGTGCAAATGGCACTTTGTGAACGCGACATGGTTGCAACAGTTGCAAATGAAGATGGTTACTTTGTGGAAACGAGATTTGTAACACCCTCAAAATTGGAAAGTGAAACTAAATAAAACTTTCAATAAAATAACCAAATAAGGATAAAATTCGTTCTACAGAACATCCTTGGAATTACCTCAATATAAAACATTATAACTTCAACAATCAAAACTTAAGTCATACGCCAATACTACAAAAAAATCGGGTGTTACTCAACCCAATATTAAGTTGCTATTCCTCAAACGTGGAAGACTTCACCAAACCACTTACTTCTTGATCACACAACTAGCTCTCCACTCTTCCCATTGTCACTAAAACTATATCCCAACCAGAACCTGTTGCACATGCTGACAAATAAAAAGGTGAGGCTAAGGCCTAGTGAGTTCAAGAGTTTTTATCATGGTTATATAATTCATAAGACGAGAGAGGTGAAATTTAAATCATGAGTTCAAAAAGGATTTACTTTAATTGCAAACTACCCATTTTCAACGCACACAAATCCCGTGACGAAAGCTCTAATATAAAACGATTCTCAAAATGCACTCAACCCAAAACCCACTTGAAAAGTGAAACAATAATTGATTTCCAAAATTATAAAAACATGAATAAATCGCTATTATTCAAAACATCCCAAACACGGATGAGGCATACATCACAACCCATAAAATATGGAAAGCAAACCATATAAATAAAATACATCACCGAAAATATCGATAAAATTAAATACCCAAACAACATCTTTCGGTGATGGGGGAGACCCGATTCCATGGTATATGTCGGACTTTATTGCCTGCTATAAAAAGATACACCTCAAGTCCCACACCCAACAACGGGTGGCACCATCGTATCCTTTATTGCCTACTGTGCCCAACTACACCTCAAGGATACACAATCTTATTTCCTGTTCATTCTCTAGTAAGTTACACCTCAATGTTTCTATTGAACCTTTATTGCCTACTTACTAGCATTCAAGAATTGGAGTCTCGACTCCTTACTTGATACCCCAAGATGTCTAACCCTCGTGCACAAGTGTTAGAACATCAACAATAAACCCAAAATCCCGGAGTACAACCCAATACGGTTCCTCTCCAAAACATCGGGACACAAAATGCCAAAGTGGCGTACGTCCTAAAGTGAGAATACCAAGACTCTCCAATATATAAACACGATCGACTCTTATGCCTATGAATCCAATGCATTACGGTCTAAAAGTACATGACTCCACTTTAACGACACACGCACTCAAAACATGTACTTTTAAAATAAAATGCAATAATTGCAACTGACGACCAAAGCTCCACATTCAATTGTTAAACCCGAACAAATGTCCTCAAGACTCAATAAAGTCATAAACCGAGCCATAAGCTCAACCAAAACCAATTAACCACTCGTAAAATCAAATAATGCATTAAAACGTATGTAACCCATGTTTATGAGAAATATGCTCCACATACATGAATTACTCAACACCACTCTTAATTTAAGGTACGTCATTTTCCAAAGTACACATAAAAGTGCATTTATACCCAAAGATTTACATACGTAAGATAAATAATTTAAAATAACAATACTTAAGGTTCATCCATCCAAAATACCTAAATTACATCTTTTCTGAAACCGAAAGGTTTACAACTTATAAAATGTTCACAAGGTCGGAAATGACCCAAAACCCAATGACCCACACGTTCATGTTTAAGAATATATATCACCACATAAAATTATGCATATTTTCAACAAAACGCTAAAGATGAATCTTTACTAAATAACCTTCAATTATGTAATAATTATCAAAACACTTCAATTGATACTCATTTTGTCAAGTTACCCAAAAATCCCAAAAGTGGGTGGTTTCTGTGATTTATAAAATCAAATACCCCAAGTAATCAAAATCAGTCAAATAACCTAACAATGAATACTTTCATGTAAAACACTTAAAACACTTTAAAACAAACATTTTGGCATGTACAACGTTTTAACAAATCAACTTGAACTCACCTTGCTAGATTAGGCTAAATCTAGATTTTTTCCCAACTTATGCTCCTTTGAAGAAACTTGGATCATCAAGCCAAATCTTCCAAAAACATAGATCCACAAGTTTCCATCCATAATTTCGTCTCCAAACACTTAGAATCGTTTCCCCCAACATATTACATCAAAATCACCAATAAACCGAAACCCTAATTTCTTGGGTGAAGAGAAGAGAAGATTTCCTTTTCCACCCCTTGTATTCACCAACAAAACCCTTCCAGGTTACCCAAATGAACCTCAAACTTTATCTCTTGAAGAAGGTGGAAGAGGGTTTGGTGAAACCCTAGAAAGCTTAAAAATTTTGAAGATGAGAAGGAGATGAAGAACACCTAGCCTTTGCTTCCAAATCCTTGTTCTAAGAAGAAGAATCGCTAAGTTCACTCAAGATTTGGTGTTTTAGCTGCTCAAAATCAGTGAAGGAGGAAGGGGGTTTGACTTGGGAGTGTTTTGGGTTGAAGTGGGTGAATAAACAAATGAAATAGGCTGAAATACGGGGTTTTAAGCAGTCTAGGGCCCGACCGCGATCGCTGGCACAATAGCACAGGTTGTACCGTAGGTGTTGGGCATCCGTCGATTGTGACATGCTATAGTGACAGTGTCACAATCGCAGGCACTATAGTACATAGTGTACCGAAAATTGGTTTGGCCATAACTTCTTGGTTTTAGATCCGATTTTGTTCCGGAAAGAACCGTTGGACTCGTATTTGAATTCTCCATCCAACAAGACTATAAAATATAAGATTTAATCCAAATTACTATTTTTCATATTTATTTTAAAATATCGATACGTTCCGAATATCGGGGTGTTACAAGATTGTTTGGCTACTTTGTGAAAGTGAAGCAGAGGTACGATCTCTATTTATATGAAGCGGAGGTGGAAATTTGAGAGGGAAGTCTATTCAGATTTTGTTGTAACCGTGAGCGATCTGTTTTAAGCTGCTATGTTGAATAAACAAAGTTATTATATAAATAATATCAATGTATTTTTATTATATAAATAATGTCAATGTATATTTATTTTAGTAACCAAATTGGTAATTTAAATAAAAAATACCATAAATAATATAAATATAGTAAATTATTACATAAATAATAGAGTAAATTACGGATTTGGTCCCTGTGGTTTTCTGAAATTTTGGATTGGGTCCCTCAAAAGATTTAATTACTGATTAGGTCACTGTGGTTTCTGTTTTGTTTCGGATCAGGTCCCTCCATCCGTTACTGTCAAAATTGTTGATCCAAACCCTTTAGTGATTTGATGATGACCCTTAGAATCACTTAGTGAAAAATTATAAGTAAACATTATGTATAAGTATTTCACCATAAGTGATAATATACTGAGTCTGTTCAGTATCGCTGATGGGTAACCATCGTTCTTCATTATTCCTCAGTGATAAATGTATATCAGTGATAACTGAGTCTGTTCAGTTTCGTTGATGATCACTAACTGTTTATCTGTAAATGTTTATTTGTAGTCTCTGAAGACAAGTTTCACGACAAAGGAGTTCATCGCTAAATCGAAGACAAAGCTGATGGACAAGTGACAAGTCTACTAATGATCTGATACGGATATCGGTGAAACCAAGACAAGTCCACAACACGCAATATTTCAAGTAGAAGACTTCAGCGATAGCTGACCTTCATCAGGTCTCACTGATGAAGATCAACTCAGCGATCGCTGATCATGAAGCCTGATCTACAAGAAATATTTGTCTTATCCCCTTGCACACTTTTGTACGATTTGTCAGAAGGACATACCTTTGTCCAGGATCGTACAAACCACTCTTCTACTACACTGTTCACTATGTGGCCCAAAGCATGTTTGCAAAAGTCAGAAGCATGCATCCAACCAAATGTTGACACGTGTAAAGTCTTCCTGACATGCATTAAATGCGTGTAGTATAAATAGAAGGAATGCACCTTTATTTCGAAGGTGGTCATCCCTGAACCTACTTAGTGCATTAGAAATTTATCCTTAAATTTCTAACTTCTTTTCTCTCTATTTCTTAGTGCAAGAAATCTGTGTGATTCTCATAGTTTGTTTAGATTAGGTCTTGTACTCAGTCTTATTCCGCAACAAGCTGTAAATTATTTGATTTATCAATAAAACAATTTAGAAAGATAAAAATCTTGTGTTTGTATTCAACCCCCCCCCCCCCCCCTTCTACAAACTTAATACTTGTATAACCCTTCGGGACCAACAAGTGGTATCAGAGCAAATTGTTTTATTTCTATAAACAAGATCTTACTTATACAAATCTCTTCCTTGCTATTCTTCAAATGGCAAATAGCACAAACACAAACTACATTGATAATGGCTCTCTTGCCAAACCTCCTCGATTTAGCAGAGACAACTTTAATCTCTCTGGAAGAATCGAATGATGCTTTTCCTAGAAGGTGTAGATCCCACTATACCTTACTATGTGGAAAATGGACCATATATCCCATTAGTCATCGATGCTGCCGTTCCTACCACTGCCACCACTCCATTCATTCCTGAGAGACAACTTGTCAAAAAAGTTTCTCAATGGACTGAAGAAGACAAGAAAAAGGTGGCCATCGATACAAAGGCCAGATCAATCATTTCTATGAGCCTACCTGATGAGGTCTATCATTCCATAATGAACCTCAAAAGCTCCAAAATCATGTGGGGCACAATTTGTGTTCAATATGAAGGTACTGCTGACGTACAAGAGTCCAGAAGAATAAATCTGGTAAGACTGTACGAAAGTTTTATTTGTGGTAAAAATGAAACTTTATCTAAAGTTCACCAACGTTTTAACATCTTACTAATTGATTTGAAAACTGTTGGTAATATCTATTCTAACTCCGAAACTCTGGCAAAGTTTTTGGAATGTCTTCCTGAAAGTTGGGAAAATTATACCATGTGTCTTAAACTTTCAAAGGATCTTAAATACATGACCTTAAGTACTCTTTTTGGCACTATGCTCAATCATGAGCAGTCGTGTCAACTTAAGAAGAATCGTGTCAAAGATTCAAAAAGCACACCTGTTGCTTTACTCTCTTTAGAGTTAATGCAAACTCAGCGATCTTCTGTCATGATCACTGAAATGGAAGCTAACTTTGATGATTCATCAGAAGCTGATCCTTCAGAGCTTGATGAATCTCTAGCACTCCTGACTAACTCTTTCAAGAGATTCGCTAGAAAGAGTAACTTCAAAAGAAATAAACCTCTCACTATCACTGACAAGCCTAAATCATCTTCTATTGATAAGGCTACTGCCACTTGCTATAACTGTGAAAAGATATGTCACTTTGCTAGTGAGTGCAGGTCAAAGAAAGTATTTAAACCTTCTTCATCCTTCAAGAAATCCTCTACTTCTAAGACTAGAGATGACAAATAGCTCAAACTCAAAGAAAAGTATGAAAAGCTGAAAAGCTATAAGAGAAAAGGTAAAGGTTTGATCGCTAAAGAACACGATTGGGTTGAATCTGATGAAGAATCAGATTCTGATGAAGAAGATGCGGTCAATCTCTGTCTTATGGCCAAAATCCAAGAAGTAAAGGAAGAACTAGTTGAAATTCCCTCTACTTCTATGTCTCAAATATCTACTTCTCCTTCTCCAACTATTATTGACGCTGATAGACGTCGTGTTATCGATATACTGACTATTTATTTATATGACACCCTGAATGGCAAGACCAAAGCTAAACAACAAAATCTAGATTTATCTGAACAACTTAAAAAGTGTCATTTTAAAATACAAGAACTTTCTAAAATCGAAGAAAATCTGAAAGATCAGGTCTATGTAAATCAAGTCATCAGCATTTAACGCGAGCAAGCTATCACTGAACTAAAAGCTGAGAAAGCTATTGTTGAAGGATGGTGTAAATCCTCAGCAAAGATCACTGAGATAATCGGTGCTCAGATTGCTGTCAATGACAGAAGTGGTCTTGGTTATAATGCTAACGCTGAAGAACCAACCAAAGATCGTTTCATGCTTAAATTTGGAATGTTCGTTTCTTTTATCCCTGACACCTCATCATCTCAGTGCTCTTCTTCTAATAATTCTATCTCTGAGGAAAAATCCACTTTAAACCCCAAACTTAAAGATAAAGGAAAAAATGTTTTAGACAAACCATAGAAGGGTACCAAAGTGCCAAAGCTGAAGAAGTTTACACCTTCAACTAATCAACCCTCTACTTTAAAGAACAAGATCCCTGAACATGTTCAGCGATCTACTCCAAGAATAAAAGTTGATGTTATTGGCAAGAAATCTGAAGAACCAAAGGTTCCTCCGATCTCTGAAGCCAAATGCATTCTTGGTACAGGCACTACTCATTTAAAAATATCAAATGATTATGCCTATGGTCCTAAATCTACTTTCAGCTATAGGAAATGCTATCACTACAAACTTATTGATCATATTGCTAGTAAGTGCCCCATAACACCAAAGCTGAGAATCGGCTAAGGTGAAGATGACTGCCTTTAAGGCAAAGAAGATCACCCCATGTGAAAAATAAGCCAAGGTGAAAGATGCCACTAAAGCTTAGAAATTAACCAAAGTGAAGATTACCACTGATGCTGAATCATCAAATGATGTGAAGACCGTTGATCCTTCTACTTCCTCTACAATTGAAAATTGTGGACCCATAGTTAAGTGGGTACCAATTCAAAAGTAATCTTTCTTATATTTGCAGGTCTCGAATGGTATCTGGTATCTTGATAGTGGATGCTCTCGACACATGACTGGAAAAAGAAACATGCTCACTGACCTTTGGTGGAAATGGAAAAAGGATATACTTGAGGGTTTGGTGTACTTTCTAATGGTACAACCACCTTCAGAAGAGTCGCTTACGTAGAAGGATTGAAGCACAATCTTCTTAGCATCAGTCAGCTATGTGATAAAGACTACAAAGTTTGCTTTACTATGGAAGCATGCTTTGTCACTGATAAGAAAGAAAATATTTCTTGCAATAGCTATCATTTGGAAAATGTTTATGTCATAAACATGGACTCAACAACCACTGAGAACATTTGTTTTCTCTCCAAATATTCATCAGATGTCTAGGGCATAAGAGGCTCTCTCATCTAAACTTCAAAACGCTGAACACTCTCTCCTCCAAAGAACTAGTCACTGGCTTACCTCAGCACTCATACGCTAAGGAATCTCTCCGTTTAGCGTGTGAAAAAGAAAAACAAACAAAATCTAGTTTCAAGTCAAAACAAGTGTCTTCAGTGACTAATCATCTTCAACTCCTCCATATGATTTATTTGGCCTTGTCAACATACAATCCATCGCTGGAAAGAAATACACTCTGGTCATTGTAGATGAATTCTCTCGTTGTACCTTGGTTATGTTCCTCCGTGCAAAGAGTGACACCTCAGAAGAACTCGTCTCATTTATCAGGAAACTGGAAGTCCTGAACAATATGACTGTTCACTCAATAATGGGTGATAATGGTACTGAATTCTCTCTCTTGAATCTTTAAAGCACTTTAGTGTTGCTTGTCTTCAAGTCTTTCACGCTCCCCCTTGAAACATGCTCTTAGTCTTCATAGTATCACGAGTTGAACCACGAGTTGAATTGGCTTTGACAAACTTAAGAACTTGTTGAACTAATATGCTCGAAGGAGAAATCAACTTGTTGCGAACACTTCTTGATGAGGAATGAGAAGAACGATGCACTTGTAATCTTTTCTGCATAGATCATAATAGTTACTCCCCCTCAACTTTTGCTTACTCCCCCTCAACTTGATAATCTGGGTCTTTGAACTTTTAGAACGTTTCTCCCCCTCATGATAATGATATGTGTCTTTGAATCTGTATCAGTTCCCCCCCTCATGATGATTAGGAGCATCCTCATCATCATGTAACTTCAAAGACAACACTGATGAGTAGCAAGATACCAGATAAAACAATTATAGTAACCAATATGGGGTAATCAAGTAACACAGAAACACATAGTAACTGTTATCACAACAATTAAAGTAATTGTGTGGCTTATGTTCAGAGTCGGCATTCGGTTATCTCTGATAGGACTTCCAGTTATCACTGAAGTAAAATTTTAATAATTACTTCTCAAACTGTTCCGACAATATCACAAAGATATGCAATCGGAATCACAAAGACTCGTGCATGTGTGAAAGAATTAAATTTCCTCTGTTCGGCTCAAAATATTGATTTAACCTGGGATGCAAGTTAAAAATCAATAGACTCAGTGATTAGGAAATGAAGTTCGGAGACCGGAGCTGATGTCTTCCTTTTTCAATATCTAAGACCTCTGAGTGAGGAATAGATAGATTATGTGCTAAACCTCCGTGAATATATGAAACAATCATCTTTTGTGAGATACTTGAGTGGCTGGGTGGGGTGACACGAGTTATCGACACTGGGTCCATGTCTATTTCATTATTCATCTCCAAAGAACGAGAATGAATAGATTATGTGGTTACCCGGATAACTGACTCGGTTTGGTAAGGACCAATACTTCTTTTAAGTCCTGTCACATCCTCACCATTTTTTCTTTTCACTCCAAACTCATCTGTCAACTACACCCCTCACCGATGTCTATAAAAGGGTGAGTTTCTTGGGTAGGTCCTTCTGGTTCTGGATGGACCATAGAAACAATATAACCTAACACTCATTTCATATGCCAAATAAATCATTTAGGAAACATTTAACAACGAGTTCTAAACTAAAATGTTTAGAAGTCAAAGCATTTAAGAACGAGTCCTGATCTGAGATGATCAGAAGTCATAATTAAAACAATAGAAGTCCAAAGAACAAGATCAAGCGCAAAACGGAATGACTTGGTAAGCACAGTGTTTGCAACAAATAAAACAATTGCTCAGAAAGTTTAATTGTGAAGAAAAAGTCACAATTAATGTGTTAGATAAGAATTGAATCATTAAGATGAAATGACGAACTATGAGAACAAAATGGAATTCAAGCGAGTGTATTTCCACCGAAAAGTCAATACATATATGAGACATGGAAATAACTAAGTCAAGGAAATATAACACGTGGCAAACATGGAAGTTAAATCAGAGAATAACAAACACAAGTAAGTTATTCAGAATGCATTACCACGGTTCTTTGAATTCACTGTAAAGTTCATATATGTGTCAAATACCTGATGCTCCCCCTCAAATGTGGCATAACCTTCGAATGCAGTCATATGAAAAGGTTATTCTGGATTGTATCCCACATGACATTCCTGCCAAAACAAATCAAGAAGATTTTGGTATCCATGCCTTGATGGATCCTTGGTGATTAGATGCCTTCACTGTAAAATGGGGATTAGGGATGCTATAAGTACCATACCAGTTATTGACATACCTTGGATGCACAAAGTCACTCTTTCCACAATTAGTGCAACATAGTTTTGGTCGGTTTAAACTGATCAACTTAGCTATAGGGTAAACATGAGCAGGTAAACCAGTCTTGGGAATGAATGACTTTGTATCAACTACATGAGAATTATGAAACTTGTTTCCATCACTGTCTTCTGCAGTTGATTTCTTTCTCCAAACCATTTTTACTTTTCTAAAAACATGATTAACTGAAGAATCATTAAGCTCACTGTCAGAGGAACTAGAGTAATAAGATTGTCTTTTGAGAGAATTACCGGTTTTCGAGCGTTTCTTTGACCGTCTTTTCAACTTAGATTTTGACAATTTTGATTGAGAAACGTTTTTGGGGGCAGAAATGGAACACTCCCCTCTTTGAAAGTTAACCGGTGAAGGCATTTTGTTAAGAAATTAAACATGACTCACAAGCTTTGGAGCAAAGTCGATCTTAGAAATATCATCATCTTGACAAGCTGAGGAATTCATGAACTCAGAATATCGTTGAGTAGAGTCAAGTGGATTTGGACAGTCTGAGTCGGATGAGGAACAGTTAAAGGAATCATCCGCAAAAGGATTGTTGAAATCAGGGAAAATATTCCTTTGAACTGATTCGGATTGAGTTGCTTTACCTTTATTTGGTGAAAACAAAGGTTTGTCATCTGTGTCAAGGGACACGCCTAGAAAATCTTTACACGAGGAACTATCCGAACAAATAGGGGACGAGTCAACCGATATGGTTTCAGGAGTGGTAGGCTTCATTGGAGTATCCTTTGGACTCTCCTTAGCCATCATTCCTTTTAAAGCTTCTGCCGACAAGGCGGACAATTGAGAAGTTAATTTTGCAATCTCGGTTCTATAACTCGCTCTTTCAGAGTTGGATAATGACTCGGTTTTGTTCTTTTTGAGCTTATCTATAGTTGATAAAAGTAAAGTTCTTTTGGTTAAAAAACGATCTTATCCCTCACAATCGATTCTTCGAGTTTGAAAATGATGTTTTCCAAAATCAGAGGTGGAACATAACGTTTGAACTCTGATTTATCGTTAGAATCTACATCTGGTGTTGTCGTAACGGGAACCGTAGTTTCCACAGTTTTAGCAAGAGAACAGATGTCAAAGTAATCATTTGAGAGGTAAGGAGTTTTGCTTTTTAAATATGTCGCATTTAGAGTTTCGTACACAAAAGGAACTTGTACATATTTTTTTAAATATGTCGCATTTTTCAGGCTTTTCCCCTACTTGTGGTAGAGGAATTCCTGTTTTTCTTTTAAGATCTTCCTTTTCCTCATCCTCCTGAGACGGCTTAGTCCACTTGATTTTGTACTCAGGGTATGTCTTATCTAGTCCCAAAAAGTTGAACTCATAAAGGGTGGGAACCTTAGATAAGATTTTCTTAAGGTAACACGGATTATCATATCCGAGTCCCCAAAGAGCGTTATAATACTTGAATTCCTTCGGTTTGTTCAAATGAATCGTTTGGTCTGTTTGACCTCGCTTGTAAAGTTTGGATTCAAGATCCTTAAGCTTGTTAGTCAAATTATCATTTTCTTTTTGAACGGTTAAGCGAAGATTGACAATCTTATTATTCTCTTCGTGAGACTTATTGAGCTTTTCGGTGATTTCAGATAATTGGGTTTCTAGGGATTCGGCTCTTTTTGAAATGGCCGAGCATTCAGATTGATAATTTTCTATTACACATTTATCCTCAGCTTTTTCAATAGCTAGTTTGGCTATGGTATCATATTTTATTTTAGCATCGACTTCTAGCTTAGAGATTTGCGCTTCTAAAAGAGAAACTTTCTCTTTGAGCTCAGAGTAAGTTGGGTAAGACATTGTTACTTGAAAGAAATGATCGTGAGACAATTCAAGATATCGATAAAAAAAAAATCAAACGGTGTATCAAAGAATACACAAATGTCCCCCTTCGGCGACTTAACACGGGGGTGATCCGGGTGTGGTTTCGAGGAAAGATAATCCGGTAATTGGATTCTGGGAAAGACGTGCGAGGGTGAGATCCGGAACCTATAAGATCCGGAATTTGGAAAATCCGGAACCGGAATCAATTGGATCCGGATTGGAAGTTGTGATCCGTAGTTGAGGTCGGAACTAACACAAATCGAAACCAGTGTGATGTGGGATCGGATAAATACCGGAACCGGGTAAAATCTGGTGTTTTCCAGAACCGAGTGTGAGTCTGGTAATTCCGGAACCGGAATTGAAGTCCGGTATTAAAGGATCCGCTATTAACTGGAACTGGATTGAGATCCGGTAGATTGGGGATCCGGTACGGGAAAAAAACAAAGAACCGGAACTCAAAGAATTGAGTCCCGTATTCAACCAAAACGCAGAAAAAAACGTACATGGAGTTCCAAATACTCAACTTTTTGGCCTTGATTGCTTCGAGAGACTGCTGCAAATACTTTTAAAACCACAAAAACAACCAAAAGAGCACAAACACCTATCTAATTCGAATCTTAACCCACTTTTGAGCAAAAATTGAATTTTTTTCAAGAACAGAGTATTCAAAACCCAGACTTGGGAAAATTCAAAATTGATGATCAAAAACTTAGAATTCAATTCTAAAAATTTGCAGAAATAAGTTTGAGAATATCACGAATAGATTGGTAAAAACGAATTTCACTATTATTGCAAAAATCAACAGAATAAAAAACAAACCTTAGAACACAGCGCCGTTCTGTGATGTCGATGAACACAGATAAAAATTGATACCTTTTAGATCGATAGCTTTGTCCCTTGGCTCTGATACCACATGTAGATCCCAGTTTGATTAAGTAACAATGCGACAATTAAACGATTAAGCTTTATTGATTGATTAGAGAGTGTTACAAGATTAGAATGATGAACAACACTCTCTCTCTATTAGCCGTATGAAAAACTAATTCTGATTAATCTTTCTACAACCTTAACCTAATTTCCACTAAACACACTTTAAATACCCAGGCTTGACAAGCCCAAGCCCATTAACCTTAAATCCCATTTTCTATTATAAGGTTTTACAAACAAATAAATAAAACTATTTTTTTCTTTATTTCACTTTCTATTTTATAGGACTTTTAGTCCTAACAAATTCAAAAATAGTTCTCTTGATAACTTCTTTGAGAGTAAGGGCATTCTCACAACTTCTCAGCCATGAGAACACCTCAGCAAAATGGAGTCGTTGAAAGAAGAAACATAATGATCATCGAAGCTGGCAGATCTATGCTCAGCAATTCTCATCTTCCAACTCAATTCTGGGCAAAAGCTGTCAACACTGCCTGTTTCATGCAGAATAGGTCGCTGATCGTCAAAAGATTCAACAAAACAACCTACGGACTTTTCCATGGGAGAAAGCCCTCTATCAGTTTTCTTCACATCTTTGGTTGTCAATGTTTCATTTTAAAGAACAAAGATTGTCTTGGAAAGTTCGACCCCGAAGCTGACGATGGAATATTTCTAGGATACTCTTCAGTGTCCAAAGCCTTCAGAGTCTTCAACAAGAGAAGACAAGCTGTATAAGAAACCATTCATGTCACCTTTGATGAATCTTGTTCAGCAAACTCTAGACCTACTACTGAAAACGAAGAACTGAATCAGTGGATGTTTTCTCATTATGGGGAATCAGAAGTTAATCTTGACTCTGAACCTCAGGTCAACAACCCTATCGCTGATGATCCTATCATCATTCCTAGCATGCAGACAAGTGAAGTTAAATCCTCTTCATGGGTATTAGCTATTCCATTAAACACTTTGCCTCCTTCTAAACCCTTAACCTATGAAATCCCATCCACTTCTCAACAATTAGTGAATGAAATCTCATATGAACCTCAGCAAATTCTACCTGGTATACCTGAAACTGCTGCTGTTGAAGCTTCCTCTTCAGCACCTCCAGAAGTTCTATCTGAGTCAGTGATTCAAGCTCCTGCTCAGAGATGGACCTTAGATCACCCAATTGATCAAATTTTTGGTGATCCAAACACATGTATTCAGACTCGACGAAGTTCAGGTAATATTTGTCTATTTGTTAATTTTATTTCTCTAAATGAACCAAAAAAAACTGATGATGCCCTCAGAGATCCAAACTGGGTCAGTGTTATGCAAGAAGAGATGACTGAATTTGAAAGAAACAAAGTTTGGAATCTTGTTCCCAGACCATCTAACAAAACAATGATAGGAACTAAATAGGTTTATAGAAACAAGTTAGATAAATTTGGTACTGTAACCCGCAACAAAGCTAGACTAGTTGCTCAGGGATACAAACAAGAGGAAGACATAGACTATGATGAAACCTTTGCCCCAGTGGCAAGACTCGAAGCAATTCGACTTTTTCTATCCTATGCAGTTCACAAATACTTCAAAGTTCATCAAATGGATGTCAAGTCAACATTTCTCAATGGAAAGCTGAATGAAGAAGTCTACGTTGAACAACCACCAGGATTCGCTGATCCTAAGCATCCAGAGTATGTCTATAAACTGGATAAGACCCTCTATGGCTTAAAGCAAGCACCTCGTGCATGGTATGACACTTTATCCTTCTTTCTTATCACTGAAAAATTTGAACGTGGTAAAATCGATAATACTCTATTTTTCAGAAAGGTTAAAGGTCATATTATTCTTGTTCAAATATATGTCGATGATATTATATTTGGTTCTACTAACCCATCTCTGTGTACTAGTTTTGCTGAACGAATAAAAAACAAATATAAAATGAGTATGATGGGTGAGCTGACATACTTTGTTGGACTTCAAATCAAGCAAAACGATAAGGGTACTTTTATCCATCAAGGTAAGTACGTTAAAGATATGCTAAAAAGAAATTCGATCTAACTCAAAGTTCAACTATGAAAACCCCTATGGCACCTCCGCTGACACTTAATTTGGATCCCTTTGAAAAACCTGTCAATGTCTTGGCCTATAGAAGGATGACCGGCTCTCATCTATATCTTACAGCAGGTCATCATGATATCATGTATTCTACTTGTCTTTGTGCACAATATCAATCTGAACCCAAAGAATCACATATGATCGTTGTAAAGCAAATTTTCAGATATCTGAAGGGTACACCCAACCTAGGTCTTTGGTATCCCAAAGACTCAGCGTTCAATCTAACTCGTTGATCCAAACCCTCACTGATTTGATAATGACTCTGAGAAACACTTAGTGAAAATTGTAAGTAGACAATATGTATTAATGTTTTGTCATCAAAGAAAATATACTAAGTCTGTTTAGTATCGCTGATGAAAACATACGCTTTAAATTATGCATTCAGCGAACACTGTTCATCAGTGAGCCCTGAGTCTGTTCAGTCTCACTGATGATTGCTGATAATTTAAGTTGTTTGCTTATGATCCCTGAAGACAAGACTCACGTCAACCATGTTCTAGGCTGAAGTCGAAGATCAAGCCAAAGAACCAGCGACTATGTCTACTAGTGACCTGATGTGGATATCAGCGAAGCCAAGACTTGTCCACTCAAAGTGAAGTGTCAAGTAGAAGACTTCAGCGAACGCTGAACTTTATCATTCGCTGATAAAGAATTATTCAAGCGAACGCTGATCATGAAGCCTCCTCTACAAGCAACTTTTGTCTTATCCCCTTGCACAGCTCCGTACGATTTTGTCAGAACGGACATCCCTTTTGTCTAGAATCATACAACCAACTCTGATCTTACACTGTTCATCATGCGGCCACTAGGTTGTCTACTAAAGTCAAAACATGCAACCAACCAGAGGCTGCCACGTGTAAAGGTGTACTGTTGTGCATTAAATGCATGCAATATATAAAGGAAACCCTACTTCATTTGTGAAGTGCTCGGCCGTTCCTCTCGCTGAACTTACTATGTGAAAAAGAATACTCTCCTTAGTATTCTTGATTTTCTTAATCTCTATTTCTAGTGCAAGAAATCTTAGTGTTCTTATAGTTTGTTTAGATTAGGTTTATTCCTTAATCTTGTTCCGCAACAAACTGTAAATTGTTTGATACATATCAACAAACAATTTAGAAAGATAAAAATTGTGTGTTTGTATTCAATCCCCTCCTTCTACAAACTTATATAACCCCTTTGGGACCAACAAGTAGTATCAGAGCAGTTTGTTTAATCTAATAAACAAGATCTTGCTTATACTAATTTCTTTTCTCTTCCTTGCTATTTTTCATAATGGCTAACACCACAAACACAAACTATATCGATAATGGTTCTCTTGCAAAACCCCCTAGATTCTCCAAAGATAACTTCAATCTCTAGAAAAATAGTATGATGCTCTTCCTAGAAAGTGTAGATCCCACTATACCTCACTATATCGAAAATGGACCATATGTCCCTTTCATGATTGACCCTGTTGTTCCTGCTACTGCTACTAGAGCTGTTATTCCTGAACGAATCATTCCCAGGGAAGTCACTCATTGGACTGATGAGGACAAGAAGAAGGTGGCCATCGATACTAAGGCCAGATCCATCCTCTCTATGGCTCTTCCTGATGAAGTCTACCACTCCTTCATGAACCTGAAGAGTTCTAAAGCCATGTGGGACACTATATGTATTCAATATGAAGGTACTTCTGAAGTCCAGAATTCGAGAAAGATCAACCTGGTAGGACAGTACGAAAGTTTCATTTATGGTAAGAATGAAACTCTTTCTGAAGTACATCAACGGTTTAACTGTTTAATCATTGACTTAAAAACTGTTGGTAAGGAATATTCTAACTTTGAGATCCTGACAAAGTTTCTGGAAAGTCTTCCTGAAAGTTGGGACAATTATTCTATGTGTCTTAAACTCTCAAAGGATCTGAAATCAATGACCATTTCTACCTTATATGGCACTACGTTCAATCATGAGTAGTCGAATCATCTAAAGAAGAATCTTGTAAAAGATTCCAAAAGCACACTTGTTGCTTTACTCTCTTCAGAGTTGGTGCCTACTCAGCGTTCTATTGTCACAATCACTGAGTTGGAATCTAACTCTGATGAATCATCTGAAGCTGATCCTTCAGAACTAGATGAGTCACTAGCCCTCCTGACTAATTCTTTCAGGAGATTCGCCAGAAAGAGTAACTTCAGAAGAAATAAACCTCTTTCCCTCACTGACAAGCCTAAATCTTCAACCCCTGTTGATAAGGCTACTGCCACTTGCTATAACTGTGAAAAGATAGGTCACTTTGCTAGTGAGTGTAGGTCAAAGAAAGTCTTCAAACCATCATCTTCTTCCTAAAAGAAACCCTCTAACCCCAGGACTAGAGATGACAAATACCAGAAGCTGAAAGAAAAATATCAAAAGCTGAAAAGCTACAAAAACAAAGGCAAAGGCATGATCGCTGAAGATCATGACTGGGCTGCTTCTGATGAAGAATCATCTGACTCTGATGATGATGAGGCCAATCTCTGCCTCATGGCTCAAATAGAAGAAGAGGAAGAACAAGCTGAAATTCCCTCTACTTCTACCTCTACCTCTCAGGTATCACATTCTCTCACAAACACTTCTACTTCTACCTCTGATGACATTGATAAACATCGAACCGTCGATCTTCTGACTATTGATGTATATGATGCCATGAATGGCAAGACCAGAGCTGAAAAACAAAATATTGATCTCGCTGAACAGCTCAAAAACTGTCATTTACAAATTGAAAAGCTTTCTAAATTAGAAGAAAATTTGAAAGATCAGGTCTGTATAAATCAAATCATTAGTATTGAGCGAGAAGAAGCTATCGCTGCATTAAAGGCTGAAAAGGCTACTGTTGAAAGATGGTAAATCCTCAACAACAATCACTGAGATAATACGTGCTCAGATTCCTCTGAGTGACAAGAGTGGTCTCGGTTATAAAGCTGACGCTATAGAACCAACCACTGATCGTTCCATGCTTAAGTTGGAACGTTTGTGTCTTCTATCCCTGACACATATTCGTCTTAGTGTTCCTCTTCTAAAACACCCATTCCTGAGGAAAAACCTACCTTAATCTCTAAAGGTAAAGGTAAAAAAAAGTTTTTAATCAAAAACCTCAGAAGGGTACCCCTAAGCTGAATGTTTCTAAACCTTCAGTGAATCATCCCTCTACGTCTAAGACCAAGATCCCTGGATTTATTCAGCGATCTACTCCTAAACTGAAAATGGATGTAATTGGTAAGAAATTCGAAGAACTGATAGTTCCTCCAATTTCCAATGCCAAAGGTATACTTGGTGCTAGCCCTGCCCATTTAAAAATTTCGGCTAAGCATGCAAATGGTCCTAAAGCTACTTTTAGCTATAAGAAATGTTATCACTGTGGACTTACCGATCATATTTCCAGTAAGTGCCCTATAACCACCAAAGCTAAAAAGTTAGCTAAGGTGAAGATCACTGCCCCCAAGGCAAAGAAGACCAATCCTGGTGCAAATCAGGTTAAGGTGAAAACAACCACTGAGGTTAAGAAATTAACCAAAGTGAAGACTGTCACTAAATCTGAATCTTCAAATGCTGCGAAGATTGTTGAACCTTCAACCTCCTCAACCACCACTGAGAAATGTGTACCCATGGTAATATGGGTGCCCAAATCAAACTAATATTCCTTTGTTTGCAGGTCCGAAAGGGTATCTGGTATCTCGATAGCGGATGCTCTAGACACATGACTGGCAAAAAGAACCTACTCACTGAATATAAGGAAGAGAAAGGTCCCTCTGTGATCTTTGGTGGGAACGGAAAAGGCTATACCCGAGGGTTTTGTGTACTCTCTAATGGTACAACAACCTTCAGAAGAGTCGCATATGGCGAAGGGCTGAAGCATAATCTTCTGAGCACCAGTCAACTATGTGACAAGGATTACAAAGTGTGCTTCACTAAGGAATCCTGCTTTGTCTCTGACAAAAAGGAGAAAGTCGCCCTTAGCGGATACCGTTTGGAAAATGTTTATGTTATAAACATAGACTCGACAACCACAGAGAATTCTTGTTTCTTCTCCAAGGCCTTATCCGATGTCAACTAGCTATGGCATAAGAGGCTCTCTCATCTCAACTTCAAGGCACTGAATACTCTTTCTTCAAAAGAGTTTGTTACTGGTCTTCCTCAACATTCGTACGCTAAGGAATCTTTATGTTCAACGTGTGAAAAAAGGAAGCAAACCAAAGCTAGCTTCAAGTCAAAGCAAGTTTCCTCAGTGTCATCTCCACTTCAACTTCTCCACATGGATCTGTTTGGCCCTGTCAACGTTCAATCCATCGCTGGAAAGAAATATACCCTAGTCATCGTAGACGAATTCTCTCGCTACACCTGGGTTATGTTTCTCCGTGCTAAGAGTGACACCTCAGAAGAACTGATGTCTTTTGTCAGGAAAATGGAAGTCCTGAATAACCTCACTGTTCGCTCAATAAGAAGTGATCATGGGACTGAATTTAAAAACAATTCCCTTGAAAATTTATTTGAAAGTAAGGGCATTTCTCACAACTTTTCTTCAGTGAGAACACCGCAACAAAATGGAGTCGCTGAAAGAAGAAATCAAACGATCATTGAAGCTGCTCGTTCAATGCTCAGTGATTCTCATCTTCCTACTCAGTTCTGGGTAGAAGCTGTCAACACTGCTTGTTTTACTCAAAACAGGTTGCTGATTGTCAAAAGATTTAAGAAAACAGCCTACGAACTTTTCCATGGGAGAAAGCCTTCAATTAGCTTTCTTCACATCTTTGGATGTTAGTGTTTCATACTGAACAATAGGGATGCCCTTGGAAAGTTTAATCCCAAGGCTGATGATGGAATATTTTTTGGATATTCTTCAGTCTCCAAAGCCTCAGAGTCTTCAATCGTAGAAGACAAACTGTAGAATAAACAATCCATGTCACTTTAGACGAAACCCGTTCAGCGAACTCAAGACCTTCTGCTAATACTGAAGAACTCAATCAATGGATGTTTTCTCATCTTGGGGACTCGGAAAGTATTCCCAATCCTCAGGTCAACATCCCTACCGCTGATGATGATGATCCTACAATCATCCCAAGCATGCAGACAAGTGAAGCTGAATCGTCATGGGTTTCAGCTGTCCCTCTCAACACTATGCCTGCTTCTGAACCATCTACCTCTGATATCCCATCTACTTCTCAGCAATCAGTGAATGAAATGACATCTGAAACTCTTCCTCTTCTGCCTGAAGTACCTGAAGTTGCTGAAGCTACTTCTTCAGCTCCTCCGGAATTTCAAATTGAGTCAGCGAATCATGCTCCGGCTCAGCGATGGACTATAAGTCACCCTATTGATCAGATTCTTGGTGATCCAAATGCTGGTGTTCAGACTCGACGAGGTTCAGGTAACATTTGTTTAATTGTTAACTTTATTTCTCTGATTGAACCAAAGAAAGTAGATGATGCCCTCAGAGATCCAAAGTTTGAAAGAAAGTAGATGATGCAAGAATAGCTGACAGAATTTGAAAGAAACAAAGTTTGGAAGCTCGTTCCAAGACCATCTAACAAGTCAGTGATAGGCACTAAATGGGTCTATCGAAACAAGTTGGATGAACATGGAACTGTAACCCGCAATAAGGCTCGTCTTGTTGCTCAGGGATACAGACAAGAGAAAGGTATAGACTATGACGAAATGTTAGGGTAAAATATGTGTTGATTTAAACTTCAAGGGTTAGATTGTAATAGATTAAACTTAGTCCATTGTGAACGGGCCGTGGGCTTGTTACCACGGGCCCAACGTATATAAAGTGCAATTAGCTTAGAAAATTAGCTAGTTGTCTCATTTAGCTTTTCTGCTTTACACTGTAATTCTCTCTAAATCAATAGCTAAGTGGGCAACCTTTGTGAATCATATCAACTGTTCTTATTTGCTTATTCACAAACATAATCGTTGCACGGATCTGGAACTATCAATTGGTATCAGAGCAGACAGACGGATTCGATTCAAAGCTTCATTCATCAATTTCTGGTTAGTTTGACTTTTACCCGTCTGACTATTCTTGAATTCTTGAATATTTGATTCAGTCGAAATTGGTTGTTTTTGCTTATTGGGTTGTGTTAGCATTATCGTTATAAGTGTTTCTGCAAATTTTCACATCCTAATTCATTCGTTTGATTGGTCAATTTAGCAATTTAAGGTCAAAGTTTTTGATAGTGTTCTTCAACAAAAATCGAAATTTTACCATCAAAACGTGTTCTTTTTGCTTAGAAATTGATTGGGTCAGTGTTAGTTTTGTGTTTGGTATTGTTTCTAATCTTTTAGGAACAATCTTGAGTAACCCTAGTTGAGAAATCGATCGAACTGAGTAAACAGCCACAGAGTCCAGATAAACCAGCCGTGGTTTCCGGACAAGTTGATAGTGTCCGGACGTTTGTGTGAAATCCATCCGGACATCTCCAATTCCATCCGGACTCCTCCGTTTTCCGGGTAAGTTCTGCAATCCGGGTAAGTCACTATTCCTTATACTATCCGGGTAACATTTGTATCCAGAAACCCAGTGTTTCCGGACATATCTTATCCGGACAATCCATTTTACCCGGAAACCCATTTCATCCGGAAAGCATCTTAACCGGAATCCTTGTATCCAGAATCCTTGTACCCGGTAACTTGCTCTTCACCCGGTAAGCTCATTTTTCCGGATACCCTATCCGGAAACCACCCGGATTCCACAATCCGGGACCCCCGTGCTAAGTCGTAGGAGGGGGACATTTAAGTATTCATGATATTGTGCCACTTTGAATCGAACAATCGTCTGACGATCACTCCAGTGCAACTGAAGATGTCTCCTGCTGAAGAAGACATGAAAAGGTCGTGTCAGGTATGTGAACCTATCTTTTCAGAACTTTATGACCGAGTGAAACCTCTTGCTGAACGGGTAGATTCCTTTAAGGCCACTTCTAAAGAACAACTGCTTGAGATTAGGTCTCTAACCGAAAAGCTAGATGTTCAAAAGAAAATAACTGAAAAATATAAGTCTGAAAATGCTATTTTAAAGGAGAAATGCAAAAATCTTTCTATAGCACCTAAAGAATTACGGGCCAAATTATCTGAACTTCAGTCACAGTTTGATCAGTGCTTGAATGAAAAAGCAGAAATTGTTTATCAATGCTCTGCTCTTCAAATTCAGCACAAGGAGTTTGTAAATAAAATCACTGATCTTGAAACAAAACTCCACAAAAGGGGTCAAACTGATCAAACCATCTTTCTAAATAAACCTAAAGAGTTCACGTACTTTAACAAAGAATGGGAATCGGTTATGATAACCCACATTATTTGAAAAAAGGAAGATGGCATACACCCACTTTGTATGATTTTGCTTGTTTTGGGTTAGATAAAAAGTATCCTGAATATGGAATTCAATGGACTGGTCCTCTTGAACCTGAAAAGGAAGAGGAAACCGAGGAATATAAGCGCACACACAAACGAAGAATACAACTTCCATTTTGTTATGAGCCTTTAAATTATTCTTATAATAAAAATCCAAAGAAGTACCTCTCGAATGACTACTTCGACCCCTACAAGGTTGCTAAGCCCAAGGATTCCTCCCAAAAGGATGAGGATCAAGCACCAGCAACCAAGAATGAGACGGACGAGTTTAAACTCTATGTTCCCCCTCTCATCTTGGAAGTAAAAATTGTCGAGTTGGAGGAGTCGTTTGAGAAAGAAAGGTTTATTTTTCAAAACGAAAAGAAATTGCTCATCTCTGAGATTGAGAAACTCAAATCTGAGAAAACCGACGGTGTGTCAAGTGAGGAAAAGGAAAAATTTCAGTGGGAAATCAATACGCTCTCATCAAAACTGTCTGAAATGACAAGAGAAACGATGAAAGAGCACCTGAGAAATGGTCAAATCCAAGAACAGATTGACCTTCTCCAGGCTCAAAAGCAGATTTCACCTGATCTTTCCTCCAACTCATCTGACACATCCTCGTGTAAAGCTTTCATAGGAAATATCTCGTCTCAAGAAAGTCAAGTTTCTCAAGATGAATGTGTTACAAGGAATTTAAACTCTGATTTTTCAAACGCTTCCGCACCAAATTCCTCAAAGCACACTACAGAAAGCACAAAGTGTTCCTCGCCCTCCTCGACCGATCCAAGTCCAGTAATTCTGGATGTCGATTTTTCAGAATTCATGAACTATGAAGGTAACTCCGATGGAGAGTTTGAGTCGTTCCCTTTCGACAAACCTCTTCCAAGTCATCCTGACTTTTTGTCTCCAGTGGTTAATCGTCCGGTCAATTTTCAAAAGGGCGACTGTTCTCAATCCAAGACTCCGGCTGTGATCAAGATTCTTAAAAATGCTTCAAATTCTCAAAAACAATCACAGCCGAAGCAAAAGACCGAACGACCGACCACTAAGATTCCTATTTCCTCAAAAGTCACTGACCGCAATGTCCCTGTTGTTTCAGATAAAACCGGTCGCGCTAAACAAGAAAAACCAAAGTGGCTAAAGAAGGAACCTGTCGAAGATGATGCATCAAAGTCGTTCAATACTGTCTTTCATCCTAGGATGAACAAAAACGATAGTGCTTGGAATCATAGGAGTAATTTTGTTAAAAGAGATATTAATTTTCCGATGAAAATTTACTCCATTCAGCAATTGATTCAATTATCGCACGATCGTTTGTGTTGTTCTAGTTGTGGTTGGAATGACCTTGATGATATTCAGAATAATGAGTGGTTTGGGTCGTATCACATGTGTAATTTATTTCCCAAACGCAAACCCCGTAATAACCATCAAAGACACTATCAAAAACGGGGTTACCAATCAGCGGTTAAACCACAGCGGGAGACCAAACCTGCTTCTAGATGGGTTGCTACTACTGAGGTTACACCAGCACCAAAGAGGAAACCTGCTGCCAAACCTGTTCCTCCAAAGGGTGTAAAATCTACACCTAGGAGGCAACCTGTGCCTAAACCAGTTCCCACAAACGGTGTAAAACCTACACCTAAAGAGAAAGCTGTGTCAAAGCAAGTTCCTCAAAGAGGTGCCAAACCTAACCCTCCCGGACCCAGGCAAATCTGGGTACCGAAGGTCCGCTAAATTTGTTTTGAAGGACGGTCATGTGTGGTCCTTAGACACTGGATGCTCCACACACATGACCGCAAGGAGGGAGCTGCTCACGATCTATAAGGAACAATATTAAGAAGACGTGAGGTTTGTCTATACCTGTGCTTTAACAAGCTGCTCATGTGTTTAGGGGGAGCATGATCAGCTATCAGGTATGTTACTCTACTGTTGAGGGGGAGCGTCACACACATTTTTTTCTTAAATATGTTAAAAAGTTTTTGTGTGTGTGGATACTCCCGTGTGCACTTCACTCTACGTGCACATTCTGAGGGGGAGCATGTCATCTAATGCCCATCATTTGAGGGGGAGCGACACAAATTTTTTTCTTTAAATGTCTAACACTTTTGTGTGTCAGACTCTCCATTGCACATCCCTATACACTATCCGAGGGGGAGTAAGTTTTCCCCCATTCTCAGTTTGAGGGGGAGCAAGAGATCCAATGTTTTTCAAAATTCTACAGGTTTTATCTCTTTGAAAAATGGAATTATTCTTTAAAGTGTAAAAGTGTCCGGACACCCATCAGTCCGGATGACTTTCCGGACCAGATGTGTATCCGGGTAGGAATATCCGGAATCCCTACTCTGTCCGGAAACACCCTTTGTCCGGATACTTTGTTTTGACCGGAATGGTTTGCCATTCCATCCTCTTTCATCCGGATAGCTTCTATCCGGAAAGTATGATTTGTCCGGATACTATGGAATGTCCGGAAAGTTTTGCATTGTTGCATATTTTTTTCCGGACACCCCTGTTCCGTCTATCCAGCACCTGTTTAGTCACTTCCAGTCCTCAATCTGTCCCAGATTGAACCACTTAAAGCAAAGGTACGCATCGTCACTTGTTTATCCGCCTCAGTTTCTAACTTTGGGTGTTTTTTTACAGATATTCCATGGCGGATCAACAACCTCAATCCGAGGGGAAGAGTCACACTGTTTTTCTTACAAAGTCTAAATATTTTTTCTTGTGTTGATGTCACTCTCACTCCGAGGGGGAGAAAGTCAATCCCCATGTATGTTTTGAGGGGGAGCAGGATAATATCCATGCTATGCATATGCCTGAAACCCCACCTGTGATAGCATATAAACGAGAGTTAGGGAATCCCATGGTCTAGCCAGAGCCGGAGGGACCTTCCCCGGGACATAGAACATGTGAGAAGGAGGGTGTTAAGGTCGAACGCGAACCAAGAAAGATTGAGCCGTAAAGATAACGAGGCTCCTGAGCGAAACCAGCCATGTCATATCCGGGTAGCCACATCTACTACACCATCTCATCTGTTGGGACAGGGTATTGAAGAAGCCTCCGTGGACCCAGCGGAGCAATTGCACGACCCCCTCATCCACTCATCCGTCTCACGACAGACGGATGTTTCAATATTACACGGGGAACAAGCACAACTTCCACCGGTCTCTCATTCGGAGAGTGTTGGTGTTGAAATAAGAGACCAGCAGCCCCCGGTCTCGACTTCATTTCGTGCACCATCGAGTCTAGAGCCACTTGAAATAGATCAATCTTTGGCTAGGACACTTGAAGAGGTACAACACCAAGTCGAGGCTCTTCGTGACCCGACCGGAACCACCGTAGTGTCTTCACCTCTTGGTGGAACACAAGGATCGGCGGGAAATCCTACCACAACTAACATCATGCCAACTGTGAACGTAGGTGGCTCTACCCCTGTGGTAGACGTCTCAACGGGAAATCTAAGTGATCCCGGCGTTATCTCACCCGACTTTGTGTCACCAGGGTCTCTGGACAGCACCCTTAAGGCTGTCCGCCAAGAGATGGAGCAAAACATGCAGCAACACGTAGCCGCCGAAATCGACGCCGTCAAATGCCTAATTAAAGGTAAAAGCCATGTCGTTGATTCCGAATCCACACCTGCACCTCCACCCTCTTACTCGGTAGATACTTTGAAAGCCATGCACCTGGCTCAATTGCTCCAGGAATCAGCAGCTGATGCCCTTACCGACGCAGACCTGATCTCACTTCTCCAAATCCAGGTCACTGCCCCATCATTTGTTACATCACGCCAAGACGCCATTGACTCAGCCCTCAAGGACTACAACCGAGCACTCGCTACTCTGTCCGAGCGGTTCAGCACACTTGAAGAAACATGTAAGAGTCAAGCCGACGGTCTAAAACGCAAACACGATGACCAGGAGGATCCTGATCACCGTGAGGGGGAGAAGCGACAACGTCTAACCGAGACCGCCTCCCTGATCCAACCTGCAGCGACATCTGTGGTTCAACAGGAACCCCCAACTTCGGCAGCTTCAACAGAAACACCCGAAGCCGAGTTGCCATTAGCACAGATGGTCATCGACATGGATATTTCAGATGATGAAGCCCCAACGGTTGAAAAGCCCGAGGGTACAACACAGAAATTGGTCGCACAGGAACCATCAGACATGCCGACGCTCACCATGATTGATCCTGCATGTGAAACCAACCCGGAAACCGAAGACGCATGGTACGAAAAAGCTGCCAGAGCCGTAAACTTTGAGGTAAACTTGGTGTTTCCCACTGATGAAGACGGCAACGTTGATTACGACCCGTTTCTGCTTCAGAATTTCTATGGTACGCCTCCCGTTCACTCGACTCAACCCGCTTCGACTACAGATCAACCCGAAAGCTCCAATGCAGAAATCCCGACATCCCCTCAGCAAACGACAGCTCCTGATCTTCCTCCCCCTCCTCAGCAACAAAACCGTTGGGAGAAGATCACGGTCTTTATTCCTCATCTGGAGGAATCTCTGAAGAAGCTGTTTGTTCACCGAATTCGCCCGATCGAGCTGACCTTCTGTCTTGGCATCTACAGTCTTGATCCAGCACGCCAACTCCGATACGTAGAAGCCATGAAGCGGTGTCTCCCGAGAGACCACGTTCGAACCAAACATAAAATTTCAGAGGTGCTAAAGATTCAGTCAAACAAAATCATGAAGATCGTCTTTCCCGTATTCACTGTTCGACATGAAGACGGAAAAGAATGGATTTTTTCTGAGGCTGACTTTAAGCATCTCCATCCGTTCGACCTCCTGGTTATTCTGAGAGACCTTCGCACCAGAACCATCCGACCGCTTACTGTAACAAAGGCGCTAGAAGCGGTTCGTCGATTCCTTGTCCGTTCTATCATGATGTCTTATCTGACGGACCTCCAAATGGCTATCGAGAACCGAGCAAAGAAGGTAAACCTGATCAAACCGAATTTGAAAGCTCCTGAACTGACGATGTATCCCGAGAACGCCATGCTGCTTCAACCAGAATTTGGGATCGTCTTCCTCAACGCTCAGAAAGAAAAGAGGTTTATGAGGTTCAGTCAGGTAGATCGATTTTGCGACGGCACACTGCTCAAAGTTCAAGACGCTCTTCGGAAGATCATCAAACACGAATCCGAAAATCCAAAGGTATCCTATTTACCCAATCTGAATGAAAGAACTGCTCAGACTGCTTTGGATATGGTTGAAGAACGTCTCGACTACCGCTGCGCCATCAGATTCTTCGAGGTTCATTTCGCACTCCACAAATGTTACGTCTACAACTGGAAAGAGATCCAACGCGAACTCGAACTTCAAATCAAAGGGGGAGATTGTTAGGGTAAAATATGTGTTGATTTAAAGTTCAAGGGTTAATTTGTAATAGATTAAACTTAGTCCATTGTGAACGGGCCGTGGGCTTGTTACCACGGGCCCAGCGTATATAAAGTGCAATTAGCTTAGAAAATTAGCTAGTTGTCTCATTTAGCTTTTCTGCTTTACACTGTAATTCTCTCTAAATCAATAGCTAAGTGGGCAGCCTTTGTGAATAATATCAAATGTTCTTATTTGCTTATTCACAAACATAATCGTTGCACGGATCTGGAACTATCACGAAACTTTTGCCCCAGTAGCAAGACTGGAAGCTATTCGTCTATTCTTAGCTTACGTTGTTCACGGAGACTTCAATGTATATCAGATGGATGTGAAATCAGCATTTCTTAATGGAAGGCTGAATGAAGAAGTCTATGTTGAACAACCTCCAGGATTCACTGATCCTAAGCATCCAGGTTATGTATATAAGCTGGATAAGGCACTCTATGGCTTATAGCAAGCTCCTCGTGCGTGGTATGACACTCTCTCTACTTATCTCCATATTGAAAAATTTGAGCGTGGTAAAATCGATAAAACTCAATTTTTCAGGAAAGTAAAAGGTCATATCATTCTTGTTCAAATATATGTCGATGATATTATATTTGGTTCTACTAACCCTGACTTATGTACTCGTTTCGCTGAAAGAATGAAAGCTGAATATAAAATGAGTATGATGGGTGAACTAACATATTTTCTTGGTCTTCAAATCAAGCAGAATGAAAAAGGTACTTTCATTCACCAAGGTAAGTATGTTAAAGATATGCTGAAAAAGTTTGATTTAACTCAAAGCTCAGCTATGAAAACCCAATGGCACCGCCGCTGACACTAAACAAGGATCCTTCAGGAAACCTGTTAATGTCATAGCGTACCGTGGGATGATCGGCTCTCTTCTATATCTTACAGCTAGTCGTCCTGATATTATTTATGCAACTTGTTTGTGTACACGATATCAATCTGAACCTAAGGAATCTTATTTGATCGCTGTAAAGCATATTTTTTGATATCTTAAGGGTACTCCTAACCTAGGTCTTTAGTATCCCAAAGACTCAGGGTTTGATCTAATCGCCTATTCAGATAGTGATTTTTCAGGATGCAAATTGGATAGGAAAAGCACCATAAGAGGCTGTCAGCTCCTGGGTGGAAAGCTGGTGAGTTGGACAAGTAAAAAGCAAAATTCAGTGCCCACCTCAACTGCTAAAGATGAGTACGTAGCTGCTGGAAGCTGTTGTTCTCAGGTCTTATGGATGAAAAATCAACTATTGGACTATGACCTTCAGCTCTCCAAAATTCCAATCTATTGCGACAACACTAGTGCCATTGCCATAACAAACAATCCAGTGCTACACTCAAAAATCAAACACATCGAGATCAGGTATCATTTTATCAGAGATCATGTGATGAATGGTGATATAGAACTTCATTTCATCCCAACTGACTTTCAGTTAGCTGATCTGTTCACCAAACCTCTTGATGAGACAAGATTCAACTTTCTCATCAGCGAGCTTGGAATGCTGAACCTGGAAGAGTAAAATCTTTAGTGGTTAACATTAGATCAATGATAAAATGAACTTGTGTATCCCTGTTAGTCATCTAATCTCTGAACAAAATTGATTCGCTGATATCAAGGTATGTTCTCTCTCTTAATCGTTGACGTTCGCCTTAGCATGCAAGATTTCAAAATAAATTACATCGCTGAATATTTCTTCCTTTCAGTGATTCTTTTGAAACTCTTAAATCTCACTGATATTTCTAATCAGTGCTTCGTATTTTTAAAATGTCCCTGAGCTTTTGAAAACCCTCAGAGACACCATAAAATCTGAAAGGACGTTTGTGACGTCATCACAACAGATAAACCATGGCACGCCTTTTCGTCTGACACACTCACCCGTTTCGTTTTCTTGTCCAATAAGATTTAAGGGACGTGTCACGTGCCATCATGAAAAACTTTTCCCGCTCTTAGTTTTTCTCTCTCTACTCTCACTATATAAACCCATCGAGTTTATATTTTTACCTTTTACGCGAACATACTCTTCTAAAGCATAAGAACTCTCTTGAATCTCTTGCATTCGGATTATTTCATCAAGAACCTGTATTCATCTTCCTCTACTTCACGAAACAGGTTACATTTCTTTTATTTTTCCATCTAATAAACTTGTTTTTGATCTTATTTTTGTTATTAAAAGATCAAACAAAAGAACTTTATCAAAATGAAATCATTTTATTCATGGTTTTATGCACACAATCTGTTTACAGGTTGTTCTTCGAGTTTATAATCAAAATCTTAAACTTGAAACATTTCAAACGTTTTTCCAGAATCCCTTCTTTAAAAGGAAACTGGTAAAACAAGATTTTTCACTAGTTTTTGTATTTTTTTTTTCAAAACTAGAAACCTTAGTTTACCATTTATTTCTCCAAATGGAAACTGAAAAACCCTAAAAATCGTATTGTGGAATCTTTTTCCATTTTAAGAAAATTTTCTTCATCTTCTTCATCTTTGTGTGTTCTGAACAGAAATGGCAAACACTAACAAAACCAACGTGGCATCTTCTACTTCTGAAACTGCTGAACTTCCTAAGGCACCAAACAAGCGCCATTCCCTGGACCAGATACAATTTCAATCCAACAACCCCTACACTCTCTTGGAATTCCCCAAGAAAAAGAACATCACTCATCTTGATGACGCTGTAAAATTCATCAAGACCTGTCCTCTGGCGACAGCCCTGACCATTAAACCTCCTGCCCACAAGAAATTACTTGCTCAGTTCTGGTACACCGCACACTGTACCCAAACCTCCTCCACAAAAAATCCGAACAAAAAGTTCGATGTCCTCGCCTTTGAAACCGAGCTTGGTGAAGCCCTAGTCACCTCTTCTGCTATAAGGGGAGCCCTGAACCTCCCCACAAGCTCTAAGGAGAACAAGTTCGTCCCATTCCCTGACGTCAAGTCTGCTGAAGGAAAGGCAAAGATCATAGCTTTTCTTGACGCCATGAAAGATAACTGGAACACTGGGCGTGACAACCAACCTGAGAAGAAGATCACGACAGTGCTGAAAAGCTAGATGCCGAGTGAGCTGAACTTTATATTTGCTCACATCATCAGCTGCATGTCAGCAAAGACGGGGTCCACTGATCAGGGCTCAAAACCATAAGCTGCTATGGGTTATGCACTACTGAAAGGTATGCACGTAGACTCGGCTTGCCTCATCTTTCAGGATCTTATGGAAAGAGTTGAAGCCCCTGATCGCCCAACGTCGGTTCCTTACCCTCGATTCCTCAGTGCACTCTTTATGTATGGCCTGAAAGACAAGTATCCAACAGGGGGAGACCTGAGACTCTCTCAGGTTGGCCCCAAAGTGCTAGACTACAAGCCGATCCCTAACGAGGTATGTCTCTCTGAACTATTACCTCTTCTTCGCTCTCCTTCTTCTCTTTCTTCAGCTACCTCAACGGCAGCGGTCGACCCAACTGCTGGTACCCAGGATGAAACCACCATCTCTTCCAAAAAGAGGAAACACTCTGAATACCCCCTTGGTATCCATAAGACCAAGAAGACCACCAAGGAGCAACCTAAGCCTTCCCAGGCTGAAGACTCCACGTCGGTCCCTCTAACGACGACGCTGGAAAGTTATGTGGTACAATCCTCCACATTCGCTGAGCCATCCACTTCCATACCTATTTCAGTGAATCCATTCCCTGAAACTTTCATGGACCAGGACCCCCCACTCTCTGTACCTCTAAGTACTGAAGAGATTTTTCTCAGTGGATCCAACGCTGATTCTGCTATCCACACCATCTTCACATCATTTGCTTCTCCCAATCATTTTTTGGTCTCTTCTAAATTCATTTTCCCCACTGCATCACCATCGAACGTCATCCATCTAGACGATAGCTCTGCCGCTGAGCTTCAGCGCTTGATGGACCAGAATCAAGGACCTGCAGGCGCTTCCAGTCGACAAACGCTGGAAGATGACATGGAGCACTTGTCAGGTTATCATGACATCCACACTTTTTCCAACCTGCCTCCAGGTACCCTAAACACTCCTCTCTCTGGACCCTTAACTTCTAAGCTTTCCTTTGTTAAGAAGTTATTTTCTGTTACAGGTCCTAATTTGGGCACTATCAGCAACTCCCTCACGGAGATTGCTACAAAGATGGAAAATCTCACCACCAGCATCAACACCAACTCCACATCGGTTATAAACGTTGGGGAGACGCTGAAGAAACTAGTCGAGGATGTCAAAGACAAGGCTACAACAGCTGACGTCTCCAAAATTGATGGTGGATTCTCTAGTGTCGCTGAGGCCATCACTGACAACTCCTCCACTCTCAGCACTCTCAACAACACCAACACCGATCTCTCCTCCAACTTCAAAGCTCTATCCAGCGAAGTCACAACGCTGAAGACAGAGGTTTCCAATCTTAAGGGAGAGGTGGGTTCCTTGAAGACTAAAATGAGCGATCTTGCTCACAAGGTTGGCTCCTCCAACGATCTCCTGCAACAAATCTTGGACCGTCTCAACGCTCCCATTGTCCTTCTATCCCACTTTTCTCAGGATGACCGGGAAAAGGTGGAGATGGCAGTGGATTTCATCGTCCAAGGCACCCCTGCTATTTCTGGCCTAGAAGCCAGAATGGCAGTGGTGGAAATGCATCTTGGGATCCCTGAACAAGAAGACAGTGACCCTAAGACCACTGATGCTACTGCTACTACCTCCCCCATCCAACATGTGGAAGAGGGGGAGAAGGACAAAGACGAAGGCATTCCCCATGTTTCTGAGGAGGAGGGTGTTGCTGAAAAACCCCAGGGAGATGAAAACCCTAAGCGAACCGAGAAGAATCCCTCTCATTCTAAGGGGGAGCATTTTGAAGAACATGCCGACTCTCCAATGCTTGTTGAATCCTCGGAAAATAAGGAAGAAGAGGACGAGGCTGAAGAAGAAGAAGATATGGACATCCAGGATGACGAACCTTCATCATCACCCAAAAAAGATGATGACAATGATGATGATGATGATGATGATGATGATGACGATGACGATGACGATGAAGGTTTCGTATTCAAGCCGAAAAGATCCCCTGCTCGAAAAGGATTCGTAATAAAAGAACCAGGGGAGGGGATCAAAACCAAACCTCCAGCGACTGCGGCCAACCAAGGCAAAAACAAAGGCCTCGCTGAAGACAACCTGGATATTCTCCTCAAGAAACCAGTTTGTCAGGTATGTTACATTCTTTTCCCATACACTGCATCCCTCCTCTACCCCTTCTTTATATCTATCCTACTCTCCCTCAAACCTCTAAACACTTAAACCCATCCTTTCTCTATCCCTTCTCCCAAATGATCTTACTTCTGTGATCATTTTGTTTCATCTAGTCCTCTCCCCTGCTTGAGGGTCAAGCTGAAGCTCCTCGCAACAATCCAACAATAATCCCAGCAACAACAGCTGAAGAAAAAATAATCTCGGTCCTGAACTACGATGTGACCGATGATCTTTTTGAAGAAGAAGAAGAAGAACTGCTCTCTCATCCCAATAGACCTTCCTTGCCTCTTAAAAGGACAAGTGAAGATGAAACCTCAGCGAGAGCAACAATGATCCAAAAGCTAGAAGATCAGCGCATTGTCCCTGCACAGCTGAGTTCATTATCAAACAGGGAAATCGTTGAAGCTTTCAAAGCTGAAAAACTACTGGATAAACGAAAGAAGGCTGAAGAAAAAGATAAAGAATATGCCTTACAACTCGTTCAACGTTCAGTCAAGGACCCTGCCCTGAAGAAGGTTCCTGTCTCTATTCAGCAAAAGCTCTGGATTGACACCAAGAAAATCAGAGAAGAGAAAACCAAGGTCTCTGATTCCACTGTGGCTTGGTGCAAGGAGAAAATTCATTTTCGACACCATGCCTCCAGGATCAAAACGGTCAACATCAGGGGAAGAACAACCAATGACGTTCATATCATTGACATTCATATTATCAGTGAAAATGGTCATAAGGCAACCATCTACACTTTGTGGCTTGATCAGCTTGGTTTATCTGAATGGTTGGAGATGCGGATAGCCATTCAGCGGTCGCGATCAAATTACAAATCCTTTGTCGAGAAAGCTCTGAACAAGCAGATCGACTTAGTATCATCAGCCATTAATATCACAACTCCTCCAGTTCAAAATAGAAGGCCTGCTGCAAAGCAAAAGAAGAAACCCTCAGCTTCAGGTCCTCCTATCCGAAATGAAACCGGCATCGAGTTCACCCGAGAAGCTGTCCTTGGCCCTGATCTTGATTTATCAGCTCCTGATGTCTCCCTACCCCTGGTGAAGATTTTATCCCTGGAAAGGTTGTCAGTGAACCATATGGAATTTTCTTCATTAACTTCACCGGACGCAAATGCTTTCAACGCATCTCTGAGCTAGCCATCACTCCTATCGAACAGCTCAGAGATCTCATCTACTAGTGTGGATTCAGAGAAGACCTGCTTGGACACTTCATGAAGCCCTTGATCTACGAAGAAGCCAAGAAAAGAAGTGAACAGGGAGTGAAAGTCCCTGACTGGATGGTCCCTGAATCGAATACCCTTGATGAACTTCTTGCCAAGGATGAACCTGATTAGCTGATAGGGTTCCTTGTAATTCTTCTATCTTTTATCAGCTTGTAACTTTTTGTACTTGTAAATTTTAATTCACTATACTTGTAATTTTTCCACTTCCCCTTGTAATCTCTACGAAGTTAATGAAAATTTTCAGTGAATGTACTTTACTCCATCAGTACTTAAAAAGATCCCTGAAAACAGTAAACGGGACAAATATTTTACGAGTCCTTTTTATCCTTATGTTTTCTTACTTAGCAATTTTCCTTTATTGCTATGTCATCATCAAATAGGGGGAGATTGTTGATCCAAACCCTCAGTGATTTGATAATGACTCTGAGAAACACTTAGTGAAAATTGTAAGTAGATAATATGTATTAATGTTTTGTCATCAAAGAAAATATACTAAGTCTGTTTAGTATCGCTGATGAAAACATACGCTTTAAATTATGCATTCAGCGAATATTGTTCATCAGTGAGCCCTGAGTCTGTTCAGTCTCACTGATGATCGCTGATAGTTTAAGTTGTTTACTTATGATCCCTAAAGACAAGATTCACGTCAACCATGTTCTACGCTGAAGTCGAAGATCAAGCCAAAGAACCATCGAGTTAAGTCTACTAGTGACCTGATGCAGATATCAACGAAGCCAATAATTGTCCACTCAACGTGAAGTTTCAAGTAGAAGACTTCAGCGAACACTGAACTTTATCATTCACTGATAAAGAATCATTCAGCGAACGCTGATCATGAAGCCTCCTCTACAAGAAACTTTTGTCTTATCCCCTTGCACGCCTCCGTACGATTTTGTCAGAACGGACATCCCTTTTGTCCAGAATCGTACAACCAACTCTGATCTTACACTGTTTATCATGCGGCCACTAGGTTGTCTACTGAAGTCAAAACATGCAACCAACCAGAGGCTGCCACGTGTAAAGGTGTACTGTTGTGCATTAAATGCATGCAGTATATAAAGGAAACCCTACTTCATTTGTGAAGTGCTCGACCATTCCTCTCGCTGAACTTACTGTGTGAAAAAGAATACTCTTCTTAGTATTCTTGATTTTCTTAATCTCTATTTCTAGTGCAAGAAATCTTAGTGTTCTCATAGTTTGTTTAGATTAGGTTTATTTCTTAATCTTGTTCTGCAACAAACTGTAAATTGTTTGATACATATCAATAAACAATTTAGAAAGATAAAAATCGTGTGTTTGTATTCAACCCCCCCTTTTACAAACTTGTATAACCCCTTTGGGACCAACATAACTGCTTATTCAGATAGTGATTTTGCAGGTTGCAAACTGGATAGAAAAAGCACCACATATGGCTGTCAGCTCCTGGGTGGAAAGCTGGTAAGTTGGACAAGCAAAAAAGCAAAATTCAGTGTCCATCTCTACCGTTGAAGCTGAGTATGTAGCTGCTGGAAGTTGTTGTGCTCAGGTCTTATGGATGAGAAATCATCTATTAGACTATGACCTTCAGCTATCTAAAATTCCCATCTATTGCGGCAACACTAGTGCCATCACTATAGCAAACAATATAGTGCTACACTCAAAGACAAAACACATCGAAATCAGATATCATTTTATCAGAGATCATGTGATGAATGGAGATACAGAACTTCATTTTATTCCAACTGACTATCAGTTAGCTGATCTTTTTACCAAACATCTTGATGAGACAAGATTTAACTATCTCATCAGCGAGCTTGGAATAATGAACCTTGAAGATTAATTTTTCAGTGGTTACGCATTGGGTCAGTGATAAAATATCTCTCTCTTATTCATCACCTAATCTTAGGATAAATGTTCATTGATAGTAAGGTATGTTTCTCTATCCTTGAACCCTGAAGTTTACTTCAGTAAGATGTATTTCAAAATTAACATTTAATCACTGACATTTCCCTATCAGTGATCTCTTTTGAAATAACATAAACTTCCATCACTGATATTTCTCATCATTGATCCTTCAAGAAACAAAATCATCCCTGATAATTTTCAAACTATCAGGGCTGCCTTTTTGAAAATGAAAAGACAATTTTATATTGTGACGTCATCAAACGGATAACCTTGGCACGACTTTTTATCTGACACGTTCGTCCGTTAGAATTCTTGACCAATACACTTCGTGGGACGTGTCACGTGTCATGATGAGTTTATTTTCCCGATCAGCAATCCGTCTCACTCCTCACTATATAAACTCCTTATGTTTATATTTTTACCTTTTACGCGCTCATATCTCTCTAAAGCAAGAAAAACTTCTTGTGCTATTGTGTTCTCGGATTAAAACTGAAACTTAAGAACTTGTTCATTTCAATCTTCAACACAACAGGTTCATATTCTTTCCTTAACTTCTTCTTGAATCTTCTTAAAACATGTTTTTGATCTAAGTTTTTTTTAAAGATCAAAACATACGTTTTCTTCATTTATGAATAAAACTTTAACAAAGTTTTTCTTAAAGTTTAAAAATTATTCTTAAACTTTCTTCTTATTCTTCATACGTTTTTCCACAATCCTTCCTAAAAAGGAAACTGGAAAACTGTATTTTCTACCATTTTTTGGACTTTACAAAACTGGAACACACCTTTTTAAGTTTCTTTCATCTAAAAGGAAACTAAGAAAAACCCTAAAATCTCTTATTTTGGAAATCTTTCCTAACTAAGAAAGCTTCTTCTTCCTTCCATTTTTTGTTGTTCTTTTTCTCATCAATGGCATCTGCTACACCTGCAACCCCAGTCACCATGATAAAATCAAAGAACATGACTGGAGAGCTGAACGAGATCACCTTCAGCTCTAACAACCATTTGGCCCTACTCGAATTCACGAAAAGGAAACCTTGCCCCTATCTCACTGAAGCAGTCGCATTCCTGAAAGCCTCTCCAATCTACAAGGCCATCACTATCGCTCCTCCTGCCCATCGCCACTTACTTCAACAATTCTGGTACACTGCTACCAAAACTACCCAAACCACTCGCTCATGAAAGAAAGTCACTGTCATTGGCTTTCAGACCCAACTTGGCCAAGGATTTATCACTGCCAATGGAATCCGCACCGCTCTCTCCCTTCCCACCGACCTATTCGAACCACTTCCCACAGATGATAAACTCATCGGGTTCCTCGACCTGCTGAAGTATTGTTGGGACAAAAAGAACAGAACTGACGAAGACAACAAGAAGCTGACCAAGATACTCAAGGCCAAAATGCCCTCTGAGTTGAACTACATTTTCTTTCATGTGATTTCATGCATGAGTGGAAAAGCTGGATCGCTGGACCAAGCCAGCCACTACCAGATCTAAATGGGATTTTCGCTGATTACAGGGAGAAAAATCGACTACGCCCACCTCATCTTCGATGACTTGAAGAACAAAGTCGAAAAGCCTGCTAGGGAAATAAAAGTTCCCTGTGTCAAATTTATGTCAGTGCTTCTCCAACCTTTTCCTCCAGAAGAAGTATACAAAGCAAGGACACTACAAACTCCCTCAGTTAGGCAGTAAAATCCTTGACTTCCAGCCGATAGAAGGTGAGGTACGTCTCTCTCACCTCTTAACTCTTCTTACCCCCAATTCTTCATCTTCGGTGGCTACTTCAGCGGTACAAGCCCCCGCTGAGACCCAAACCACCACCACCAAGTTGTCATTGAATAGGAAACCATATGACACAACCCTTGGCTCTCATAAGTCCAAGAAGATTTCAAAGGAGAAGCCCCAGCCCTCTCACGGTACTGAGTCAGCGATCGCTTCTTCACAAGCGACGCTAGAAAACTTCATGGTACGCTCCACCACAACCGAACCCGCAACACCGGTCACTTCAGCTGCTCAGGACGCTGAAGCTTCTCTGGCACCTTTAACAACCTTCTCAGTGCCTGAAAGCACTGAAGGATTTGTTCTCGGCAACACCAGTGCTCAACCCGTCAACACTATCTTCTCAGCAGTTGCCTCCTCTCCTCCCATTTTGGTCATTACAACTGCACCAGCGGCTTCGCTCGCTGATACAAAGGCATCGCTGCTACACAACCTTATGCAACAAAACTCTTCAGGACCTGATGGCTTCCCCATACCTTTCACCTATGTGTCTGATATGGAGAAAGACATGGAGTATTATGGTGGAAGTAGAGATTTTGATACTTTCTCCAATCCATCAGGTATCCAAACCAATCCCATTTCTTCTTCTCAACCCTTTCCTATTTTGGGTTTTCCTTTGCTCAAAATTCTTTTCTTTTTTCATGTCCTAACTTGGGCACAATCGCTACATCCATCAAGGATGTCAGTGATAAGGTGGATTCGCTCTCAACGGATCTCACCAACAACACGAACGTCATAAACTTTGTCGGCGAAGAACTGAAAGATATCTCCACCTCTCTTTCTGCCAAGGCTGAAAACACATAAATCTCAGCGCAGAAAGAAGAGGTGAAAACTCTTCAAAAGGATGTTGTCAACAACTCATCCTCCATCCAAGCCATCACCACCTATGTCTCTACTCTCAGCAACGATGTGGGATCTCTGCATGGTGAAGTTTCAGCGCTCACGGCCAGGTAGGTAATTTATCTACCAAGATTGATTCTTCCAACAACCTACTTTCTCAAATCCCGGACCGCCTGAACGCTCCAACGGTCCCTGTCTTCTTCTTCACTGCGGAGGATCGCTCCAAGTTGGGGATGGCAGCGGATTTTATTCTTCAGGCCTCCTCAGCAATCCCTGGAATTGAATTCACAAGCAGTGCTCGGACCTCCTCCTGACCTATCAGCCCTAAACCTATCATTGTCACCAGATTAACCTTTCATCCCTGGTCAAGTGGTCAGTGATCCCCTCGTAATTTTCTTCTACGATTAGAATGGTAAAAAGTGCTTTCAACGCTTCTCCGAATTACCTATCTGCCCAGTGAATCAACTCAGAGACCTTGTCTACTATTGCAACGAAACAAGACTCGGACTCTTCCTGAAGCCCTAAGTGCTGAATGAAGCCAAACTTAAAAGACAACAGGGTGAAGTAGTCCCTGATTGGATGATCCCAGAGACAAACACCTTTGACGAGATGCTCTTCAAAGATGAACCTCTTTAGCTAATAAAACTTCTTTGTATTTTTTTTTATCAGTGTAACTTTTTGTACTTGTAAATATTTCATTGTTCTTGTAATTTTCCATCTTCCCTTGTAATCATTTACGAAGATTTAATGAAAATTTCAATGAAGTACTTTACTCCATCAGTACTGAAAAAGATCCATGAACACAGTAAATGGGACACGCATCTATGAGTCCTTTTTATCCGTATGTTTTTATTTTAGCAATTTTCTTATGTTGCTTTGTCATCATCAAATAGGGGGAGATTGTTGATCCAAACCCTTCAGTGATTTGATGATGACCCTTAGAATCACTCAGTGAAAAATTATAAGTAAACATTATGTATAAGTGTGTTAGGACCATAAATGTCCTACACATTAGAAAGTTATATAAAGTAATTATAGAGTTTAATTATAGAGTTTAATTAATTAATTGTAAAAGCCATTATTATTAAATGGGCTTAGTTTAGAAGATTAATGGGCTTGGGCCTTGTCTGTCATAGGCCTAAGTATAAATAGATAGCTTATCCTTAGAATTAAGTTAATCGTCTAAATCGTTTCATTAAGTCATCATTGTTATTCTCTGAAATTGTGTAAACACTCTGAAAGGTTTATTCATTATTATATGGATGACAGTTGGAAATCATATTGATTATTCTATTTACTATTGATTTCCTGTTTGTATGCACTAATTTGGAACTCTCAATTGGTATCAGAGCATACGGACGATTCGATTCAAAGCATTCAAAAGATTTCTGGTAAGGTTTCTTGAACTTTAGTCGACCGTGTTCTTGAGGATTCAAAAAATCATATTTTGATTTCTCATAAATTGTTTGATTATGCGCATTACATTCGATTAGTATTGACATCATTGGTGTTTTTGCAATTTTTCTCAATCTAATTCGATTGTTTCAAGTGTGTTTTAGCAAAATCAAGTTTCTTAGTTTTTGTCCCTGTTCTTGAAAAAGTATCATTTTTCCATCAAAATCTTGATATTTTGCTTCAAAATCGTTTAGGGTAGTGTTATTTTTGTGTTTTGGAAGGTTTCTAATCTTTCTGGAACTACTTTGAGCAACCCTAATCGCATCTCAGTCGAATTGCTTAGCCACAGCCGTCGTTTCCGGACAAATTCTTGATCACAGTCGCAGTTACCGGACAATCCTTAAGTATCCGAGTAAGTTTCCTTAATCAAGATAGTTTTTGGAAGAGACTATCCGATAGACCCATCTATCCGGACGCTCTCATCCGGATTGCTTACAGTTCCTGGTACTTTATCCGGACTATTGTTGTATCCGGACATCTATATCTAGTAACTCAATCTATCCGGACACATCTTGTTCGGTCACTTAAGTTTCTGGTAAGTATTCTAATCTCTATTCGATAAGTTTCTTTTTCTTGATTTACCCGGTAACTACTTTCTATCCGATAAGCTTATTTTACCTGGTAACCTAGTGTTATCCGGTAACTTTAGTTTATTCGGATACTTCTGATATCTGAACAATTCACACACATCTGATCCGGACACTTTCAGATCAGACACTTTCTCATCCGGATTCCTATCCGGTAAGTTCTGTTTAGCTTAATTTCTTACCAGTTCACCCTAAGTCACTCTTAGAACCCGCGTTAGGACTTTCACTCGTAGTGCCTTGCGTTAGGATTCCACTTTGAATCGAACCTATCGTCTGACGATCACATTAGTGCAACAATCAAATATGTCTCGCAACGCTCTTGCAATCGGCACCGATGCCAAGCCACCGACCCTCTACCAGGGATAATATAGCCAATGGCGAGACAGATTCCTCATCTTCATCAAATCTAAAGACAACTACGAATACATCTGGCGAGCTCTGTCTGAAGGCCCACAAGATCCTCCCATGACTACTGTTCCAACTCAAGAAGGAGGTGCTCCAGCTCGACCTGAGCGCAAGACATACTCGCAGATCAACGAAGAAGAAAGGGGAAAGTTTTATGGAGAAAAGCATGCCAAGAGATATCTGGTCTAGGCTCTACCAAACCAGATCTACACAGCGATTGACAACTACAAGGATACTTCAAAGGGCATGTGGGATCAGGTAGAGAAGATGATGAGCGGGAGCAAAGTCAGAAACCAACTGAAGATCAACAGCTGCATCACCAAGTTTGATGGCTTTAAGCAGCGCAACGGCGAATCACTCTCACAGGCCTATGAACAATTTTGCCTCCTACTGAACGAGCTCCACAAGAACAAGATCAATCGATCAAACACGAAGAATGCTCTCAAGTTTCTCAACAACCTCCTGCCATAATGGAAAGTGTTCGCTTCTCATATCAAACACAACCACCTGATGGAGAACGTTCCAAACCATGAACTCTACGAGATGCTTCTACAGGATGAGGATGAAGTTATGGAGATACTGAGCAGCCAGAAGTCCGCTTCAAAGTCACATGCCGAACCACTCGCACTTGTTTCTTCAAAAAGAGGCAAATCTTCCAGCCGTTACTCCAAATGAACCCAAGAGTCGAGTGAATCTGAACCAGAATCTGAAGAAGAGGAGGAAAGCTATTCTGATCCTGAACTAACTGCAGTAAAGAAAGTGATGGCCCTACTCTCCAGATCTTTCCAGCAAAAGAAGTTCTTCAAGAAACCTTCGTCCAATAATCAGCACTACTCCACTTTTTCCAACAAGCGCCATGATTATAAGGACAAATATGAAGGAAAGAAAAGGGCAGATGAGCACAGGCAACCTGGCCACAAGGAGAAGAATGAGAAGGATGATCGCAAGCCCGAGTCAAAGAAGAAGGACGAACCCGTCACTTGCTACAGTTGCGGGAAATTGGGTCATTTTTCCAAGGATTGCAGAAAGGCCGTCGAGAAAAATGTACACTACTACAAGGCAAAACTTCTGCTGGCAGAACAGAAAGTTGCGGGAAAGGCACTGCTAGTTGAAGACGACCACTGGCTCAATCAATCCGACACTGACAGCTTTCAGACAATGCTGATGCTTTCATGGGCAACCATTCTCCTCCATCAGAAAAGGCAAATATATGTCAGGTATGTGAACCTATTCATCAAAGCTTAATCGAACAGATGCAGCCACTTGTTGAACGAATAGAATCTTATAAGGCCACCACTAATAACAACTGCTTGAAATTAACTCGTTAAAAGAAAAGCTAGATGTTCAAAAGAGCCCATAACTGAAAAGTACAAGTCCGATAATGCTAATCTAAAATAAAAATGTTCAAATCTTTCAATAGCCCCTAAGGACTTAAGGGCCAAGATATCTGAATTAAATCTAAAGCTTGATCAGTGTGAGAATGAGAAAGCAGAGATTGTTTATCAATGCTCCTCTCTCCAAATCCAACACAAGGAGTTTGTTTCGAAAATAACTGATCTTGAAACCAAACTTTACAAAAGAGGTCAAACTGATCGGAGACACTCGAGAAGGAAAGGACAAATTTTCAAAAGGAAAAGAAAGCGCTTAAAAATGAACTTGAGAAACTCAAAAACTCCCAAACCGAACCTGTATCGGGTGAGGCACAGGAATTCTTCATAATGAAATCGATAGGCTTACATCAAAACTGTCTGCTTTGGCAACAGAAGTGATGCAAGAGCAAATAAGCAAGTTTCGACTTCAAGAGAAACTTGACCTACTCCAAAACAAAAAGACGATTTCAACCGAAACTTCCTCGGTCTCTTCCAACACATCTTCGTGTAAAGCGTTTATTGGAAAAACCTCTTCACAAAAAGGAAAAGAGTCTCAAGTTGATTGTGTTAATAAGGATCTAAACTCTGATTTTTTAAAAGCTTCCGCACCAGATTCTTCTCAAAACACAGACACAAAGTGTTCATCTCCTCCCTCGACCAATCCTAGTCCATCGATTCCTGATATTGATTTTTCTGCATTCATGAATTCCGATGGTTGTTCAGACGAAGAGTTTCCAAAGTTTGAGTTCGATAAACCTCTTCCAAACATCGACCGGTCAGATTTCAAAAAGGGGAATGTTCTACAAAAATCAAAACCCGGTCTGTGAACGAAGTTTCCAAAACTAATCCAAATTCTCAAAAGCGTTCACAGACACGACAACAGACCGGTCGACCAAATGATAGAAATCCTTCATACTCAAGCTCTACCAATCATACCTGTAAAGATATTTCAGATAATAATGGTTGGCGAAAAAGGTTCAAACAAGTTTGGGTGGTGAAGAAGTCTAATGAAAGCAAGACGAATACAAAGTCATTTAAGCCAGTTCCGCATGCTAGGACATACAATCAAAATTATGATGTATTTAATTCTCGAACTTTTGTTGAACAAAGTGTGAAGTTTCCTTTAAGACTTTATTCAATTCAACAGTTGCTTCAACTTTCTCATGATTGTATCTGTTGTTCTACATGTGGTTCAAATGATTTTGTTGACCGTAAATATTCATCTCATTGGTATGGTACGTACAGTATCCCCGGTCCTCACTATAATAGGGCATCTAACCGTCAAGGATCCATCAATGGATGGATACCAAAATCCTTCTAATTTATTTTGCAGGAATGTCATGTGTGCTTAGTTTAGAACATTCTTTCCACATGACTGCATTTAAAGGTTATGCCAATTTTGAGGGGGAGTACTATTTCATGAAAGGTAAGTGAACTTTAACTGAATTCAAAGACCGTGGTAATTCATTCTGAATAACTAACTTGTGTGTGTTATTCTCCAATTTTAACTTCCATGATTGCCACGTCCAATATTTTCTTGACTTAGTTATTTCCATGTCTCACATATTCGTTGATTTTTAGATGAAAATACACTCGTTTGAATTCCTAGATGTTTTCCAAGTTCGCTATTTCTTGTAAATGATTCAAGTCTTTTCTGATATATTAATTGTGACTTGTTCTTCACAATTAAACTTTCTGATTATTGTCTCATTTATTGCAAATATTGTGCTTACTGAGTCATTATGTTTAGCGTTTGATTTTGTTCATTGAAATTCTGTCGTTTCAACAACGACTTCTGATTAATTCAGTTCAGAACTCGTTTTCAAAGTATGACTTTTGATCATCTCAGATCATGACTTGTTCTTAAATGTTTTGACTTCTAAACATTTCAATTTAGAACTCGTACTTTACTGTTTTCTAAATTGTTCTACTCGATGCATGAAATGAGTGTTAGGACTTATATTGTTTCTATGGTCCATCCAGAACCGGACGGACCTACTCAAGAAACACATCTAATTCATAGATATCAGTGAGGTGTAAAGATTGATAGATGAGTTCGGGGTGAAAAGAAAAACGGTGAGGTTGTGACAGGACTTAAAAGAATTATTGGTCATTACCAAACCGAGTCAGTTATCCGGGTAACCACACAATCTATTCATTCTCGTTCTTTGGAGATGAATATTGAAACAGACATGGACCCAATGTCGATAACTCGTGTCACCCCACCTAGCCACTCAAGTATCTCACAACAGATGCTTGTTTCATATATTCACGGAGAATTAGCACATAATCTATATATTCCTCACTCGGAGGTCTTAGATATTGAAAAAGGAAGACATCAGCTCCGGTCTCCGAACTTCATTTTCTAATCACTGTGTATATTGATTTTTAACTTGCTTCCCAAGTTAAATCAATATTTTGAGCCTATCAGATACAATTTTATTTTTTCACACATGCACGAGTCTTTGTGACTTCAATTGCATATCTTCGTGATATTGCCGGAACAGTTTGAGAAGTAATTTTTAACATTTTACTTCAATGATAACTGGAAGTCCTATCAGAGATACCCAATGCCAGCTCTGAACATAGGCCACACAATTTTTTAAATTGTTGTGATAACAGTTACTTTTGTGTTTCTGTGTTATATTTTTACCCCATCTTGGTTACTTAATGTTTTATCTGGATTTTTGCTACTCACCAGTATTGTCTTTGAAATTACATGATGCTTCAGATGCTCCTACTCATCACAAGGGGGAGAAATGGCACAAATTCAAAGACACGGATTATCAAGTTGAGGGGGAGTTAGCAAAAGTTGAGGGGGAGTAACTGTTATTTGATCAGTTCTGAATTTCATATCAATTTCGAAAAGATTTCAAAGTGCTTACAAGTGATCAATTCTTAGCATTCCTTATCAAGTGGTGTTCGCTACAGACTATTTCCTCCATCGAGCATATTAGTTCTACAAGTTCTTAAAGATAAAGCTGAAAGCTAAATTCAACTCGCGGTTTGAAAGACAGATTCTTGATTTTCAACAGAAGATGCACTGTGAAATGTCACGTAACTTGCACATTAATATTCTTGTGTGCTTATCCGATGTGTTGAGTTCCTATAGTTAAAAGTTGCTTTTTGTGCACTCAGTCAAGGTTATTGTTCACTGAATCTGGTGATAAAGTTGAAACTGAAGATAAGAGCTTTATTCAAGGGGGAGCGTTGAAAATACATGAAGACAAGCAACACCATAGCGTTCCAAAGATTCCAAAGGGAGAGAAGATCAAGTCCTGAAGATTTCAAGACCGATTTTTCTTTATATAACTTTAGGGGGAGATTGTTAGGACCATAAATGTCCTACACATTAGAAAGTTATATAAAGTAATTATAGAGTTTAATTATAGAGTTTAATTAATTAATTGTAAAAACCATTATTATTAATAGGCTTAGTTTAGAAGATTAATGGGCCATGGGCTTTAGGGATTAAGCCCTTGGTATAAATAGTTGATTTGTTTAGCATTAGGTTAAGATTAATCATTCAAGTATTATGAGCTTAAGAGATTAGAGAGAGGGAGTTGAGAATATCAATTCAATACTTGTAACTCTCTTGAATCATTCAATAAAGATTAATCGTTTCGTGTTATTCGTTGTTACCTGATCAAACTGGGATCTATAAAGTGTTTCACCATCAGTGATAATATACTGAGTCTGTTCTGTATCGCTGATGGGTAACCACTGTTCTTCATTATTCCTCAGTGATAAATGTACATCAGTGATAACTGAGTCTGTTCAGTTTCGCTGATGATCATTAACTGTTTATCTGTAAATGTTTATTTGTAATCTCCGAAGACAAGTATTGCGACAAAGGAGTTTATCGCTGAATCGAAGACAAAGCTGATGAACAAGTGACAAGTCTACTAATGATCTGATGCGGATATCAGTGAAACCAAGAGAAGTCCACAACACGCGATATTTCAAGTAGGAGACTTCAGCGATAGCTGACCTTAATTAGATCTCACTGATGAAGATCAACTCAGCGATCGCTGATCATGAAGCCCGATCTACAAGAAATATTTGTCTTATTCCCTTACACACTTTTGTACGATTTGTCAGAAGGACATACCTTTGTCCAGGATCGTACAAACCTCTCTGCCACTACACTGTTCACCATGCGGCCCAAAGCATGTTTGAAAAAGTCAGAAGCATGCATCCAACCAAATGTTGACATGTGTAAAGTCCTCCTGACATGCATTAAATTCATGTAGTATAAATTGGAGGAATGCACCTTCATTTAGAAGGTGGTCATCCCTGAACCTACTTAGTGCATTAGAAAATTATCCTTAATTTTCTAACTTCTTTTCTCTCTATTTCTTAGTGCAAGAAATCTGTGAGATTCTTATAGTTTGTTTAGATTAGGTCTTGTACTTAGTCTTATTCTGCAACAAGCTGTAAATTGTTTGATTTATCATTAAAACAATTTAGAAAGATAAAAATCTTGTGTTTCTATTCACCCCTCCCCTTCTACAAACTTAATACTTGTATAACCCTTCGGGACCAACATAAATAATATTTGTTATATCGCTTATGTACCTTCCACATGACCGGCATGTTTGTTTTTTTAAATAGCTTTTACTCTTTATCTAATACGTTCTTTTTTTGAAACCCTTATTCAATTAGACTCTCGATCAGACTCAGGTTTATCTCAATTTCAGGTTTGATCTCGATTTTGATTACGATTTCATTTTTGGTTACGATTTCGATTACGATTTCATTTTTGGTTACGATTTCAATTTTGTTTTCGATCTCAATTTTGCTTTCGATTTCAATTTTGCTTTCGAATACAGTCTCGATCTCTCTCTTTCTTATCTCTGTCTCTTTGTCCGTGTCAAATGAGGCGACTTATAATTTCAATTTTGCTTTCGATTTCAATTTTGCTTTCGAATACAGTCTCGACCTCTCTCTTTCTTATCTCTGTATGTTTGTCTGTGTCAAATGAGGCGACTTATAGTTTCAATTTTGCTTATGACCTGCTCAGTATTATAATTTCGAGTGCTTTTATTATGTATTTATGCTTAAATGGCACTATCATGCAATTATGTTGATATATTACTTTTTTTTACTGCAAGTAGCTTTGAATTAGTATAACATATTTCTTTTAGTTAGTTTTTATTGACGATCAAATTGTTTAGTTTCTCTAGAGCTTATTAAATAATCTTTAGGAGAAACTGACTTAACAACTAAAGATGGAATGGGTTCATTTATAATGTGTTGTTAGACTTTTGCCAACGTGATTGTTAAAGTATTTTGTGTTTATCTTAATGCAAATCTGTTATGGGTTTTCACGGTTATTGGACCTGCAATGCCAATTTGCTGAATTGCTTGTTGCAACAACTAAATTAACCAAAGTAGAGGCTGAGTTAAGGTATTGCAATTTTTTTGCCTAGAAGCTTTTGTGGTCACAACTGTTATCTAATATAATAATGCCTCCTCACTTCTTGATCCATGAACAAAAAGAGTCTGATGAGTTTAATTCTTTTCTTGACACTAATTTCTTATTGCAAGGTGTTGAGCAAGTATAGTCTAGCTCCCTAGCTTAAGTTGTCACCATTTTATTAAAAGTCAATCAGTTAACTTCTGATAAACTACCATTTGATAATTTGTACTTATACATCTAACAATGATTTAGTAATCAGGTTCTTGTTTAGTAAAGTGTTTAAGGATCATGTGTACATAAACGAAAAAAGGGAAATTGACAAAATTAAACAATAGATTACTGAAGTTAATTGCGAAAGAGGAAGTATGTTTCTGACCTCTCTTTGATGTTAAAAATTTGTTATCTAAACATCAATGATTGTAATTTGTTTTTTTTTCTTTCTCATTGGGTTGCAGCAAGCAGAGTCAATTAGAAAGAACCTTGAGATTAAAGAGAAGGAACTGCTCGATTTAACCGAGAAGCTGACTGCAAAAGATGAGCGAATATACAAAGATAAACATGGTTTACTTCTTGATGATGAAGCAGCCTCAAACAGAGATGCAATGCGAGTACCTAGTTTACTTGAAGCATCAATCAAAGCAATGAAGAATTTCTTTAGGAATGACAATCCTGCTATTTCTTGATTATGTAATATTGGGAATAATGTAATTTTTCTATTTCTTGATTGTTCCTACATGACAATCGTTTGGAATTATGTAATGTTGCTATTTCATTAATGAAAATTCTCAGTTTAAATGTTTATACTGACTTTGCTTTAAAAGGTCAGACACGAGTTGGCATTATACAACAAGGATGAAGTCCATACAGCAAGTTGGCAGCATAAACTTTCTGTTTTAATTGACCCGTTAATCTTAATACTAATACTATCAGTTGTGGTCTTCGTATAAATGTGAATAGTAAAGACTGAAGTATTTGCACAACCTGCACACAATTTGGAAATTGCACACATGTTTGCACAAACCTGTTTTGCACATTTTGTTTACACAATATGTTTACACAAACGTATTATAGGCACCATCTACAACATGTTTTACACAATCTATTTTGCACACCTGTTTACACAAACATGTGTTTGCACTAACGTGTTTTACACAAACCTGTTTACATAAACTTGTTATAGACACCATCTACAACTTGTTTACACAATCTGTTTTGCACAAATCTGTTATTGACACCATCCACAAACTGTTTTACACAACCTGTTTTGCACAACAAACATTAACATGAATCGATTAAATACACATACTGTAACAACCGTGTTCTAACTGGAATAAATGAAAAGAATTTGTGGTCAAAGTGTAAAAAGGGAAAAGAAGAGGAGGGACCAATTAGCAATTTATGAGAAGTATTTAAAGGGAGCAAATCCTTAGACATTCCTCATTTTGGTGCTTTTGCGACTGAGAAAGAGACCGAGAGGAAGAAAGAGAGAAATCGGCTAAGAAGTGTTTTCGTAAGGTAAATTCTTGAATCCTCCTTCTGATTTGGATTATAAAAATAAATATGTGTACTAATTTGGGCTACGAGAATCGGTAAACACCATCTAGTTCACTGTGTTCTCCTTTAAAAGAAAGTGGTGAAGTTTTCTTGATTTGGATCGACAAGGATGAAATAAATGAAATCCTTTCATTGTAAATACATGCCTAATGCTGTATCTAGCTAAGTTTGGGGCGTAACCGCATGTTTTGATCGATTTTGGGGAGATTTGGGGCTTATCAGTTCGATTAACGGGATACCGCCTCACCCATATAATGTAGGTGTCTGGGTAAGGTTTAGCATGCAGACAGTGTTGGTGTCCGGATAAGGCCCAATGTTTCCTGGTAGTTAGAGTCTGGGTGTGGGATCCGGATAGCTTCTCCGGATAGTGGTCTCCGGATGGAGATCCGGATAGAGGTTTCCGGATGGAGACCCGGGAAGTGGCAGTTTATCGGACATTCTATGTGTCCAACAGTTTGTTCGCATAGTTAGTTTACTGAGAATGGTTGGTATGCTTTAGGTGTTCGGGTTCAACTCGACTTGTTCAAGAGAGAGAGATATGTGTGTAGGAAATCACTACAATCAAGTGAGTTCCCTTAACCCCTTTTTATGTGAAATGAGGTATTAAATATTTTACTGCTGATCATGGTATGCTTTGCGAGTATGATTTATTTACAAGCTTTTATAAACTTCTCGCATGAAAGTATGTTTAGAAAGGCTTAATTAGCATGTTCGAACCGTTATAAAGATTGCATGCATTACTGGTTTATTGTTAGCTTTGGTTATATGCTATGTGGTGTCGGGTTGCACAGTGGGATCAATGTACCTCGGGATCCAATGATCCCTTGGGAGTTTGTTATGAAACGGTAGAATGAAATTCGTTTCCTTCCTATTCAGGTAATGGGGAGTCTGTTTGGGCCCCGATATGAGGTGAGAGGGGAGTCTGCTTGTGTTAGGGTCATTTTATGTTGAATTAAAGTTCAAGGGTTTGTTTTGTAATTCTTTAATTTGAGCTTAGTTAGTGAACGGGTCGTGGGCTTGTTAACCACGGGTCCGCCATATATAAAGTCTATTAGCCTTAGAAAATAAGCAAGTCGTCTTTATTGCTTTCCTACTCCTAATTGTAAACTCTTTGATTTATTGAAAGCATTATATGGATGACCAGTTGAAATCATAAACATTGTTTTATATCTATTCATTTCATTGTTCGTTGCACGGATCTGAGACTCTCAATTGGTATCAGAGCAGACAGACATAATTGATTCAAAGTATTCATATTGATTTCTGGTAAGTTTTCACTTTTACTCGTATGTGTTCTTACTTGAATATCAAAATTTTGATTCTGGTAAAATTGATCGATTTCGTTTATTTACTCGTCGTAAGAAGTATCTCTCGAATGACTACTTCGACAGAATTGATTCAAAGTATCTCTCGAATAAATGGTCAACTCCTTCTCGTCGTAAAATTGATCGATTTCGTTTATTCGCGTGCTACAAGTGGACAGAATTGATTCAAAGTAGTCATTTGAGAGATACTTCCTCTTAATCTCGTCGACTTTACAAAAATACCCATAATTTCCGCGGTGGCCCCCGCGATCGCGGGCCCACGCCCACGTGTCACAACTCTTTAGCCAAAAGTCCCGCGGAGGCCCCTCTAGAATGCCCGCGGTACATACTTGGCCCCTGTCCGCGAAGGTACCCCGCGATCGCGGGATGTCGGTGACACGCGTCGACACAGGGTGAAACCCTAATTTCTTTAATGTGTCAAACCCCCAACCTTAATTTTATTCGGCCTTTATAAGAGAGAGGGTGGGGGGACCTTATTTGGCCACCACTCTCATTAAAAAAATTGCTCTCCCAAACTCTCTCACTTTGTCGTGTGGAATACGCGCTCGGTTTGTTTGAAGATGGCTCGTGTTACTCGTTTGGTAAGTTTTTCTTAAGTTTCTTGTACTCTTCTTGTATGTTGTTATTTTAAATTTTAAAATATATGATATGTATGTTGTTAGAGTGTTTTTAAGTTTGTTGTATGTTTAAATGTGTTATTTGTATGTTATAATGTTGTCTTTATCATAGATGTTAGATTTTTTTTAAAAAGATGTTATAGTGGTTTTTTTAAAAAGATGTTATAGTGTTTTTTTTATAAAAAAATGAGTGTTTTTTATAAAAATAAATGTTAAGAGTGTTTTTTATAAAAAAAGATGTTAGTGTTTTTTTTATAAAAAGATAAGTGTTTTTTATAAAAATAAATGTTAAGAGTGGTTTTTATAAAAAGATGAGTGTTTTTTATAAAACTAAATGTTAAGAGTGTTTTTTATAAAAATAAATGTTAAGAGTGTTTTTTATAAAAAGATGAGTGTTTTTTATAAAAATAAATGTTAAGAGTGTTTTTTATAAAAAGATGACTGTTTTTTATAAAAATAAATGTTAAAAGTGTTTTTTTATAAAAAGATGAGTGTTTTTTATAAAAATAAATGTTAAGAGTGTTTTTTTAAAAAGATGAGTGTTTTTTATAAAAATAAATGTTAAGAGTGTTTTTTATAAAAATAAATGTTAAGATTGTTTTTTATAAAAATATGAGTGTTTTTTATAAAAATAAATGTTAAGAGTGTTTTTTATAAAAATAAATGTTAAGAGTGTTTTTTATAAAAATATGAGTGTTTTTTATAAAAATAAATGTTAAGAGTGTTTTTTATAAAAATAAATGTTTTTTAAAATAAATAAATGTTAAGAGTGTTTTTTATAATAAAAAAATGTTAGTGTTTTTTTTATAACTTTGGTGAATGACAACTTAGGTCCCTAAACTTTGGTGAATGATAACTTAGGTCCCTAAACTTTGGTGAATGACAACTTAGGTCCCTAAACATTGGTTAATGACAACTTAGGTCCTTAAACTTTGGTTAATGACAACTTAGGTCCCTTAACTTTGGTGAATGACAACTTAGGTCCCCTAACTTTGGTGAATGACAACTTAGGTCCCTAACTTTGGTGAATGACAACTTAGGTCCCTAAACTTCTTTTAAATTGGCTTCACATGCCACACTCAAATTCATTTTGGCCTCTTGCCAAAAGCATCTATATATAACACTATTATATATTGAAATAAAATAAACCGCAACATATCTATTTGAATTTTGTCAAGCGGGTGTAAATAGCCCTAAGGTATGTGGGAACTTAAGCAATCCTTGTGATTCCCCTGCTACCTAGAAGTCCAATAGATTGAGTGGTTTCTTTTCTAAAACTAAAACAGACGAATAATTATCCACACAATAAACCAAACAAGTAAAATCATATATATAACACTATTATATATTGAAATAAAATAAAACGCAACATATCTATTTGGATTTTGTCAAACGGGTGTAAATAGCCCTAAGGTATGTGGGGACTTAAGCAATCCTTGTGATTCCCCTGCTACCTGGAAGTCCAATAGATTGAGTGGTTTCTTTTCTAAAACTAAAACAGACGAATAATTATCAACACAATAAACCAAACAAACAAAAACATCTATATATAACACTAACTATAACATCCGTGAATGACTATGTAGAAGGATTTCTTTCACATCGACTTGACGTTAAAGTGCCGCGTTGGCCACATGGTGGAGTTGAGACAGCGCTTCGCGCAATTAGGTGATCGCGCAGCTAGCGTTGAGGACATCTTTAGAGGGACACCTTTCGGTCCATGGATGGATCTTACCAATCCTGGTGGCGACCCCACGCTAGTCCACATGTTTCTACAGTTGGAGGTCGAGGTCTCCAATGGTGATCCGGAGGAGATGTATTTTGATTTCTTCGGGCATCAAATGCGGTTTGGGCGTCGTGAGTTCTGTCTAATTACAAGACTACTTTTTGGAGAGGCTCCCCGCCTTCCTCCCTTAGCAGACATTTCCTTCGTTCGTAGGGTTTGGGGCGTGTCAGCATCTGGTTTGAAGCTGAAGACAGTCGTGGAGACGATGAAACAGGGCCTTGGTGCCCTAAGCGACCAGGATGTTGTCCGTGTATGCATGGTGGCGATCGTGGATATGGGCTTCATGGGCCGTGAGTTGAGCCAGACTGCTTCCGAGACGGTCCTTAGGGCCGTCGAGGACTTGGATTTGTTTAACAGGTACCCGTGGGGTAGCCACATCTGGACACATTGCTACACTATCCTGCACCGAGCCATCGCCAGACTCCCCGATCGACTTGCCAAGATGAATCTTTGTGGATTTACATACGCCTTCAAGGTTAGATACGTAGTATAACATAAATAATAATACATACAAACTGTTTGGCTTTCCTTTTTACGTACTTGCTCTTCTTGTGTAATTCCAGATATGGATCTTGGAGATGTTTCCCGCAGCCTGTCAATATTTCAACAAGCGCACCGATAGATTACATAGGGAACCCGTTGGGACCGGGGTGTTTCCCTAAATAGGGGGACTTGGCGTGAGTTCTTCAACCAATCTAGACATGTAAGTTCTTTTACTATGTTTATAATGTTTCATACGTTAGTCCCGCTTATTAAATATTTTGTGTTTTACCATATATTTAGTCGCCGCTTATGCCTTTCACAAACCTTCTGCCTACTGCCTACGAGAGGCACACGCCTTGGTACAGAAACAGCGTGGCCTTTTTTGACAGAGAGGCGGCAAGGGTCCGACGTCCCTCTCCTTCCCCATCTGGGTCTAGTTCCTCATCTGACGAAAATGAGGAAGACGACGCGAGGCCCCCTTCGGATCGATATCAGCCGCCCCCTTCCGATCGATATGAGTCACCCCCTTCCTCCTCCCATCAAGATCTGACTTCCACCGAGCCATCTTATGGCACTTTACACGAGCTGTGGGACTACGTTCGGGGGCCAGTACACAGGCGTCTTGATGATCTGGAGGAATTCAACAGACAGTTTCGCGCTGTAAATGTTAGTGTTTAACTTAATTTATCAGCCACGATCTTTTAGTTTGTATATTAATATTACGTTCTAAATTTGTTTTAGCTGTCGAGTACGACGCCAATCCCCACTCCGTTCGGACAGGGGGCACAGACGACGTTTGGCACCACATCCTATCCATTCCCTGAGAATGTAAGTCACACTGAGTAACCATTATAGTTATATGTTAGTTCCTAAATTTGTAACTCTTATAATGATGAATGTCACGCAGGTCGGGATGTCAGGGGCAGGAGGATACACATCCCAAATGTCGCCGTTCGGCACCACATCCTATTCGTCAATCCCGGAGAGTGTAAGTCACACTGAGTAACCATTATAGTTATATGTTAGTTCCTAAATTTGTAACTCTTATAATGATCAATGTCACGCTGGTCGGGATGTCGGGGGCATGGGGATACACATCCCAAATGCCGCCGTTTGGCACCACATCCTATTCGTCAATCCCGGAGAGTGTAAGTCACACCGAGTAACCATTATAGTTATATCTTAGTTCCTAAGTTTGTAACTCTTATAATGATCAATGTCATGCAGGTCGGGATGTCGGGGGCAGGGGGGATACACATCCCAAATGCCGCCGTTCGGCACCACATCCTATTCGTCAATCCCAGAGAGTGTAAGTCACACTGAGTACCCATTATAGTTATATCTTAGTTCCTAAGTTTGTAACTCTTATAATGATCAATGTCACGCAGGTCGGAATGTCGGGTGCAGGGGGGTACACAACCCCAATTTCGACGTTCGGCACCACATCATTCACGGACCTCCTTGGCCTATCGGACGCAGACTATTACAGGCCGGAAATGTCGGGGCCGTCGTACGTCACACCGCCAGCTTCCACGCAGACTATAAGTTATTTTGGTAGTTTTGGTTTAATTGTGAACATGATGAAATTGTACTTAAAACCTCTAATAACTTAATTTTCAGTCGATGGGGTCGGGGCAGCACTTCCGTCAGCCGGAAATTGTCGAGGACCACTTCTCGGAGCCGGAAGATGACCCGATGGATGTTGTAGATCCACAGGCGGAGGTGGCAGACTCGTCTAGGCCGGTTCGGGAGACTAAACGTTCACGCTTTTGGGGTTCCCCATGGACACGGCAAAAAAAGACCACACCGCAGCCTCAAAAGAAAGCAAAGGAAGCAGCAAAGAAAGCGGGAAAGAAGGGGGGAAAGAAGGGGGGAAAGAAGGGGGAAAGAAAGCGAGAAAGGAAAAGATGGCTTCACCGGAGCATCTTCCGGCCTTGGATATATTGAACATGTGCCAGACTGGTGACCTCCCCAGCCTGATATTCGTCCCTCTCCTCAACCTGGACATCACCCCCTCGTTTTTCAAAGTATTGCTGGCAGATGACCCTTTGGAGTTTGAATTAGAGGATGTGGTTAGTATTGAAGTTTAACTATAGTCATATAATCAAATATTGTAATATTACATGTCTAACCATCTATTTTTTGTGTATAGCACATCGATTGTTGGTTCGCCATTCTCCAACGTTCTCGTCTACCAGACACGAGGTGGACCGTCATGCACAGTACTTTCTTTGCGTTCATAGTCCTTCCACATCAAGGTCCCGCCTTCGTGGCTGTTGGTGCAAGTGTACCCAGCTTTAAATATTGTGATATATTTTTGGTACACATAAAATCACATCTCCATATTTATTTTGATGATTACAAAACACACCGCATTATTTGTTATCTAATATTTTATCTGAGTGTGCAGATATTTAAATGATCTCGATAAATTTTTTATCTGAAGAATCCAAGTTTGAAGAGTTTCGTCATTTTATTTTAAAATGATAAACACCCTAAAATATTTTATCACTTGGATATTTCGTATCTATATAAATATATTTGAATCAAATATATATATAATATCTTTTATATATAAATCTCTGATATATATATATATTAATATATGCTGCTACTGTTCATCTGTTGCAAGAAGTGTGTTCAGCCGAAGTTTACCTGCGTTGCCATGCTCTCATTGGACAGATCTTCTGGCGGTATACCGCCAAGGTATACGCGGTATACCGCGGGTACTATTTCCCATCAACTTGTTCTGCATGAGAAGCTTCGTTTGTCAGGAAGTATGTCAGGCGGTATACCGCCATGTGCAACGCGGTATACCGCGGGTACATTATGCCGTTGAGTTTTTTTGCAGGTTGACCTTCTCAAGGAGTACACTTTTTATGACGCAGGTATACCGCGATGGTTCGGCGGTATACCGCGAAATTCTCAAGTCGGATTTTCATGCAGTATAAATACAAGCCTCCAGCAGCATTAAACTCTACACCAACTTCAGCATTAAGTTCTCCCTCAGCATTTGATTATTATTCTGCTGCTTTCTTACTCACACTAAATCACTTAAACTGATAAATTAATTTTTGAGCAAGAAATCTTGAGTTGATAGCAGATTAAAATCTCACGATTAGTTGAATCAGCAACACAACTCAAGTGATCAAACTCTCTAAAAATATCCAAGTGATAAACCTTATTCAAGAGTGATTATTCATATTAAATTATACCCTCTTGTAAGTGTTTGAATTAGAGTGAGTGATCCACCATTAATCTCTCAAAGAAGAGTGTTTCGCGTTTGTTGTATTAAGGTTTGTGTTTCTACCGTAAAGAACACGTTTCGTATTGGATCTCCGAGAAGTGTTATTTTCTCGAGGTGGACTAGCCAACTTTGTGTTTGGTGAACCACTTTAAAAATCTCGTTGTCAAGTATTCTCTTTCCCTTATCTCTTTACATTTCCGCTGTGCATTTAAATTATATCTGTTTATATATTTGTTGTATATTTACTTGTTTATACTCTGCTTTATTTTTACTGTATTGTTTGTACTGTATTTATTTGTTAAAAGATTTTTTTGAAAGTAAAAGATTTTAAATACAACCTTACCCCCCCCTTAGGTTGTCCAACATTTGGTATCAGAGCAGGTCTTTCAAAAATTATTCTGCATTTTTTTCTCTTTTCTTCTAAATGGCTCAACAAACTAATATCGTGTTTTCAAAACCTCCTTTGATAGATACTGAAAAGTTTGGCATTTGGGCCGAGCTATTTGAATGTCACGTGCGTGGCAAAAATCAAAAGATTTGGAACATCATAGAAAAAGGGAATTTTAAACCCACCATTGTGAAAGATGATGTTTATATTGATAAACCCCTAGATGACTGGACTACTTCTGATGAAGCCCATTTTTGTTTAAACTTTGAAGCTAAAAATATATTATATGCTGCTTTAACAACTGACGAAATCGAAAGAGTATATACTTATAAAACTGCAAATCAAATATGGGAAAGTTTAAATAATACTCATCGTGGAAACACGGAGGTTAAATCTAGTAAAGTAAATATTTTAGTTCACGATTATGAACTATTCGAAATGAAACAAGATGAGTCAATTGACTCAATGTTTAAAAGATTTAACCTTATTGTGACTACTTTGAAAGGTTTGGATCGCACTTATCCTAACGAGGACTATATAAGGAAAATCCTACGAGCCCTTCCTTCGGAGTGGATGCAAAAGATAACATCCTTAGAAGACTCCCGTGACCTCTCCATAATGAAGATAGACGACTTAATCGGTAATCTTAAAGTGCATGAAATTGCACTTAAAAGAAACAAAGATCGGGAGCAAGTTAAAAAGAAATCAATCGCTCTCAATGTCTCAACACCAAAAGATGAGAAGAAAAAGGAGAAAGCTAGCTCCTCGAAAGATCCATCCGAAACTCTCGATGAAGTCGCCATGTTGGTAAGAAACTTTTCCAAATTTCTTAATAATAATAATAAATTTTCTAACAATGGCAGATTTCAAAGAAACGGTAACTACCGTCGTGGTGGTGATAATCGAAGTCGTAAGTTCCATAAACGAGACGAAAGAGTTAAGAAAAATGGCGATTCAAGTGAAGACGATAAAGCTAAGCAAAAGAGAGGCTTTTGCTACTCATGTGGTGACAAAGACCACTACGCCAATGAATGTCCGAAAAAGAACAAGTTCCAAAAGAAGAAGGAGAAAGCCTTCATTGGAGGCGCGTGGAGCGAGAGTGAAGAAGAAGATGACTATCAAGCCATTTGTCTTATGGCCGATAGCGACGACGAGGTAAAATCTTCTTACTCGGATTACGATAGTGATTATGAAAGTGAAAATGAAAATAATCTTGAAGAATTATATGAGTCTTTTCATAAAATGGCCGCTCTTGCAAATCGTTACCAAGATGAGAATGCCATGTTAAAAGAAACTGTAAATGCTTGTAAAAAGGAAATAAAAAATGTTAAACAAAAATCTGAAAATGATATAGATATAATTGCTAAATTAGAAACTAAATTAGGAGAAAAAGATTTTTGTAAATCTTGTGATGTTTTAAATAAAGAAATTGCATGCTTAAATAAAAAATCACATGAAAATATTATTTGTACAAAATGTGATATTCTTGAGAATGAGATTACATGCTTAAAGGCTAAATGTGCTTCATATGAAAAAGATAACATGCTAGCTAAAGCTTTTGAAAGTAGTAATAAAAAGGTTCTTAACATGCTTAATATGCCTAACCGTATAAAATGTAGAAAAGGCATTGGTTCCAATACTTGTGTTGATAAATGTTCTTGTATACCCATCAAAAGATTTTATGAATCACCTAAAGTAAATACAAGAAATCAATATGTGCAAAAACCTCCGTATGTGCGTAAAATAAATAATGTAAATTATAATACAAGAAAACCGTATGCTCGCATGTACCATGATAAATATTCTAAACCTAATAATAATGCGAATGTAAATGCTTGTTTTTATGTATATGATAAATATAATCGCAAAATTAAAATGGTAAATAAATGGATTCCAAAAGGAATGTTTAGTAATGATAATCCCGGTGGTATGCGTTTATGGTTTTAAATGTGTTATATATATATATATAGTTTAAATATATTCTGTTGTATATGTTATATATATAAGTAATATATATTCTATGTACTGTTTGTTTATATATATACGTACTACATATATATATATATATATAGTGTTTGTTTAAATGTGCTATATATATAAGTAATTTTTTTTGTACCTTTAATTCTATTCATATATATATATACATACGTACTGCACATATATATATATATTTTATTTAATTTTTTAATTCTTATTTATATATATGTTGTTTGTCTTAACATGTGTTGTATATATATATTTGTGTTTTATATATATATATGTATTATATATTGTGTAATGTATTATATATATATATATTCTGTTTGACTTTATATATATGTATGTTGGTTGACTTTTGAAACTAATTGTCAAGGACCCACGAGAAATGGGGACCATAAAAGTTATATCTTCATTATTGTAGATTGATCTTGATATGGACTGGATACTCGATAGTGGTTGCACACGTCACATGACCGGAAACAATAATCTCTTTTCATCATATAAGTCATGTGATGGTGGACAGGTAATCTTTGGAGGAAACTCCAAAGGAAATATAATTGGTAGAGGTACAGTCTCTTGCAATAATGTTCAATTTCTAAATGTTAATCATGTTGATAATTTACATTTTAATTTGTTAAGTGTTCGTCAATTGTGTAAAAATAATACAACTGTTGTCTTCGAAGAAGATTCTTGTAAAATCATAAAAAATGGCAAAATTCTTTTAAATGGTTTTGTAAAAGGAAATTTGTATATTTGTAAAACTGTTGTATCTGATAATGTATGCTTATCTTCTATTAATGATATTTCTACTTTATGGCATAGGCGTTTAGGTCACGCTAACCTAAGATTAATGCAAAACTTAAAAAATAAGGAGCTTGTGAGTGACCTGCCAAAATTAAAGTTTGATAATCATTTTTGTGATGCTTGTCGTGTCGGCAAACAACATCACGTTTCTCATAAATCAAAAAATGTTATTTCTACTCAAAGAGTTTTAGAACTTTTACATATGGATCTTTTTGGCCCGATGGCTGTTCAAAGTTTTGGAGGAAATTTTTATACTTTGGTTATTGTGGATGATTTTTCCCGTTATACTTGGACTTTATTTTTGAGACATAAAAATGAGGCTTTCGAAAAGTTTAAAATTTTAGGAAAAAGAATTCAAAACCAACAAGGTTGTACGATTGTTTCCATACGTACGGACCATGGACGAGAATTCGATAATGATGTACAATTTGGTGCCTTTTGTGATAAACATGGTATAACTCATAACTTTTCGGCTCCTCGAACTCCTCAGTCAAACGGGGTTGTTGAAAGGAAAAATCGAACGTTGCAAGAAATGAGTAGAACTATGCTAAACGAACATCAAGTTCCCCAAAAGTTTTGGTGTGATGCCGTTGCTACCGCGACCTATGTGCTTAACCGTGTCCTAATTAGAGGTATCCTAAATAAGACACCCTATGAACTTTACCGAGGTAGAAAACCTTCCCTAGCTCACCTAAAAGTTTTTGGTTGTAAATGTTTCATTTTAAACACCAAATCCTACCTAACCAAATTTGACCCCAAAGCCTATGAAGGAGTTTTCCTAGGTTACTCTTGGAATAGCAAAGCCTATAGAATCCTAAATAAGGAGACCATGGTAGTGGAAGAATCCCTTAATGTTAGTTTTGACGAGAGTCCTCCCAAACCGAGTGCACCCTTAGCAAATGATAATATCCGTGAAGGAGACGTCTTAGCCCAACAACTTAGTACTTTGGATTTAGGTACCCAACCTTCTCCAAATAATATTGAATCTAGTGATGCCCCTCCGTGCTTTATTCCACAAGGTATAGATGATCCTAACCTTAGAACCGCTCGAGGACATCCCGTAGATCAAATTATAGGTGACCTAAACCAAAGGACAACTAGATCACAAATCCTTACCCATTGTGCTTTCCATGCTTTTATCTCAACCATAGAACCTAAAACCATAGATGAAGCTTTAGGTGATGAGGATTGGATATTGGCCATGCAAGATGAGTTAAACCAATTTACTAGGAATGATGTGTGGGACTTAGTGCCTAGCCCTAGTAGTCAAACCATTATTGGCACAAGATGGGTCTTCCGTAACAAGGTAGACGAGAACGGTGGAGTCACACGAAACAAGGCACGTTTAGTTGCCAAGGGGTACAGTCAACAAGAAGGTATAGATTATGACGAAACCTTTGCACCGGTTGCAAGGTTGGAGTCTATTCGAATGCTTCTCGCTTTTGCAAATGCTAAAGATTTTAAGTTATTTCAAATGGATGTTAAAAGTGCTTTCTTAAATGGTATTATAAATGAGGAGGTATACGTTTCTCAACCTCCCGGTTTTGAAAGTTTTGAAAACCCGACACATGTTTATAAATTGAAAAAGGCGCTTTATGGTTTAAAGCAGGCTCCGCGTGCTTGGTATGATAGATTAAAAACCTTTTTAATTGTTAGTGGTTATATTATGGGTAAAATTGATAATACTTTATTTGTGAAATATGTTCAAAATGATATTGTGGTTGTGCAAGTATATGTTGATGATATTATTTTTGGTTCCACTAATGAAAAATTGTGTAATGAATTTTCTGCGAAAATGACTAGCGAATTTGAAATGAGCATGATGGGAGAGTTAAAATACTTCTTAGGATTGCAAATAAAACAATGTGAAACTGGTATTTTTATTAGTCAATCTAAATATTGTAAAGATATGTTGAAAAAGTTTAACTTTGAAAATGTCAAACCCGTTGAAACTCCAATGACCACAAATTTGCAATTATCTCGTGACGAGGAGGGAAACGATTTTAATGAAAAGATTTATCGTGGTATGATTGGTAGCTTGTTATATTTAACTGCTAGTAGACCTGATATCATGTTTAGTGTATGTTTATGTGCTCGTTTTCAATCTTCACCTAAACAATCTCACTATGAAGCTGTCAAGCGTATTTTTCGATATTTACGAGGTACTACTAATCTTGGCTTATGGTACGCAAAGCAACCCGAGTTAGAAGTAACGTGTTTTGCCGATTCCGATCTTGGTGGATCTATTGTTGACCGAAAAAGTACTAGTGGGGTATGTGCCTTCATAGGTCTCTCACTTGTATCTTGGTTCTCTAAGAAACAACAATCCGTAGCTTTGTCTACCACCGAAGCGGAATATGTAGCCGCCGCAAGAGCATGTGCTCAAGTCCTATGGATGAAACACACACTTACCGATTTTGAGGTACACCTAACCAAAATTCCAATTATGTGTGATAACTCAAGTGCCATAAACTTAAGTAAAAATCCCGTTTTACATTCTCGTACCAAACATATTGAATTGAGACATCACTTTTTACGAGATAATGTTCAAAAAGGCAAAATCGTGCTTGAAAAGGTTGATTCGGAAGATAATTTGGCCGATATTTTCACTAAAGCTCTAAACAAGAAGGCGTTCTTTAAATTAAGACTTGGTTTAGGCATGCTTGAGTATAACCCTTGATAAATACTAACTCTCAAATATTTCATATTTTGAGGGGGAGCATCTTTCGAGGGGGAGCATAAGCGTTTTTCTTAAACCCTTTTTGCTTCGACAAAAGGGGGAGAGAAACCGAGTATGCTCTCGTGTTTAGCGTTGTGTTTGTCATCATCAAAAAGGGGGAGATTGTTGGTGCAAGTGTACCCAGCTTTAAATATTGTGATATATTTTTGGTACACATAAAATCACATCTCCATATTTATTTTGATGATTACAAAACACACCGCATTATTTGTTATCTAATATTTTATCTGAGTGTGCAGATATTTAAATGATCTCGATAAATTTTTTATCTGAAGAATCCAAGTTTGAAGAGTTTCGTCATTTTATTTTAAAATGATAAACACCCTAAAATATTTTATCACTTGGATATTTCGTATCTATATAAATATATTTGAATCAAATATATATATAATATCTTTTATATATAAATCTCTGATATATATATATATTAATATATGCTGCTACTGTTCATCTGTTGCAAGAAGTGTGTTCAGCCGAAGTTTACCTGCGTTGCCATGCTCTCATTGGACAGATCTTCTGGCGGTATACCGCCAAGGTATACGCGGTATACCGCGGGTACTATTTCCCATCAACTTGTTCTGCATGAGAAGCTTCGTTTGTCAGGAAGTATGTCAGGCGGTATACCGCCATGTGCAACGCGGTATACCGCGGGTACATTATGCCGTTGAGTTTTTTTGCAGGTTGACCTTCTCAAGGAGTACACTTTTTATGACGCAGGTATACCGCGATGGTTCGGCGGTATACCGCGAAATTCTCAAGTCGGATTTTCATGCAGTATAAATACAAGCCTCCAGCAGCATTAAACTCTACACCAACTTCAGCATTAAGTTCTCCCTCAGCATTTGATTATTATTCTGCTGCTTTCTTACTCACACTAAATCACTTAAACTGATAAATTAATTTTTGAGCAAGAAATCTTGAGTTGATAGCAGATTAAAATCTCACGATTAGTTGAATCAGCAACACAACTCAAGTGATCAAACTCTCTAAAAATATCCAAGTGATAAACCTTATTCAAGAGTGATTATTCATATTAAATTATACCCTCTTGTAAGTGTTTGAATTAGAGTGAGTGATCCACCATTAATCTCTCAAAGAAGAGTGTTTCGCGTTTGTTGTATTAAGGTTTGTGTTTCTACCGTAAAGAACACGTTTCGTATTGGATCTCCGAGAAGTGTTATTTTCTCGAGGTGGACTAGCCAACTTTGTGTTTGGTGAACCACTTTAAAAATCTCGTTGTCAAGTATTCTCTTTCCCTTATCTCTTTACATTTCCGCTGTGCATTTAAATTATATCTGTTTATATATTTGTTGTATATTTACTTGTTTATACTCTGCTTTATTTTTACTGTATTGTTTGTACTGTATTTATTTGTTAAAAGATTTTTTTGAAAGTAAAAGATTTTAAATACAACCTTACCCCCCCCTTAGGTTGTCCAACAGTGGCTAACTCATGCAATGGCATGGAAGGGGTGAATTGGCGGTTTCTCGATACTGTATGTAAATCATTTTACTCTTATTTTATTTAAGTTGTTTGGTTGCTAACTAAGTTGTCTAATATTGTAATATTTCAGGTGTACATCCCTATATGCATTCATCCTAAACATTGGCTGCTCGGAGTGTTTGATCTTCCGCATATGGTGATGACCATATATGACAGTGACGCTGGATGAGCGTCTTCACAAATTTAAAGCTGTACTGACGGAGTTCTTTAGCCGGATCGGGGATCTGGACCGTCGCGAAAGGTCATGGCACTTCCGTCACATGTTATTCAAGAATGCACCACAACAGCAAGGGATGAATGCGGATTGCGGTGTCTGGGTATGCCATAATGCCAGCATCTTGATTAATAACGATGTGGTAAATTTACACCCTTCCCATACCGAAGATGAGGCCAGGGAGTTTCGTGTACATATGGCGGAGACCATTTATGCGCATTGTCAAATACAGCAACATTAGGTTGTTTATGCAACATTAAATAATTGTTATTTTTATTGTTAACTTATTTTGTTAAAGTATTGTGATTGAAGTTATAATTTTGTTTATTATTTTGTTAAAGTATTTAACTTGGAGCCTAAAAAGTGTGACAAAAACAGTAAAAACATGCAACAACACTTTACTCTCTCTCTCTCTCTCTCTCTTCCTATGTGGGACACATTCCCACACCCATTTGGTTTTTGCTAATTTCATCCAATTACTTAACTTTGAGTATCGATATCTCATTCACACATACTCCGTTTTGGACGCATTATATATCGTTTTGAAGCTCTCATATAGGAGAACATAAACATACTAAGAGTGAGTTATATAACACACACACACACACACACACACACACACACATATATATATATATATATATATATATATATATATATATTTAAATGTGTCCAAAGTTTACCCACACCCATATTTTTACTAAAATTTTCCAACGCCTAGTAAGTAGGTTTATGAAACTTGCGGTAATCCTAATACAGAGATTATTGGATGAACAAGCATTTATTTCTTGATTCACATGTGCATTAATCCTTAGACTACTTAAAGACTAATTTTCAGCCTAATGAAAGACCTTTATTCAAGAGCAGAATTCCTGTTACAGTCATATACAACAAACAGTGAGAAAGTTCAATAATGTGACCGCATCCAAAGGTGGTCAAGGAGATTAGGAATTGACCCCAAAGGAACTGGATGATCCATGTTTCATGCTACTGAGTGAACTCAATAAACCGGCGAAGGGCTTTTTGTTAAATGGAAGTCTTATTGTCGAAGCCGAGTTTTCTTTGTAACTGGTACTGTATTGGTTCTTGTTGTCTGGAAGTGATTCATATGATGCAAAAATTGGTATTATGTAATGTAGAACAATATCTATATTATAGAAACTTGCATTTGATAGTGTCATATAAATCTGATCTAAATTCTCATTAATTAGTTATGTTTAGCTTCAATTCAAAAAAGTTGGAAAATAAAATGTTGATGAAACTGATAATATTTGGTAGGCTCGTTCCCCAATAATTGTTATATATTGTAGTTACTTTTTCAGTCGAATCTTACAGGCTCTTTTCAGACGAATCTTGCAGTGAACTATTCAGACGAATCATGCAGACAACTTTTCAGACGAAATCTTTGACCATATTCACATCCCTGATGAAGAACATACATTTTCACGGCTATAAGTAGATGGCATGATGAAGTAGTAATTCACAACTTGCTATCTATCTTTTATACATTATTTTACACCGTTTACAAACATTTTCTCGCTTTTCTTAACACTATGGCTGGAGGTTCAAGATCAAGGGGAACATGTCGGCGAATAGGGTTGGAACATCACGTTCGGCAGCCTACCAACCACTGAACGATGGAGCTCGTCGGAGTACCTGGAAGGTACTAGAAACAGACGAGGAGTGGAGAAACTATGGGCGAACTGCGGCCGATTATCCATTCACGGCTGAGGAGGAAGAAGACTGGGAGATGGCATGCGAAAATTACCACTTCGATAATGACGGAAAAAAACCCATCAATGTATCATTGTACCCAACCAACGGTTCCACAAAGTCAACGAATTACTCCCTTAGTGCAAAAATCCATTGATGAGGCGAACGTCGGTATCGAAAACGTAAAAGGTATGTGGAACCATAACAGGGGGATTCAGCAGGGGAAAATGGAGTATCTAGCGGAGAAGAAACGAGAACTGGCCATGACTAGGGCTCACGTTCGGGAGTTGCAACGACAGATTAAGGAAGTAGAAGAGGAACTACAAGAAATCGAAGACGACTACACGGGAATGGAGGACGTCATCAAGGAAAAGGTTAACTTCATCACCGGAATCCAGGACGCATTCCAGTCATAGATTTCTTTGTTTACCTGCACTGTATCCGTTTCGTTTGGGAAAATGATTTGCAATAACTGATCTTTTAATTAATTTCCTTATTAAATAACTTAAAATGGGGAAAACATTTTCTTTAATTAATTTCTATATAAAATACTTTCGGTCCATGGAAAGGAAACAATACATTAAAAACCTCAACTACATAAAATGATAACCTAAGAACTACAGGGACCAAAAACGTAATTTTTTTGCCCCAAACTTGAGGGGTCAAAAATGTAATTTCGGTCTACCGCGGGACCCAACGCGGGTACCTCCGTGGGGCAGGGGCCAAAAGTGTACCGAGTCCAAAGTTGGGGGGGGTCCGCGGCTTCCGCGGCCAATCTTGAGGGGCCAAAAGTGTACCGCAGGCATTCTAGAGGGGCCTCCGCGGGACTTTTGGCCAAAGAGTTGTGACACGTGGGCGTGGGACCGTGATCGCGGGGCCTACCGCGGAAATTATGGGTATTTTGGTAAAGTCGACGAGATTTTGGGTATTTTGGTAAGTCAGAGTCAAACTTTGGGTATTTTAATTAAATTCCCTAACTTTTATAGTATTTTTAATAAAAAATTATATCCACGATTTATTTTAATTAAATGATATTTTTTATAAAATGTTTTTTATTTAAATTACTAATTTAGTTATTAAAAAAATTACATTGATATTATTTATGTAATAATTTATTATATTTATATTATTTATAGTATGTTTTTTATTATTAAAATTACCAATTTGATTACTAAAATAAAAATATATTGAATTATTTATATAATAAAAATACATTGATATTATTTATATAATAACTTTGTTTATTCAACATAACAGCTTAAAACAGATCACTCACGGTTACAAAAAAATCCGAATAGACTGTCCTCTCAAATTTTCACCTCCACTCCATATAAATAGAGATCTTAGAGCATCTCCAACAGATTCCCTAAATTTTTTCTTCAAAATGGAGAATCAAAAGTCAAAATCTCTAAAAAAAACTGCATTCATCTCCAACAGATTCCCCATTTTGGAGAAACAAACATTGATTATAATATTAAAATATTCAGTTCATCTATTAAAATAATATTTCTCTTTCTAAATATTTATTTTCAAAGGTTTTTATTGGTGCTCTAATTTAGTAATCATTTTTGGAGTTATCTTCATATTTGGAGAAAAACTCATTCTCTCTCATACTTTCTCCATTTTGAAGAGAGTTTTGGAGAAACCGTTTGACCAAAATTATAGCTCAAAATCCCCATATTCCACACTTTCTCTAAAATGGAGAAGCTGTTGGAGATGCTCTTACCTCTGTTTCGCTTCCACAAAGTAGCCAAACAATTTCCGTTTCCACAAAGTAGTCATATGATAAGTGCATATTTTAACTCATTTTTATATATCAAACTATCCCTTAATTTACGATTTTCTAGATTAAATATCACCATATTAAATATGGTTCGATTTGTATTTTCTTTTTATTTCATTAATCAGGAAGGAAATAAGTAAAAGAAAAACAAAGAAAAATATAAAACAAAACCATGTGTGCTTCGTGGGTGCAGTAGGAAACAAATAGAAAAAAAGGGTTTTTAATATTGGGTTAATTATTTGTATTTTGGCAGCCCACGAAGTGAAGATAGAAAGAAAAAAAAGATGTTTATCAGGCCCAAGTAGCTGCCCAACGTGAGAAAGAGAAGATGTCCAAAATTCTAAAAAACAGTCGGCAAACGGCAGCAATCGAAAAACGCAGCAACAGACTGGAATCTCGTCGGCGCACCCTCTCGCGCGGCTACCAATCGCGGGAGGGTCTGTTCGCTCACCGGCGTCGTTCCTCGCGCGTGTATACCCACGCCTAAACCCACGCACGACTTTTAACAGAACCGGACGTGGCCCTCTAAATTTTAGGGAGCGGTTTCTTGAAATTGGGGGTATAAAGACTCAATTAAACCGGCGATTGAAGGGGAATCCGACCAGAAATCATAGAGAGGAACAAGGAGACGATTGAGAGAAGCAATTGTTGGTATTTCCTTTCATTAATTAGGTATCTTAGATTAGGTTTAATATTTGTTCTTGTTAGTTAATATTTCTTCTCACGCAATGAGTTTGTAACCATTTGATTGGGATTGTGTTGAGACTTGTTGATGCTTAAAATCATTTGATTTCTATTTATGCAATTCTTGTTTTAAAGGTTTCATCATTGTTAGGTTATTGATTTAAGTTGGATCCCTTATATCGATTAACCTAATCGTGAATTGCTAGACGAGACGTGGAATCCGTAATTGTTCCGTGTTTTGTGAGTTGGTAAGACAACACATCAATTGACCACCAAATTAATTGTTTAGTGTTGTAGAATTGCCTAATCTAGTTTAAATGATTCGGCTTCTAATCATTAGCTAGGATTGGTGCATGTCTAAACTCTAATGTAATTGGTAGGTTTATTTCTATGTTCGTAACTAGAAATTAGCGTAACCAATTAGAAACTAATTCGTCGGGCGTCCGGTGCTAGTTTAATTATAAGGATAAGCGAAGTTTGGCTCGTGTCGACGCTTATGGCCAATCTAGAATAAAATGAGAAATTGCCTTTGTGAACAAGTCCATGATACACAATCCAAATCAGCGGTTTACACTCATTGTCGGTTTTATTTTTATTATTGTTTTCAGTTTTTATCTTTATTTATTTCAAGTATGTTTAGTTTAAATATCTTAATCCACCCCCAATTACATAAATCGTAGGAACTTGACATCGTTCACATCCAATCCCTGTGGAATCGACCCTACTTACCACTATTACAATCTAGGTTGTAATTTGAGGTATTAGGACATTATTATTTGTCGGGCTCGACACCCGTCATCATCTTCAACTGCAACCGCTGCAACCATGTCGCGTTCACAAAGTGTCATTTGCACGTTCTGTGGCAAGAGAAAAATCTTCCACGCAAGCAAGCATAATGCGTTAACATGTCCGGTGAGTCGAACCATCGAACTTTTATTTCGGATTGCATGTTAGTTTTGATTTTTAGACTATGAATTACGACTTATAAGATAATTGATTTGGTGTATCTCGGTACATCTCATCCTAACGTGCATCCATTTTCTATATATGGTTGGGTTTCAGTGAGAAGTTGAGATTGATGTGAGAAGTGGTTATCAACCGATGAATGAGAAATGTATACACATTAAGATGAGATGCACTGAATCAATTTTGAAATGTTGGTACAACACCGTACCAACATGTACCAACCGAAAATGTTGGTACCAATTAAAGTTGGTTGGTACACAGTATAGTTTTTGACGTACCAATTATAATTGGTTGGTACACGATATTGAGAAAAAAATGGTATCGTACTGTGTTCACCCCTAATGCCAACTAGATAAAACATTAACATGTTTATTTTATTTCAATCATTTATTTGTTTGTTTAAACATTAACTAGTTATATACCCACGCGCGATGCGGCGTGGAGCATATAGAAAAAAAAAACAATTGGCAATAGTACTCGCATCGCGCGCAAAGTATCTCGAAATAAAAAATCCAACAATGTTTCATGTTAAGTTTGGATTCTTCATACTTGTCGACACTAAGTGTATGAAGGCTCTGGGCTTGAGTCGCTTAGTGTACATATACTCTACATATATGTGAAGCATGCATCGACTCTGAAATACTTTGATATGCATTTTCTTCAATTATGCATACATCATCGAAAAGGTGAATTGTGTCCACCGAAGAAATTGTAGATCTTCCATTAAAAATAAGTCTGGTGAACGTATACTTTGAACTTGAGTAGTCACCAAGGATGTATTTGCTAGAGTAAAATCGGGACCTATACGAAAGATTGAAGAATAAAATATGCACGCATGTCGTAAGGTTATAAAAGCGGGAAAAAAATCAACAACCAGGTAAAATTGAAAATTCAATTTCACTACATAACTGAAAATTCAAAGAATTTACAAGTCTCACAAATTAATCATGGGACGATATATATAGGCGACTATGCAAGTATTGATGCCACTATTGCTTTAACCTTTTTTTTTATCCTTCTACATCACCATAAGTTTGATCTCTAGTATTTTCTTATCCTGACTTGGTAGCCCACAGCGACGAAACTCGACGGCTACAGACAAGAAGGCTATGGTTGGTTTGATCTTTGTTATATGTATCCTATTAACAATATGACAAGCCCCTCATGAGGTTGTTGTTTTGTGTCATTAAGACTTTAGCACCCAATGCAAAACCTCAACATCTTTAGGCACTTTAAGCTCTTGGTACTTTGTCTGAGAGACCGACCGCCATGACAATGCACACTTACACTTGATCCTCGAGGGATGTTATATGATTCCTACGTCAACCAAGAAATCTTGCACATGATTTAAATTGAAAAGCTTAAAAGCCACATGGCAAAGTTTTCAAGTATATTAAAGGAAAATAATATATGCATATACTGCAAGGAAAGCTGCAAGTTGCTTGAATACAACAACAAAAGAACAAAGAAAGATGAAGTTATATTAATGAAAAAAATATCCTTTTATAGGTTCTAATAATGAATAAGATATAAGATAGAGTTAACTCTACTTTTGGTCCTTAAGGTATAGTGATTTCTTTAAAACAAGGACTGTGGTTTCATAATTAGACTTTAGGTCCTCATGGTTTTGATTTTGCTCTAGAATAAGGACCTTGCTACTAACTCCGTCTAATATCATCGTTAGTGGCAGGGGCATTTTCGTCAAATCACTTTTTTTGTCCCTTCTTTGCATTATTTTTGTTTTTTTTAATCTTAGATAATCTATTAAACTTCAGGACCTGTTTTTTTACCAGTCTACTGTATATATATATATATATATATATATATATATATATATATATATATATATATGTGTGTGTGTGTGTGTGTGTGTGTGTGTGGTCCCTGGAATTTGCAGCAGAAGGTCTCCATGAGTTCCTTAGTATTGGAGATATCGGAGCTACTGAGAGATATGCATTGCTCATTCTCAAAGCATGTCAAGAGCTTCTCGAGGATGAGAGAACCTCCTTAAGCTTACTGCACCGGGTTTTGAGTGTTTTGACTTTGATTTCTTTGAAGTTCTTCATCTGCTTCCAGGCCCATTTTGTTGACATTGTTGATTTGCTTCTTGGGTGGGCAATGATTCCGGACCTTGCTGAGCCTGATAGGAGTGTCATTATGGATAGTTTTTTGCAATTTCAGAAACACTGGGTCAACAATTTGCAGTTTTCCTTAGGATTGCTTTCAAAGTTTTTGGGTGACATGGATGTACTGCTGCAGGATGGAAGCCTTGGGACCCCACAACAGCGTCAAAGATTGCTTTCGTTATTATCTTGTTTTTCTACCGTTTTGCCGTCCACAGCTTCTGGGTTGCTAGAGATAAACTTACTGGAGGAAATTAAAAACCCCCTTTGCAAGATTCTTCCTCAATTATTGGGATGTTTGTCACTGGTTGGAAGGAAATTTGGCTGGTCAAAATGGATTGAGTATATATATATATATATTAGAAGTAATCCTATTTGGTCCCTAAAGTTTGATATACTTTACAAATATAAGAAAAAATAAAAAGAATTGCAAAAAGAGGAAGAAAACCATATTGGACGAAAATACCCCCGACTCTAACAGTGGTTTTTAACGAGGTTAGTGGCAAGGTCCTCCTAGAGCAAAATCAAAACCATGAGGACCAAAAGTCTAATTATGAAACCATAGGTCCTTGTTTCAAAAAAATCACTATACCTTAAGGACCAAAAGTAGAGTTTACTCTATAAGATATTAGAAGACAATAATTCATAGTTTCATTTTCATACTACCATGGAAAGCCCAAGAGTCATAATTCATCACATTGGGCCCAATTATTTGACAAAATACACCAATAGAAAATAAGAAGAGCCCATATAACTTTGCTAGCCCAATTTAAATCAAAAGTGGCCCAAATCCCATCTGCATTTAAAAAGGTCCAATTCAAAACCCAATCTCCATTATCAGGTCAATATTCCAGAACGAAGAAAATCCCATCATTGTTAATAGGAAGAACCATCAACACAACCCCAATCAGAGAAAGGCAAATGGCATGAAAATGCAATGTACTTTAGTCTGATTCCTATTTTAGGTAACGTACTTTCAAAACCTCTGTTTTGGTACCTAAGTTGTAAAATCTCAAACTTTTAAGTGCCAGATTTACTTAATGACCTACAAATGTTGATTAGGATCGGGTTTTTATTGACATGTCATTATTTATTTATTTTTAAATATCAATTAGGCAAAATTATACCATGTCATTATTTTCAAAGGAGTAAAATATGGATTTCAAAAAGTGTAAAATATGGTTAAATCGGTTACTCGGGTACTTAAAAGTTTGAGATTTTACAACTTAGGTACCAAAATGGAGGTTTTGATAGTACGTTACTCAAAATAGGAATCAGCCTTAAGTATGTTACATTTTCATGCAATTTGCCCATCAGAGAACTCAATACTATAGGTAACCAAACCATCTGTCCAAGAAAATTAAAGTGAAATCGAACAATCTGATCAAGAGTATTACACAGATGAAGCTGCCAAACCTACAAGATTCAATTCCCCGTCGATTCTTTTGTATATACCTCTCTTCCTCATCGAAAAGATCAAGCAGATTGAAGAAGAAGAAGACATCCTCATCACCATTGTTGATCAGCAGTAACTTCCATCTCAACACATAATTCCACTGAATATCAGAAAGAGGCATTGGCCATCGATTTCTATCATCAAAAAACCAAATCCAAGAGAGAAGACCTAAAAGAGGCCATTGATAACCACAAGGGGCAGAAATATGATATCATGAACATACCTGCACATAAGGCTTCCAACGAGAAATATCACTTCTAAACAGGAACCAAGGAGACCAATTCCATATATTCCAAATCAATTAATCCCAATCATCAAAAAAATGAATCTGCATTCCAGAGAAGGCCAAAGCTCTATCCATATTGCACCATTAAAGCATTTAACAATGGAATAGTACCAAATCCAGCTTCTGAGTAGGGTAGAAATTTAGAATAGACCACAAAGAACAAACCTTACTAAAATCCAGAATGAGGACCAAACACTGAAATTGTGACACTTGCGCACACCCAACACAGTAGAAGATGATCCATAAACTGAAGTCAAAGCAAACAAAATGAACCATAAGCTGCTGATGAAATTTGAAGCTGATAAACACAGGCTGCAGTTGAATCCAACTCTGATACCAAACTGTTTTTGGGCACACAAGTTGTTTAATTCTGAAAATGGCAATTTGGCCACAGGCCATTGCACTTAAGATGAAACCATATGTTAGAGTATTAATGTCAATATGTATAGTTCAGGGTCTTTTCTGTAATTATGTGTAACTTACTTTGTATAAATAGTCTATTAGGGTTTCATTATTAGGTTAGACACTTCACTTGTAAACACTCTCTCATTATATGAAAACGGCCGATTCAGCCATCTCGTGTGTCTCTCTATCAATCGACTCTCCAATTCTAACATGGTATCAGAGCTCTAGGTAAGCATCCTCAACCATCTTTCATATCTGCATTATCGTCTTTATTTCCCTCTTTTTGTTGCAGTCGTTTTTGCCTCGGAAATCCTTTTTCTGCTGTTTTTTTGACGAAATTCCAAGTTTTTAAAGTTGTTCAGAATATCATCACGAACCTTCGTACCAAATTTCAGCCTAAACCGACCTGTTTTGAAAATCCGACTCAAGAACATCATACGTTCATATTTGTCGCAACCCACACACTCATAGTTGCCGCAACCTTCACACACTCATCATTGTCGCAACCTTCACTCTTGTGAACAGTACCAAATCGCAACCTTCACTTGCGACTTCACCTCAAGTCGCACCCTTTACTTGCGACTTCACCTCAAGTCGCAACCTTCACTTGCGACTTCACCTCCAGTCGCAACCTTCACTTGCGACTTCACCTCAAATCGCAACCCTTACTTGCGACTTCACCTCAAATCACAACCCTTACTTGCAACTTCACCTCAAGTCGCAACCTTCACTTGCGACTTCACCTCAAATCGCAACCCATACTTGCGACTTCACCTCATGTCGCAACCTTCACTTGCGACTTCACCCCAAATCGCAACTTTCACTTGCGATATCAGTCTCTAATCGCAACCCTTACTTGCGACACTTTCAGTTATCACAACTCCGAAACTCCCCTTTTCGATTTTCAATTCCGGAACACACAGTTTCGGTACCTCACGATCAGTTTCTTACACTCCGGGTTTTCCTTCCAGTCTTCAGTTCCAGTCCTAAATCAGTTTTCTATTACATCAGATGGCTCTCAATAGCCAGTCTCAATACAGTGACTGCACGTTTTGTCACTCTACTTCTCATCTTCTTCTCAACTGCCCAATTCGAAAATGTCGATGGTGTGGGATCACACAGCCACGACACTATGGGTCTGACTGTCTAAAACATCCAAGGAACTCAGGTAATCAACGACACTCCGGTAATCTAAGGCAACTGCGTACTCAGTCCTTTGCTGCATCAATCACTCCAGACTCCTCTACAACGCCAATTCAGGCATTGCATAACAACAACTCAGCACCTGACCTGATGGCACTCCTGCACCAAAACCAAGACCAAATAAAGCGACTCATGACAGGTTCTATGGGTATGCATAACACCAACTCATCACCTATGCATAACACCAACTCTTCACCTGACTCTGTGGCACTCCTGCGACAAAACCAAGACCAAATAGAGCAACTCATGACAGGTTCTATGGGTATGAATTCTCAGTGCAATATCTCAACACCAGGCAATCCTTGGCTATTTGACTCTGGTTGTTGTAACCACATGACACCTAAGCCTGACGGGTTTATCTCAAAGCAAATCTCCAGCATGTACTCATCAGTCCGCACTGCGGATGCCACTCGTTTACCCGTATCTTTCAGTGGAACTGTATCTACCACCAACCTTCAATTACCTGATGTGCTACATATTACAAACTTATCTCTGAGTCTGATTTCTATCACTCAACTTATGGAATCCGGCCTAATTGTTTTGTTTCATCCTACTGGTTGTGTTGTGCAGGATCCAAAGACCAAGCAGATCCTTGGAGTAGGCCGTAAAGTTGGTCGGATGGTTGAAGTTGCCTACCTCTGTCTCCCCTTACAATCCTCAAATCATGTTGCATCTGTTTCCAGTACCCCTTCCTTTGAATTATGGCATAAACGCCTAGGACATCTATCTCTAGCTAGGATAAAACTGTTAGCTAGTTCAGGACTGTTAGGCAACACCTCTTCTGAAAACGTTTCTTGCTTATCCTGTCAACTTGGCAAACATCATGCCTTACCTTTTCAACTAAATGAATTTAATTTTGCTTCTCCTTTTGACCTCATTCACTCTGATGTTTGGGGACCAGCACCACATCCATCCATGGGTGGTTATCGATACTTCGTTATCTTTATCGATGATCACACACGTTTTACGTGGATATATCTCATGAAACATCGCTCCGAACTACCTCAAATCTACATCACCTTCGCCCGTATGATCCTGACCCAGTTTTCCAAGCCTATAAAGATTCTTCGAGCAGATAATGCTATGGAATACAAAGAATCTTCTCTTCTCTCTTTCCTTCGATCTCAGGGTACTCTTTCTCAGTACTCCTGTCCAGGCACCTCTCCACAAAATGGACGTGCTGAACGTAAACATCGCCACATCCTCGATACTGTTCGTACTCTATTAATCTCAGCCAAGTGTCCAGAACGTTTTTGGGGCGAAGCTGCCTTCACGGCTGTCTACACCATCAACCGTCACCCGACTCCTATCCTCAATCAAAAGTCTCCCTATGAAGTGCTTCATGGGGTCTCCCCTGCATATGACCTCCTAAAAGTATGGGGTTGTGCCTGCTTTGTTCAGTTGCAACCTCATGAACACACCAAACTTGAACCTCGTTCTCGATTATGCTGCTTTCTTGGCTATGGTATTGAACACAAAGGTTATCGTTGTTGGGATCCAGTCTCTAAGAGACTGCGTATATCCCGTCATGTCACATTCTGGGAACATCTTCCCTTCTCAACAGTGTCCAAATTTCAAGACATACCCAATCCTTCCACTTCCTTCTTCACTGATAACTCTATCTCTTTGGACTCCCTCCAATTAGATTCCATGCTGACCTCACCATCTGTCCCACCTCCTTCTAACTCACCTCCATCTGAGTATTATTCTGTACCATCTGTTCCACCTCCTTCCGCTTCTTCTCAACCGAAACCTTTATCTGTTCCATCTGAACCTTCACCTGACCCACCTGTGCCATCTGATCACGATCAATCATCTGCACCAACTCCAAGTACTACTTCTGAGCCATCTGCTGAATCTATGGATCCTAGCTCCTCTCAACCACAAGATGAAGCACGACGTTCCGCTCGGGTAAGACAAGTTCCTTATCACCTTCGTGATTATCATTGTTATGCCACTTTACTGTCCACCCATGAACCAACTTCCTTCAAGGAAGCCGAGTCTAACCCTATTTGGAAGCAAGCTATGACAGAGGAACTTCAGGCACTTGACAAAGCCAATACATGGGAGTTTGTTCCTCTCCCACCGGGAAAGTCACCCATTGGATGCAAATGGGTCTTCAAAATCAAAACCAAGTCTGATGGATCCATTGATCGATACAAAGCACGGCTTGTGGCAAAAGGCTTCAATCAAGAATATGGCATTGACTACGAGGAAACGTTTGCTCCTGTGGCTCGTGTCACATCAGTTCGTAGCCTTCTCGCCATAGCTGCCACCAAGAAGTGGCCACTCTATCATATGGATGTCAAGAATGCCTTTCTGAATGGCGATCTCGAAGAGGAAGTCTACATGAGACTCCCTCCAGGTGTGACCTCCCGTCAGGGACATGTATGTCGACTTCGAAAAGCCCTCTATGGCCTCAAACAAGCTCCTCGTGCTTGGTTCGAAAAGTTTAGCAACACTGTCATCTCATTGGGTTTTTCTCCAAGTAACTATGATTCTGGCCTCTTTACTCGGACTAGTGCTGCAGGTACTATCTTACTTCTGTTGTATGTTGATGACATGATCATCACCGGCAGTGACATTACATGTATCAATCATCTCAAACAATCTCTCAGCTCATGTTTTGAGATGAAAGACCTTGGCAAACTACACTACTTTCTTGGACTTGAAGGTCTATCAGACTCCTCCGGCATCTATCTCTGTCAAGCCAAGTATATTTCAGATCTGTTGTCCAAAACTGGGATCACGGACAACAAAGTTGCATCTACACCCATTGAGCAAAATCTGCACCTTGCTCCGAATGCCGGAACCCCGCTGAAAGACCCCACACGGTACCGTCAACTAGTTGGATCTCTGGTCTACCTGACTGTTACTAGACCAGATCTTGCCTATGCAGTTCATATAGTTAGCCAATTCATGGCTGCCCCGTGCTCAGACCACTATGCCGCTGTTCTTCGTATACTTCGGTACCTCAAAGGGACAATGTTCCATGGACTTCACTTCTCTTCCACTTCATCCTTACAGCTTCGTGCCTTCTCAGATGCTGACTGGGATGGTGACATAACCGATCGTCGTTCAACTACCGGCTATTGTTTCTTTCTTGGGGACTCTCTTATCTCCTGGCGCAGCAAGAAACAATCACTGACAGCTCGCTCCAGCACTGAAGCGGAATATCGAGCCTTAGCTGACACCACTCAAGAACTCGTATGGCTACGCTGGCTACTATCTGATATGGGCGCTCATCAATTTTCCCCAACACCATTGTGGTGTGACAACACTAGTGCTATTCAGATTGCTCACAATGATGTCTTTCATGAGCGTACAAAACACATCGAGATTGACTGTCATTTCACTCGTCAACATGTTCTTCGCAAAACGGTTAAACTTTTTCCAATCTCAACTATTGATCAGACTGCCGATATCTTCACCAAAGCTCATCTTCCAGGACGTTTTCGGGCTCTTGTTTCCAAACTCAATTTGGCTCATTCTTCCCCTACTTGAGTTTGAGGGGGGATGTTAGAGTATTAATGTCAATATGTATAGTTCAGGGTCTTTTCTGTAATTATGTGTAACTTACTTTGTATAAATAGTCTCTTAGGGTTTCATTATTAGGTTAGACACTTCACTTGTAAACACTCTCTCATTATATGAAAACGGCCGATTCAGCCATCTCGTGTGTCTCTCTATCAATCGACTCTCCAATTCTAACACTTACAGAAAGCAACTCCAGACCATGACAGACCAAAAGAAAAAGGGAGGGAACAACATTTGGGAATCCAAGAAAAACCCAACAGGAAGAAAAACATAACATAGGACAAACTGATGAGATAAATCATTGGGAACACAAACTGCCAAAATCTGAGTTGGAAACAAAACCAGAGATGGACAGAAATAAAGATCAACCACAAAAACTATTCCCGATTTATAATCATATCAACACTGCCCCAAAGAGACCAACTTCTGATCAGATGAAACATGAACTGTAAGATACTAATAAACACAGACTGTAGAAGAAAAGAAACAAAGGTTTAAAACCAAAGATAGCATACAACATAGAGAAAACCAAAAATAGAAATTTGAAGAGTAAACCTTTGAGAACCACTAACTTTTTATATTGCGAAAAAAGACTTCCAGTTATTCAACATAGCTATTTAAGGATTTAAAAGTCACTATAAGCATTTAACAAGTTTCATAGTCGATTAGTAAAAAGAAGTATTCAATTCTTAATAATGGAAGCAACCAAATTGATAAACTGGAAAAAAAAAGAAATGAAGATGCTAATGAACAGACATACAAGGCATATGCTGCAGCCCCAGTCCCCCACTTAATAGATACTTCACCACTTATGAAGGTATTAAGGCAGGCATACAGGATGAGAGCTGTAGTGGCTAATGCAGTGAGTGATTAAATTAAAGCACAAAAAAGACATGCTATATCCATCCATGGAAATTGCAACACTTAACTAAACAGGTAACAAAGTTTGAGTAATAGTCAACTGTCTCAAATATCCCTAAATGATGATGAGATAAAGGGGTCTTGTGAACAAAAATAAATAGAAGTTGAAGAGCAAATATAACTTAAAAGGTTGCCACAAAAAGAAACCATTGCAGTTTGGATGAAATATCTGAAATGGAAAATATTGCAACTTCACGGAATGGAAAATGTGAGTCTGAATCATATATACACACAAAGACATGACGTAGTGATAAAATAATATAGGCTAATGAGAAAACCTTCAAAACCATCTTTAAAGTCAAAGGCATAAATCTAAACAGATGATAATGTAAGATGTTAAAATCAATAAGAACCTGGTTTGCAGCAACAGCCTTTAAAAACTCAGATTTCACTTTGTGTGTAGGAAGCTTCTCTCTAAACAAACACATCTCCTTAACGCAATCACGTTCCTACAAGTTTGTTGATTATTAAAAACAAACTGAATTCTTCAGTTTCTCTGCATGATCATACTGAATTCTTCAGTTTCTCTGCATGATCAACATGAGAAAAAAAACTAACCTTAATTCACAACACGAACAAATATCGGCTTCGATTCTTCCAGCTTCAACTTGATGTCCCTTCATTGCTCGATAATTAGGGTAAATATGAGAAGAACTGATGGGAGTCGAAACTAAATATGGAGAAAGCACTGCAAACCAACAAAATAAGAAGAAATCAAACGTTGTTGGGATAGGGATTGAAGACTCCATCCACTCTACATTTAATGGGATTTACCTGTTTCTTTCCACTGACGATGATTTAAAAAACAGAAACACGTAAGAAGAGAGATTGATACCTGAAGACAATTCACCATTTGGATATCGTCGATAGGTTTTAGGGGATTTCACGGTGGGGGTAGAAGGTTCGTTGGTTGGGGGAGAGTGGGACTGTGGGAGAGAAAGTAGGTGGTTTTGAGGAAGATTGAGGAATTCATGTGGAACGTGAAGAAAGAGACGTGAGGTTAGGTGGTGGAAAAGACCACTGATTTCAAAAGTGTCACCTTTTGTAATTATCATCTATATCTCTGTAATCCATCTAAATTTTTGAAAATAACATTTATTAATTACTTTATAAATTATTATATGCATTCTAATTACCGTACAATTTTATAAATTATTTTATTATAGGGGTTACATCATGTGAGAACCACAAATATGTTATAAACCGTGAGAACCGATATAAAAAATATTTTTTTACATGATATTTTTCATCAAATGCTAGGATTTATTATATTTTACTTCAAATATATGTGTTTCATAGTATGATAGTTTCACATGAATTTGTTTCACCATGTGGATATTTTTTACGAGTATTTTTCATTTCACTAGGTGAAACAAAATTCGTTTTTCACATGTAAACTTTTCATAAGGTGAACACGAACATATGTGTAACAATATCTTAAATCATAGGTTTTGATGAAAAAAAATCATGTAAACAAATTTTTTTACATTGATTCTCACGGGTTTGTAACCTATTTGTGGTTCTCATTTGATTATCGTCCTTTTATTATATATAATTGTAATTTTAACTTTTTAAGTAATTATAAAATTTAATGGTTAAACTTAATTTAATTATATTATTATATATAAGAAAATAACATATAGACATACATAAAATATATTTTAAATAAAAATTAATTAATTTAATCAAAAATAATTACCGTACAATTTTATAAATTATTTTATTATAGGGGTTACATCATGTGAGAACCACAAATATGTTATAAACCGTGAGAACCGATATAAAAAATATTTTTTTACATGATATTTTTCATCAAATGCTAGGATTTATTATATTTTACTTCAAATATATGTGTTTCATAGTATGATAGTTTCACATGAATTTGTTTCACCATGTGGATATTTTTTACGAGTATTTTTCATTTCACTAGGTGAAACAAAATTCGTTTTTCACATGTAAACTTTTCATAAGGTGAACACGAACATATGTGTAACAATATCTTAAATCATAGGTTTTGATGAAAAAAAATCATGTAAACAAATTTTTTTACATTGATTCTCACGGGTTTGTAACCTATTTGTGGTTCTCATTTGATTATCGTCCTTTTATTATATATAATTGTAATTTTAACTTTTTAAGTAATTATAAAATTTAATGGTTAAACTTAATTTAATTATATTATTATATATAAGAAAATAACATATAGACATACATAAAATATATTTTAAATAAAAATTAATTAATTTAATCAAAAATAATTACCGTACAATTTTATAAATTATTTTATTATAGGGGTTACATCATGTGAGAACCACAAATATGTTATAAACCGTGAGAACCGATATAAAAAATATTTTTTTACATGATATTTTTCATCAAATGCTAGGATTTATTATATTTTACTTCAAATATATGTGTTTCATAGTATGATAGTTTCACATGAATTTGTTTCACCATGTGGATATTTTTTACGAGTATTTTTCATTTCACTAGGTGAAACAAAATTCGTTTTTCACATGTAAACTTTTCATAAGGTGAACACGAACATATGTGTAACAATATCTTAAATCATAGGTTTTGATGAAAAAAAATCATGTAAACAAATTTTTTTACATTGATTCTCACGGGTTTGTAACCTATTTGTGGTTCTCATTTGATTATCGTCCTTTTATTATATATAATTGTAATTTTAACTTTTTAAGTAATTATAAAATTTAATGGTTAAACTTAATTTAATTATATTATTATATATAAGAAAATAACATATAGACATACATAAAATATATTTTAAATAAAAATTAATTAATTTAATCAAAAAATAAATTACTATTATTAATTTATAAAGTTTATTGTTTTATATAAAAATTTAATTTATTTAACAATTTAAAAAAAAGTGGGATGACGTAATTTTAATTTCAAGTAATTATAAAATTTAATGTTTAAATTAATTTAACTATATTATTTTATTAAAAAATAATATATATTATACATAAAATATTTTTTAAACAAGATTAGTTAATTTAATTTAAAAAAGTAAATTGACATTGATTTATTCATAATATATATTGTTTTTTATAAATATTAATTTGCAATTGGACTTTCAATACTTGCAATTGGGCTTTCAATATTTGCAAGTGCCATGTCTATGTGGCAACCAAATTCTTTTTGCAAGTCATATGTAAGCCCTGTGTGGATCGTCTTAGTACCCAACGCTAATATCTTAAAGTTTCAATAAAATTTGTTTCAGAATTTTAAGTAAATAGTATAAATAAGTAGTATAGATTATTAATATTTTTATTAAATTTAATTCATTTATTAACTTATTTGAACATTAATTTTTAGTATTTTTATTAAAAAATTATATCCACGATTTATTTTAGTTAAATGATATTTTTTTTGGAATGTTTTTTTATTTAAGTTAGTAATTTGGTTACTAAAAATAAAAATACATTGATATTATTTATGTATTAATTTACTATATTTATATTATTTATGGTATGTTTTTTTTAATTTACCAATTTGGTTACTAAAATAAAAATGCATTGACATTATTTTTATAATAAAAATACATTGTTATTATTTATATAATAACTTTGTTTATTCAACATAACAACTTAAAATAGATCGTTCACGGTTACAACAAAATCTAAACAAACTTTCCTCTCAAATTTCCACCTCCGCTCCATATAAATAGAGATCCTACCTCTGTTTCCCTTCCACAAGGTAGCCAAACAATCTCCGTTTCCACAAAGTAGCCATCTTCATCTGCAACCGTTGCAACCATGCCACGTTCACAAAGTGCCATTTGCACGTTCTGTGGCAAGAGAAAAAGCTTCCACGCACTCAAGCATCATAGGTTAACATGTCCGGTGAGTCGAACCATCGAAGTTTCATTTCGAATTGCATGTTAGTTTTGATTTTTAGACTATGAATTGCGACTTATAAGAGAATTGATTCGATACATCTCGGTGCATCTCATCCTAACGTGCATTCATTTTCTATATATGGTTGGGTTTCAGTGAGAAGTTGAGATTGACGTGAGAAGTGGTTATCAACCGATGGACAAGAATTGTATACACATTAAGATGAGATGTACCGAATCAATTTTGAAATGTTGGTACAAAACCGTACCAACATGTACCAACCGAAAAATGTTGGTACCAATTAAAGTTGGTTGGTACACGGTATAGTTTTCACTTCTGTTGCGGATCAGGTCCTTCAAACTAACCCTATTAAGTATGAGTCGTTAAATCCCTCATATGCCTCTCACGTGAGGGGTATTTTTGTCATTTAAAAAATCTTTTTTAATTCTTTTTTATAAACCCTTATACGATTTGATCCTATACGTATAAGGTTTGGTATACGACCGTATCATAGCAGAAAACAACCGTATACATTGAAACAGCCGTATACAACATCTCTGTGTAATTCAAATTGGCGTTCTTCTTCTTCTTCATGTTCGTGATCTTCTTCCCGTAAAGTTCTTCTTGTTTGTAATCTTCTCTTGTGAAATTCTTTCTATTTGTGATCTTCTTCACGTGAACATCTTCCAATGGTGAACACATCTTGGCTACTTCAGACGGACTTAACTGAGCAACATATTATTGAAGTTAATGGTAGGTTTATCTAAACTCACAGTTTTTTCACTTGATTTTATTCGAATTAATTTCATTGGTTTTGTTTGAATGATAGATTTCCACTTAAATCCAAGTCTTTGCAAGTCTGTATTGTTGATTTTTCTTTGGTTTTATTCGAATGGAATAAGGTTTGGTTTTTTTCATTCGTTCCATGATCGGTTTCAATGCTTTTGTTCACAGACGATTATCCAACGCTGATTACGTTGAAGATTTATCATGGAGGTGTTTTCACGACTTGTCCCGGTAGGAAATACATAAATGGTACATATAAGTTTGTTGATTTATTTAATACCGAAGAGTTTTCGATACATGAGTTGAGAGCTTTGATGAAAGAAATCGGTATCAAAGATGATGCATCTACTGTTTACCATTTTTAAATTTCTTGCAAAGACTTAGATTGTGGCCTACAAGCTTACAAAATGATCTTGATGTATTAAATCTTTTAAAATATGTTCCTCAATGCAAAATTATAGAGGTTTACATTGAAGTTAGTCGAGATCTAAATAGCGGGATGTTCCTTGAATGGGTTGATAAGAATCACGCGGTTGGAGGTGATAATATATTTGATGACTTTAATCTATCTGATGAAATGATGGGAAATCAAAAGAATGAGGTAAATGAAGAGAGTGATAGCGGTGAATTTATATTTGATGATCAAAACGTATTGGATGATGGTGTAGTTAACATTATGGAAAATGAAGAAGATATTGATCATGATGATGCATTATTGGAGTTGGATGATTTTGAAAGCAACACCGATTAATATTTTGGAGATCAAAAGGTTTAATTACTTTAAGAAACTAACAAAGGAAAAGGGATCTAACACCGGACTTGAAACGCATGTCAATTTTTATGCCGGCCATGTTTTTGGTAGTAAAGCAGGAATAATAAAAATGATCGATCAACATGCCATTGAGACTAGGAGGGAAATTGTGGTGGTGAAGAATGATCTTCAAAGGATAAGGTTTGTATGTAGAGGAAATATTCCAGAACTAAAAGAAGAAGTATGTGGGTCAAGAGGTCAAGGCAAGTTGCCCATGTATTTTGCACATATCCCCAGGTAAATATGATGGTACGTGGATGGTTAAAACATATGTAGAAACCCAAAAATGTCTTCATTCAAGAAAAGTTACCGCGTATACAACAACTTTCTTATCTCAACAGATTTCAGACACACTAGTTGCAAACCCATATATCCCTGTAAAGGCTTTGCAAATCAACGTGGAACAGAAGTATTTAATTAAAGTTACAAAGATGAAGTATTTTGTGGCAAAACAATTGGCACTCAAGAAACATACAGGAGACCATGTGGAGCAATACAACTTGTTGAAGGACTACATATTAGAGTTGCAAAGATCAAACCCATACATCATGGTGAAGTTGGATGTGGAAATGGATCTTAACCCCCCAAACAATGAAACAAGAAGGTTTAAAAGGATTTATGTTTGCGTAGGCACATTGAAGAAGGTTTTTTGGCGGGTGGTAGAGACTTGTTGGGCCTTGATGGAAGCTTCATGAGAGGACCTTTCCCAGGACAAGTCCTAACTGCAGACTGCAGTTGGCATTGGCAGTAACCATGGTATATATCCGTTGGCGTATGCAATTGTTGAGGCTGAAACAACAAGCTCATGGACTTGGTTTTTGGAATGTATTGGAGATGATTTGGACATGTCTTCCAATTTCACATTCATAAGCGACAAACAAAAGGTATGTTTACTATGCTTTTAGATATGGCTTACTTTTCTTTTAGATATGGCTTACTTTGCTTTCATATCATATCAGACATAATATGCTTTAAATTTAGGGCATAATTCCAGCTATGGCAAAAGTCTTTCCTTGTGTTGAGCGCATGTATTGTTTAAGACATATACACGAAAATATGAAACATGCATGGAAAGGGAGGGTATACAAGGAACATCTTTGGAAGTATGCAACATCATCAACACAACCAGCGTTTCAACAAGCCATAATAACTTGAAAGCTTTCAATGTGTCTGCATATGAGTGGTTGAACAAAATACCTCCACATCATTGGTCAAGGTTACACTTTACATGTAATTCTTTTTAACGTACCAATAAGATGCCAATTTATCCTATTTCAATGTTACTTATGTGTAAAGTGTTTAATAGGCAACTAGTGGATGGGAGAGACAAACCTATTATCACAACACTACAATACATAAGAGAGTACCCGATGAAAAGAATTGTGATTGTACAAAATATGATTCAAAAGGTTGATGGTCCTCTTACACCAGTGGCCACTAAGATGTTGGATGCTATCAAGACAGGAGCTACCAAGTACATTGCTATTTGGAATGGGGGCGACCAATACCAAGTGAATGGTCCATGGATGGACCAATGCATAGTAGGTGTGAGGAATAAAGTTTGTTCGTGTAGAAGGTGGGAGTTGACCGGAATGCCTTGTAAGCATGTAGTTGCAACTTTTTGGAACATGTCGTTGAATGGGATAAATGTGGGCTTACTAGAGAAGTGGGTTGACAACACATATTGGCTAGATACTTGGAAGGGTATGTATGCTTTCAAGATTTTTCCAACAAATGGAATAAAGTTGTGGCCCAAGTCTGTTTGTACAATGACATTGACCCCACCTACACACCATACTAAAGTAGGCAGCCCAAAAAAAGAAGAAGGAAGACATTGGACGAGTTGAGTGAAAAGGCGGTGAAAGCAACAAAGACACGCCTCAGGAGGGTTGGGAAGACTGTTACGTGTGCCAAGTGTAAGAATCAGGGCCATAATTCAAGAACATGCAAGGGACTAGGGCTGTAAACGAACTGAACGAACACGAACAAGGGCTTGTTCATGTTCGTTCGTTTAGCTTAACTAAACAAACGAACTCACACGAACAATAAGCGAACAAACATTTTGGTGTTCGTGTTTGTTCGTTTAAAAAATAGGGTTGTTCGTGTTCGTTTATGTTCGTGTTCGTTTAAATGTTAAACGAACATAAACGAATGAACCTAAACGAACTTAAATGAACATACTTGAACAAACAAACGGTGCACCCACTTTCATGGGGTGCTCTATTAAATTTTTACTTAGACTCAAGCCCAAGGGCTCAAGGGAAAGGGCTTGAGCCAAAAGATGGTAGTCATGCAATAGAAAGAAAAGAGAAGATGGGTTATATATACACTGGAGATGAGGCATGAGTTTGTTAAAACCATCGATGTGGGACAAATACTCTCGCAAAAACTGAAGAGGTGGCTCTCAGCCTCCCACATCGCTAGAGTAAGCAAAATTTTAAGGCCTCATACACTATATATAAAAACATTGTCATCCTCTCATCCGTGTTCGTTAATGTTTTTTTTCTTAAATTAGTAAATCTTTATACATTGTTAATTATTTATCTAATGTTAATTTCCTTAGTATTTAGTTGTTAATTTATTATATTTATTATATCTATTACTTATTATTAGTAAATGAACGTCTAAACGAACTTAAACGAACATAAATGAACGAACGAGACCTTTGTTCATGTCCGTTCGTTTAGTTAAATGAACGAAAAAACTTGTTCATGTTCGTTCGTTTATTAAATAAACGAACTTCCCGCCGAACGGTTCACAAACGGTTCGCTGAACGTTCGGTTCGTTTACAGCCGTACAAGGGACAGACGATTGGGAGTCAAGTTTAGACATGGTTGGTTTTGGACATATTTAGACATGTTTGGTTTTGGTTTTAGTTCATTTTGTTTTGGTTTTGTGTTCTAAGATTTAGACATGTTTGGTTTTGAGTTTTCATTATTTAGACATGTTTGGTTTTGAGTTTTCATTATTTCTTAATGCTCAAGTTTTCAATACCTTTTACTTCCTATCTTTAATAGGTATGTGTAACAAACCAAAATCTCAACCAGTAATAACATAGAAAATAAATCCCAAAACGGGTCCCAATTACATAAAAGATTCATAAACTGATCAATACAAGTCTAAACAACTCAAAATTTGCAGCGGAAAGGTATTCTATCCATAATCGAGATCTATCTTAGCAATACGATTAAGAACTATAGTGCTCCTCGCTAATGCCTCCATCTCTATGCTCAAACCTTCTCTTTACCTCTACTTGAAGCACCGCTAGAGCGCTTCCCTGAAAATGGTTTAGTTTTGAAAAGCGAGGGTTAGACCAAATGGTCTAGTGAATTCCCTCAGAAAATGGTTTAAACAAACAAGCATAAAACATTTCTTTAACAAAACCAGACAGCTCAACATAAAACTCCATACATGGGTATTTGCACAGTGTTTAAAGATTGCACAATCCAGAACCACGATCGGGGCCCAAGCTGAGAGTCTCAGATCCGTGCAACGAACAATGAAATCAATAGATATAAAACAATGTTTAAGATTTCAACTGGTCATCCATATAATGCTTTCAATAAATCAGAGAGTTTACAATTAGGAGTAGGAAAGCAATAAAGACGACTTGCTTATTTTCTAAGGCTAATACACTTTATATATGGCGGGCCCGTAGTTAACAAGCCCACGGCCCGTTCACTAACTAAGCTCAAATTAAAGAATTACAAAACAAACCCTGAACTTTAATTCAACATAAAATGACCCTAACAATCTCCCCCTTTGAATTGAAGTTCGAATTCGCGCCAGTTATGAACATATCTCTTACGGAGCGCAAAGTGTGTCTCGAACCATCTGATAGCACCGCGATAGTCGATGCGTTCTTCAACCATTTCCAAGGCATTCCAAGCAGTTGTTTCATTCGGATTAGGAACATACGAAAGCCTTTGATTTTCAGACTCGTGCTGGATGATTTTTCGAAGAGCATCTTGAACTTTGAATAGCGTGCCATCGCAGAATCTATCTACCTGACTGAAGCGAATAAATCTTTTCTCTTTCTGTTCGTTGATGTAGACTATCCCAAATTCAGGTTCTAGAAGTAGAGCGTTCTCGGGATACACCTTCAACTCAGGAGCTTTCAGATTCGGCTTGATCAGATTTACCTTCTTTGCCCTGTTCTCGATTGCCATTTGAAAGTCCATTAGATATGTCATCATGATTGTACGGACCAGGAATCGACGAACAGCTTTGAGCGCCTTTGTGACAGAAAGCGGTCAGATGGTTCTTGTACGGAGGTCTTTCAGAATAGCGTAGAAGTCGAACCGTCGGAGGTGCTGGAAGTCAGCTTCGGAAAATTTCCATTCATTCCCATCTTCACGTCGGACAGTGAATACAGGATAAACGACTTTCATAATACGGCTTGACTGGATGTTGGTTGACAGTGAATACAGGATAACCGACCATCTGGATGAAAGACATCTGTTCAGAATCATGAACATAGTGTACCAGATGGGGGCCAAGTATTTCCGATTGAACGCGGATGGTCGGTTGAGAGCGTAGTTGTATCCAAGAGCGTGGACTTGAGCGCATAAGGTTTCATCATTGATCGCGGGGTCATAGCCTTGATGTCCGCCGGCGTTGACTTCAGGAAGTGAAAGTATGCGGCGGAAGGTGTCAGGTGTGAGCGTGAACTGTTGGTTGTCAATCTGTGCCGTGATGGTCTGGGAATTTCCCACAGCGTTGACTCTTGCGGTGAGCCATACTTGAAGGACGTATAGTACTGGAACATCGTCTGTAGCAGTGAGGGCCTCATGGAGAGGGTGACGCATTAGAATATCCACAAATACTCGGTGTTGCGGTTGTGGACGGAACTGAGCCGGGTCTAGGTGATGGTTGTTTGGCTCCAATTCTATGCCATGGTCAGGGTCGACCAAGGCGTTATCAACTGTTTCGTCAATAAATTCCTCTTCATGAATTTGCTCTTCGGGGTTTTGTGGATTTTGTTCCTGATCCGCCATGTAATATCTGTAAAAGAAGCACAGTTAGTAACCGAGGCGGATGAACAATTGGCGGCGCGTACCTTTGCAATAATAGGCTCAATCTGAGACAGATTGAGGACTGGTAGTGACAAAATAGGTACTGGATAGACCAAACAGGGGAGTCCGGATAAAAGGTTGGAAAAACCAAACTATCCGGACATACCAAAGAATCCGGACAACACATGGATTTCCAGATAAACTAGACAATCCGGACAAAATGGTTTCCGAGTGAAAGAGTTTTCCGGACACAACAACATATCGGTAGTTGAACTTACCGTAAACCCTGAGGTTTCCGGACAACTAGGGTTTCCGGGTGTTGGATGAATCCGGACAAAATATCTAGGAACTTGAATGTTACCGGATATATAATCATCAGCATGAGAGTTTCCGGACATAATGAATGTGTCCGGACGACGTCCAAATATACCAATCAATCACAAAAAGGTTTAAACACATAGCCACAGATGCAAGTAGTGTCGAAAGTAGCAGATAATCACAATAAGTAACTTAAATTGACCTACATGCGACGGAATCGACCCGAGTTTGAAGAAACCCAAAGATGGGTTTCAGACTCATTCAATGGACCTAATCGATGGTCGTTTTGAGCGATTCAGAGTACTAGACATACGTAAGCGGAGTCGAGATGATTAATCGATAAACATACCTGAAGATTGTAGCGAAAACGAGTGGTAGAGTGCGAGTTGTGTGAGTGGCCGAACGAGAGAGAGTGTACGAGAGGGTTTAGGGTTTTGTGAGAGATTCTCCGAATAAATGAAATAATAGAACCTGGATACTATATATACTGACTAAGTAATCCGGATGGTTTACCCGGGTACCCATCCGGTCCGGAAAGCTATCTGGATAAATGGGTATCCGAAAACATGTCCGGACACTATGACAATTCTGAAGAAAAAAAAATTGACTTTTCCCTCACTTTTCAATAAATATGGCCTAGGATTTTGACAGAACTTTCTCTCGCTCCCCCTCAAACTGAGCATGGGGAAAAAAACTTGCTCCCCCTCGGATAGTGCAAAATTATGCAATGGAGAGGCTGACACACAAAACTTTTAGGCGCTTAAAGAGAAAAACTGTGTCGCTCCCCCTCAAATGATGAACATTAGTTGAAATCCACACGGGAGTGCCCACATACAAAAAAAACTTGTTAACATTTTTAAGAAAACCTGTGTGTGACGCTCCCCCTCAACAACTGAGTAAACTTACCTGATACTTGGTCGTGCTCCCCCTGAACACATGAACACACCATGAAGGCACAGATATAGACAGATAAGAGTAGACGACGGTATGAAATAAAAGAAACACACGAAGAAAGAAAGGAAACAAACGAAATCTACGAAATAAATACAAAGACTTAATCTAACTGTGTAACTGAAACAAGTAGAATACAAGTGCGAGAAGGGGTATGCTCAATCATCAGGAGTGTAAACACCGGATGATGAGTAGACAATTACTCGTAGATGTATGGAACTTGTAACGGGCACACAATCGGATTAAGTATTCAGATTTATCATACCTAACTTGGACACAAGAGTATTAAAACATTTTTCGTCCAAGGGTTTTGTAAAGAGGTCTGCTAACTGATGCTCAGTATTTACGAAATAGAGTTCGACTGTACCTCTTTCGACGTGATCCTTGACGAAGTGATACCGAACATCGATGTGCTTCGTTTTGGTGTGTTGAACCGGGTTGCTTGATATGGCAATGGCGCTCTTCGAGTCGCAGTAAATGCGGACCTTGACATATGTGAAACCATAGTCTTTGGGTTGCGTCCTTATCCAGATTACTTGTGAGCATCAACTTGCGGCGGCCACATACTCCACCTCGGCAGTTGACGTTGAAACGTATTGCTGCTTCTTGGACGCCCAACTCACCAGGCTATCTCCCAAAAATTGCACGTGTCCCGATGTGCTCTTCCGGTCCTTCATGCTACCTGCGTGGTCCGCATCAGAGTAAAGGGATATTTCAAAACCTTTCTCTTTCGGGTACCACAAGCCAAGATCAGCAGTACCACGTAAATAACGAAAAATTCGTTTTACAGCAATTAGGTGAGACTCTTTTGGTTTTGATTGAAATCGGGCACATAGAAAGGTTGAAAACATAATGTCCGGTCTACTGGCAGTTAAATACATCAAAGAACCAATCATACCCCGATACAATTTAGTGTTCACATCCTTTCCGTTAAGATCTTCGTGAAGCTTTGTACCGGTTGCCATGTGAGTTTTCATTGGCGAGGACTGTTCCATCTGGAATTTCCTAAGGATATCCCGAATGTACTTAGCCTAGTTTATGAATATTCCGGTCGACAGTTGTTTAACTTGAAGACCAAGGAAGAAATTCATCTCGCAAAGCATACTCATTTTAAAAAATTGTCCCATAAGATTGGCAAAGTTCTTAGCATATACGGGATTAGTAGAACCGAAAATGATGTCATCGACATACACTTGTACTAAGACAATATGGCCTTTTTCATTCTTGATAAACAGAGTTGAATCGATCTTACCTCGTGTGAACTCTAATTTTAGCAAGAACTCGGACAGAGTGTTGTACCATGCTCGCAGAGCTTGCTTTAGACCCTAAAGCGCCTTGTCTAGAATGTAGACATGATCAGGCTTCGAATCGTCCACAGTGGGAAGCGCAAGTGTACACTGTCCACTATGATCGTCACAACAAGTAATAGTCGGTAAAATACCGGAATCGTTTCCACAGGGAATGGACAATCAAGACAATTCGGTTCTCATGAGCTCCTTTTACAAGTTTCGATTAGAGAGGAAAATAATATCTTGAGTTGGTTTGGTGAAATAACTACTTTTAACGATTTTACTAAAGATTTAAAAGATGGAATGTAGGTTAGATTTTCCCTAGATTTTATAGTAAATACTTGATCTCAAAAAGTGATCCTAGTAATTGAAGTCGGTCTTTTCGCTAGAAAAGCCCGGTTACAAAATACTCACACCGTTAAGTAAAAATCCCATACTAGTTGTACTTGTTGTTTTGTCAATGGTAATCTCAGAATGGACCCTCTCGGGCCTCGATGGAATGTGTAGAGACAAATACTCTAAGTGTTTTAAATACAAAAATTAGCTTGTCTACTACTCCAGTGGGGAGAGATTAGCTCACTGTGCTGACCTCACTCTCGTAAGTGTCATAAGAATTCTTTCGAACTCCCTAGCATTATCCAAGCTCGTGTCACTACGTTCTACCCATTTCTGAGTTGAGAACTAGACTTTTAGATCCTTACAAGTGATTGGCTTGTTCGCATCCTTGGGGTATAATCGAGAATGAATAACCAAAACAACAAATATTCTAAGTATAAAGATTACTCAAGCATTTTCTCTAAAATCTAGGTACTTCTCTAGCCTACATCCCAAAGGATGTTTAGCCTAACATAACTGAAGTAAATAAAACACAAGATGAAGATTTAGACATGATTGAAAAAGTGACTTTGAATTACTGCTCACAGTGGGGAACGTAAGTTGCCCACTGTTCGAGAACTACAACTGATAGTTAAACTAGAACTTTAAAAACACCAGAAATTAAAGTTACACTACTGCAGAAAATTAAAACTAACAATTGTTCTAAACTTAAGAGAATTTAAGTCTACAAACTATGATGCTTGCTAAAATTAAAGATTGACAATTGCTCTCCATTAAATGACCCAAGCCCTTCCTTTTATACACCAAGGAAAGAGCTTGGGTAATACACAATGAGGTCTTTTGACTTTGCATCAGCTGAATTATGGGAGCACAAGGACCATTTGTGCCCCATGTTTCTTCTTTAACCAAGGGCTTGATGCTTCTAACCATGGGACTCTTCAAAAAGTTGACTTCTAGGCTCTTAGGTATGAATATTAAATTCACTTTGCCATCTTCTTTAGGAGCAAGCCTAGAATAAAATAATCCCCATGCTTGTACTTGTTGCTGAACCTTCTAACTGCCCCCACCATGCTGTCTAACTCAGATTTTTTCTTTTTGTCTTTTCCAGCGGCAGCAGTGGGGAACCGGAGTGAGCACTGTTCACGTCACTGCAGATAAAACGTGAAAACTACCCAAAATCCACCAAATAATTTATTAAACACAAAGGTTTACTCCATTTGCTCATTTTCGACATTTATACTAAGAATGGGGGTTTTGAGAGGCGGAATGGCTAAATTTGACAAAATAAAATCTGAAATTCCAAGAAATAATAACTCTATAAATAGAGTTATCACAACCTCAAACTTAAACCATTATTTGTCCCCAAGTAATAAAATATATACAAAACAATGCATTTGAATTTTTTTTTGGGACTTACCGACTCTTTACCTTGAATGGACGTTGATCTCCTCCTTTAGATACTTCTTTCGGTTCCAAAATTGAAGTTTCACTTTTGTATTTGACGAAATCTTTCCCTTGTTCACAATTGAAAAATAGGGCTTTTCTTGGGTTCGAAAGGTTTTCAGCTTTGAAGATTTTTCCAAGGGTTTTTGCACGGATTTCCAAACATGGACCGAAGATCTCGCTTCGAGAAAGTGAGTGGTTTAGATTTTTCATGGAATTGTACGCACACTTTCAGGCTTTATTTGGGTGTGGCTATTTTTGTGAGAGTGGGCATTCTGATGGTCCAGAAAAGGCACACCATCTTTTTCTGGGAATGGGCACTTTGATGGTCCAGAAAAGGCACACCATCAACTTTGTTAGTGCAACTCCGTTTTTCTTCTGTTTTTGTATTTTTGTATTTTTCTCTTCTTTTTTTTTGGGAGGTGGGTAAGGCTTTACCCACCTCAAACTTATGACCTCACAGTGTCCTTACTGTGGACAGACTGGAAGTCACATCTGGAAGTCCCCACCTCAAACTTAAAACTGCACAGTGTCCCCACTGTGACTTGGAAGGATTCAACGAGGTGTGTTGGGGAAACACCAAAAAAGGTTGTGTTTGGATGCAAAAAGGACCTATTTCACATTGTGGGAGAAGTTGAGATTTGTACTTACAAAAGGGACCCTTGAATTGTCGGAAACCGAGAGTTGTACCCTAAAAAGAAAAAAATCATGCAAGCATTCAAACCTAATATTCAAGTTAGTAACCAAAATTACCTACCTACGGTAGGATTTTCATGCATCATTAACGGATAGTTTAAAGCAGCAAATGTGTCAAAAGCCTAACCATAGGCATCATACAGAAAATTAAATTGTTTTTGGGAGCAAACTGGTAAAACCAATGTTTTAACAAACCATTCAGGGGCTCGGGGTGGTACTCGGTGAACTGTCGGCATCATCCTCCGCAACATCATCCTCACTATCATACGTTGCGCAAATATCCTCGGGAAAGCTCGGGAGTAGGGCTGCCAACACCGGGTTGGTTTCATTCACAAACTGCCCCATTACCTCATCCCGTTCCCGCGTGTACATCCAAAAAGAATTCGTGGCCCTTCCTTGGTATCTTTGCTCGGCTTCCATCAAGTCTAAGCGGTAATTGATCTTACGTAAAGCCGCCAAGATTTCGGTCTTTTGATTGCTGGAAGATCCTGCATCGGTAGTGCGCACCGGCGTACGAGGCGTTATTGCAACGTGCTCCTCAGCTATGAACACAGTGGGGTTAACAGTCCCCACTGTGGGGATATCTTCTTCCTGCTCGGGTGGAGGAGTGGTGATGTTCCGTCCCATCTTTCGGATGGTTCCCACATTGATATTACTCGTGGAATCTAACCACTGGTCCTCCACAGCCGACGGTACACCTGCGTCTATCATCAACGAAGTAATAAGGCAAGGGAGGGGCAAAATTACCTTCTTCCGGGTGCGCGCTTGATCGATGGCCGCATGCATGACAGTGCCCACGTTGATCCTTTTTCCCATGAGGATGCAGTACAACAGCGCACACTTATGCATCGACAAAGTGGTGTCATGCGAAGTTGGGGATAATGAAGCACGGAGAAACTGGAACCAAACGGCAGCCTCGGTAGTGAGGGAACCAGCGTTTAGGCACCGTCGTTGACCGTCCTTATTCCATGGTTTCCCTTCAGCTGCTATCTCTCTTAAAATGAGGTCCTCACATACGGGAGTCATCTTCTTCAAGAACTGCACAAACTCACAAATACCTGAATTTCCTCTCCCCAACACTCGGTTAATTTCCCCTGGATTGTAACAAACTTTCCTACCTCGAACTACCACAAAGGGGTCTTTACTTTGAGAGGCCTCGGCGTAAAATTCACGCACTAGCGAGGCATTGGCGCGTCGATTAGCAGCAGATATAATCGACCAATCATGTATCACAATTCTATCCTTGACAAATGAATTAACCTCAGCGAAATCGGGGTCAAAACCCCTCTCTAATTTCAACTTTTGCTTCGCAATGCACTCAAAGTGGGCAGCCACCTCCGGAGAGGTGAACTGCCTGGGCACCCCACTGGGGGCATGTTCAGTGCCCACAGTGGATTGATGTGGGTTTTGGGTTTGAATTTGCTCATCCCCACCATCAATTTCCATAGACGATGAACTTAGAGAGGTTGCAGGGTTTTTACCTTTTCGTGAAGCTTGCTTAGCAGGCCTCTTTGTCGGTGTTTTTCGTGTCTTGGCCACCGTGGATCTGGTAACCATTCTCCTCTTCTTTTCGGCTTGGGGAATAGGGTTCTCCCCACTGTGGACATCTTCCGAAACAGCACTCTTCTCCTTATCAAACTTAAAACTATCATACTGACTCTGATAATTTTCCTCCACTATTCTCTGCAATTCCTCGTTCTCAGCAAACAATTCTGCTTCAGCCTTCTTCCTCTCCTCCTCGAAGATCCTCTCCTTTTCTGCCCTAATCCTTGCCTCCTCTAGTTTCTTTTCCTCCTCTTCTTTTCGGACCCTTTCCTCCTCTTCTTTTCTGACCCTTTCCTCCTCCTCTCTACGCCTTCTCTCGGCATCCTCCTTCCTCTTTCTTATGACTTCCTTTCGTTGAATGTATTCCTCCTCCAATCGCCGTTCTTCCTCTTCGGCTTGCAGAGCCTCGGTGTCAAAAAGGCTGGTACTCGTGGTTGAGACGTGTGGAGAGGAAATAGCCTTCGGGCTTTCTTGTTTGGAGGAACCTTCGTCTGGTGCACCAGATGTCATCGGTGCACTAGAAGTCGCCGGATTTTCGCCGGAGACCGGCGGCGGTTCATTAAGATCACCGGTGACGGTTTCCGGTGGGGTGTTTTCGGTGTTTCGACGGCGGACCGCCGCTCGATTAGGTGCCTGAGGGTTCGAAATCGGCCTCTTACTTCTAGCCATTGGAGGGATTTTGGTTCTGGTTCGTGTGATAGAAATGGAGAAGAAAAAGATGGTTTTTGAATATTTGGAAGCAAAAGTGGTTTTTTGGGGAGTTAATGGTGGTTTTTAGGATTTTAGAAAGGGTTTAGGGTGGAACCGTCGGTTTTTAGGAGAGAGAGGGAAAAAGGACAATGATGATTTCCTTGGAAAATGGAGAACTAGGGTTATGTGGCAGCAAAAGTTGAGTAGTTGGCAGAAAAAGTGAAGTCTTGTCAGCATTGGGCCCCACAAATGGTCCCATCGTCCGTCAGATTCAAGAGTGGGGAGCGCAGTGACTTGCGCCTTCCCCACTGCGAAGCGTTTTGTTGACTTTTTCTTTGAAACTTGGGAGTTGTGCCTACACACATACAACCAGACTACCATGCAATATTAAAAAGAACAAAAAGAATAAAAACACAGCAAATAACAGAAATAAAATATTTACAAGTGGACCCAATGTTTCTTAACCATAGTGAGGTGGAGAGTGGGCAGGGATGTGGGCACTCTCATGCAGAAAATGTTTTACCCTTTGCCCATTGACTTTAAAGTTCTGACCAGACTGTGGAGACTTTAACTCCACTGTTCCAAAAGGACTCACCTTGACAATGGTGTATGGTCCCGTCCATCTGGATTTGAGTTTACCTGGGAAGAGCTTGAGACGAGAGTTGAATAGTAGTACCTTTTGTCCTTCCAAGAATTCCCTATGGTTGATCCTACGATCGTGCCACATCTTGGTCTTCTCTTTATACAACTTGGCGTTCTCATAGGAGTGATATCGCAACTCCTCTAACTCATGCATTTGTAAACTTCTTTTGATACCCGCAGCATCCTCACTCATGTTAAGCTCTTTAAGGGCCCAAAACGCCTTTTGCTCCAATTCAATCGGTAAGTGGCAAGCTTTGCCAAAAACTAATTTAAATGGAGACATTCCCAAAGGAGTTTTATAGGCCGTTCGGTAGGCCCAAAGAGCATCATCAAGTTTGGTTGACCAATCTTTTCGGTGCGGTTTAACAACTTTTTCCAAAATCCCTTTTATTTCACGATTTGAAAGCTCGGCCAAACCATTGGTTTGCGGATGGTATGCGGTGGCCACTCTATGATGAATATCATACTTAGCAAGAACAGCGGCCATGATTTTATTTACAAAATGGGTACCCTCGTCACTAATCAATGCCCGTGGTGTTCCAAAACGAGTGAAAATGTTTTTATGCAAAAATTTCACCACGGTGTTGGCATCATTTGAGTGGCAAGCAATGGCTTCTACCCATTTTGAAACGTAATCTACCGCTACCAAAATATAAAAGTTGTTGTTGGAATTTGGAAAAGGTCCCATGAAATCGATCCCCAAACATCAAAAAGTTCAACCTCTAAAATGTTGTTAAGAGGCATTTCATTTCTTTGCGAAATGTTCCCCGTACGTTGACATTGCTCACAATTTTTCACAAATTCATATGAGTCTTTAAAAACAGTGGGCCAAAAGAATCCACTTTGCAAAAATTTTGCAGCGATACGGTTTCCACCAAAGTGACCACCGTAGTGGGATGTGTGACAACCATGGAGTATTTGATGTTGCTCACTCCCATGGACACAACGCCTCAATATTTGGTCCGCCCCTATCTTATACAAGAATGGATCGTCCCAAACATATTGTCGTGTGTCATGTAAAAATTTCTTAAATGGTTGTCCACTCATCCCATCGGGCTTAAGTCCACTAGCTAAAAAGTTTGCAATATCAGCATACCAAGGAACATTATTCTCATGATGTTGAGCGGATAACAATTGTTCATCGGGAAAAGTTTCCTTTACCGGAGTGGGATCAGGAGTGGGATGAACAGTTCCCACTGTCTTCTCAATTCTTGACAGGTGGTCAGCGACCTGGTTACTTGTTCCTTTTCTGTCTACGATTTCCAGATCGAACTCCTGTAGCAATAACACCCATCTAATCAACTGTGGCTTGGAATCAGCCTTGTTGATCAAATATTTTATTGCCGCGTGATCTGTGTGTACTATCACCTTCGTCCCTATCAAGTATGACCTGAAACGATCAAAAGCAAACACCACTGCAAGTAATTCTTTTTCCGTAACAGTGTAATTAATCTGAGCTTCAATCAGTGTTTTACTTGCATAATAAATGGGGTGAAAGACTTTGTTCTTTTTCTGTCCGAGAACAGCCCCCACAGCCCACTCGCTGGCATCACACATTACTTCAAATGGGAGTGACCAATCAGGAGTGGTCACTATGGGTGCTGTGACTAATGCTTCCTTGATTTTTTCAAAAGCATCTCGGCATTCTTGGGAAAAAATGAAATCTTTTTCGTGTTGTAATAGGTTGCATAGAGGTTTTGTAATTTTCGAAAAATCTTTGATGAACCTTCTATAAAAACCCGCATGACCCAAAAAACTTCGAATGCCTTTTACCGTGGTGGGTTCGGGAAGTTGTGCCACTACTTCAAGCTTGGCTTTATCAACTTCCAACCCTCTTCTTGAGACAAGATGTCCTAACACAATACCCTCTTCGACCATAAAATGACATTTTTTCCAATTTAAAACTAGGTCGTGGGTTTCACATCTGACTAGGCTTTTCTCTAAATTTCCCAAACAATTTTCGAATGATGTCCCTATCACAGAAAAATCGTCCATAAAAACTTCTATGGTGTCTTCTATCATGTCGGTGAAAATGGCCATCATACAACGTTGAAAAGTGGCGGGGGCATTACATAATCCAAATGGCATCCTCCGGAATGCAAAAGTGCCGTAGGGACAAGTAAAGGTGGTCTTTTCTTGGTCCTCGGGTGCAATGTGGATTTGGTTGTATCCGGAGTATCCATCTAGAAAACAATAAAATTCTTTTCCCGCCAACCTATCAAGCATTTGGTCTATGAATGGTAAGGGAAAATGGTCTTTCTTAGTGGCTAAGTTGAGTTGTCTATAGTCCATGCATATCCTCCATCCCGTGACAATCCTAGTGGGAATGAGTTCGTTCTTTTCGTTCTTCACTACGGTTGTCCCTCCCTTTTTAGGGACACATTGGACGGGGCTCACCCAACTACTACTAGCAATGGGGTAGATAATGCCGGCATCTAACCACTTCAAGACTTCTTTATTAACTACCTCCTTCATGATGGGGTTCAACCTTCTTTGAGGTTGGACTTTCCCCGGGTTGTCACTTTCCAAGTTGATCTTATGTTGACATAAAGAGGGGCTTATTCCTCTAATGTCCGCTATCGTCCAACCAATTGCCTTCTTATGCTTTATTAACAAATCGATCAGAAGTTGTTCTTGTTTCTCGCTAAGTTTGGAAGAGATAATAACGGGAAGTTTGTTATCCTTAGCGAGATAAGCATATTTTAAGTGGGAAGGCAATGGTTTAAGCTCTAAATCGGGGGGTTGTTCTATTGAAGGGGGTTGAACATCTCTATCCATAAAGTCGAGAGGTTCAAAAGCTGCTACTAAGGCGTTACACTCATCCTCAAAAGTGTCTTCACTCTCAGATTCAGAGTGTTCACTCTCACTCCCCACTGTGGACACTGTTTCAAAACTGTGGGTTTCATTAATCAAACTCAAAGCAAAACAGTCCTCGGTATTTATATACTTAAGAGACTTAAAGACATTGAAGGTCACTTCTTGGTCATTGACTCTCATCGTGAGTTCTCCTTTATGCACATCAATCAAAGTTCGTCCGGTTGCAAGAAACGGACGTCCTAAGATGATTGGGATTTCTTTATCGGCCTCATAATCTAGGACTAGAAAATCGGCGGGGAAGATAAATTTATCCACTTGGACCAAAACGTCTTCTATTTTTCCCTTGGGATAGGCAATGGACCGGTCGGCTAGTTGTAAAGTCACGGTTGTGGGTCTAGCCTCTCCAATGCCTAACTTCTTAAAAATGGAAAGTGGCATTAAATTTATACTAGCTCCCAAATCACAAAGTGCTTGACCTACTTCTTGTCCTCCTATTGTGCACGGAATGGTGAAACTACCCGGGTCTTTCAACTTAGGTGGAATCTTGCTTGTAAGTAGGGCACTACATTCTTTGGTCAAAGCCACAGTCTCAAATTCACCCAACTTCCTCTTTTTGTTCAAAATATCTTTTAAAAACTTAACATAGCTTGGCATTTGCTCGAGAGCCTCTACCAAGGGTATGTTAATATGAAGTTGTTTAAAAATGTCTAAAAACTTTTTAAACTGAACATCGACATTTTTAGGATTTATTCTATGAGGAAATGGTATGCTTCGTGGGTCAATCTAAGTTTGCTGTGGTATTGGATTTGGAACAGTAGCTTTTGGTACAGGTCCAAAAGTGGGAAGGTCAGGAATGTCGGTTCTCACTGTGGGCACCACAGTGACCTGAGGAGTGCCCACTGTGGGCACCACAGTGGGTATTTGAGGCGGATCATTAGATTCGAAAACGATATCTTGCAGATCCTTTCCACTCCTCAGTGTGATGGACTTGACATGTTCAGGTCCTTTTCCTATCACTCTAGCGTGTTCGGTATCACTAGGTAACGTTCCTGGTGGTCTGTTCTTAACTTCAACGGCTAACTGTCCTACTTGGGTCTCTATGTTCCTAATGGCTGCTTGAGTTTTATTCATAAAACCTTTGAGGATTGATTCGATTGATTGTTGTGCCTCAGCGGGTTGAGTAGAGCGTGATTGGTATTGTTGTGAGGATTGGCCTTCGTGAAAATTTGGTGGGTTCTGCCCACTGTGATGTTGCTGAAATCCAGGTGGGTTGTGTGGTCTTGATTGGCCATGACTCGCCCCGTGGGGTTGGAGTCCTTGATTTCCCGACCAAGATAAATTTGGATGATTTCTCCAGCCTGGATTATAGGTTTGTGAGTACGGGTTGTTTCTTGGGTTGGTCCCTATGACATTTACGGACTCGGGATTTGCTGGACAAAAGTAAAAAACGTGCTCTTCTCCACAGAGTGAGCAGTTTTCAGGGAGATGTGTTGTGGAATTGACTTGGCCTCTATTTTGGTTCAAAACGATTTTGGTCAAGGCCACTAACTGCGCATTCATGGTTTTAAGTGCCTCGGAGTCGATGGTGTTGGTCTTTGGCATGGGTGCTCTCGGATTGGACCACTCGGTATTGTTGTTGGACACTTTTTCTAAGATTTGATACCCTTCGTTGTAAGTCTTACTTGTGAATGTTCCACCGGCTGTTGCATCTAAGATGATTTTGGCTGCATTGGAAAGACCATTGTAAAAGGTCTCCAATTGGATGCAACATGGGATGCCATGGTGTGGGCATTTGCGAAGTAAATCTTTAAATCGTTCCCACGCATCCGAAACAGCCTCATCTTCTTCTTGTCTAAACAAAATAATATCATTTCGCAATCTTACATTTTTCGTGGGAGGAAAATATTTTTGCAAAAATTTATCGGCAAGTTCATCCCAAGTGGTTATCGAATGAGGTGCATGTGAGTTCAGCCAAGTTTTAGCCTTATCCCTTAGTGAAAAAGGAAAAAAGCCTTAACCTTAATGCTTCATCACTCACACCTTGCAATTGAAAGGAATCGGTCATTTCCAAAAAGGATTTTAAGTGCGAGTGCGGATCCTCAGATGGTGATCCCCCAAATTGACCCATGGCTTGGATCATTTGGAACATCACCGGTTTGAGTTCAAAGTGGTTTGTTTCAAGATTGGGCCTTCTAATCCCGGAGCTTAAATCACTAACTCCGGAAGTAGCATAGTCTCGTATTTTTCGATCTCTGCTATCGGCAATCGTCACTGTGGTCTCCACTACAGGTGGCGGTACTGCAGCCATGTTCACAGTGGGGATCACAGGGGGTTGTCGATTTTTGTTTCTGCGTCTTCTTCGAAAAGTTTTCTCTATTTCAAGATCGATTGGTAACAAAGGTTCGTGTTGTTGCCTTGGCATACAACACGAAAAGCTTTGAAAAACGAGTTACTCGGGCTCGAACAAAAACTAATGTCTTGAGATTTAAAATCACGCCAGTCCCCGGCAACGGCGCCAAAAACTTGTTGCGTATAAAAGCGATATGTGTATTTCGCAGTGGGTTGCAAACTGTCCACAGTGGGAAGCGCAAGTGTACACTGTCCACTATGATCGTCACAGCAAGTAATAGTCGGTAAAATACCAGAATCGTTTCCACAGGGACTGGACAATCAAGACAATTCGGTTCTCATGAGCTCCTTTTACAAGTTTCGATTAGAGAGGAAAATAATATCTTGAGTTGGTTTGGTGAAATAACTACTTTTAACGACTTTACTAAAGATTTAAAAGATGGAATGTAGGTTAGATTTTCCCTAGATTTTATAGTAAATACTTGATCTCAAAAAGTGATCCTAGTAATTGAAGTCGGTCTTTTCGCTAGAAAAGCCCGGTTACAAAATACTCACACCGTTAAGTAAAAATCCCATACTAGTTGTACTTGTTGTTTTGTCAATGGTAATCTCAGAATGGACCCTCTCGGGCCTCGATGGAATGTGTAGAGACAAATACTCTAAGTGTTTTAAATACACAAATTAGCTTGTCTACTACTCCAGTGGGGAGAGATTAGCTCACTGTTCTGACCTCACTCTCGTAAGTGTCATAAGAATTCTTTCGAACTCCCTAGCATTATCCAAGCTCGTGTCACTACGTTCTACCCATTTCTGAGTTGAGAACTAGACTTTTAGATCCTTACAAGTGATCGGCTTGTTCGCATCCTTGGGGTATAATCGAGAATGAATAACCAAAACAACAAATATTCTAAGTATAAAGATTACTCAAGCATTTTCTCTAAAATCTAGGTACTTCTCTAGCCTACATCCCAAAGGATGTTTAGCCTAACATAACTGAAGTAAATAAAACACAAGATGAAGATTTAGACATGATTGAAAAAGTGACTTTGAATTACTGCTCACAGTGGGGAACGTAAGTTGCCCACTGTTCGAGAACTACAACTGAAAGTTAAACTAGAACTTTAAAAACACCAGAAATTAAAGTTACACTACTGCAGAAAATTAAAACTAACAATTGTTCTAAACTTGAGAGAATTTAAGTCTACAAACTACGATGCTTGCTAAAATTAAAGATTGACAATTGCTCTCCATTAAATGACCCAAGCCCTTCCTTTTATACACCAAGGAAAGAGCTTGGGTAATACACAATGAGGTCTTTTGACTTTGCATCAGCTGAATTATGGGAGCACAAGGACCATTTGTGCCCCATGTTTCTTCTTTAACCAAGGGCTTGATGCTTCTAACCATGGGACTCTTCAAAAAGTTGACTTCTAGGCTCTTAGGTATGAATATTAAATTCACTTTGCCATCTTCTTTAGGAGCAAGCCTAGAATAAAATAATCCACATGCTTGTACTTGTTGCTGAACCTTCTAACTGCCCCCACCATGCTGTCTAACTCAGATTTTTTCTTTTTGTCTTTTCCAGCGGCAGCAGTGGGGAACCGGAGTGAGCACTGTTCACGTCACTGCAGATAAAACGTGAAAACTACCCAAAATCCACCAAATAATTTATTAAACACAAAGGTTTACTCCATTTGCTCATTTTCGACATTTATACTAAGAATGGGGGTTTTGAGAGGCGGAATGGCTAAATTTGACAAAATAAAATCTGAAATTCAAAGAAATAATAACTCTATAAATAGAGTTATCAAAGACCAAGGAAGAAATTCATCTCGCAAAGCATACTCATTTTAAAAAATTATCCCATAAGATTGGCAAAGTTCTTAGCATATACGGGATTAGTAGAACCGAAAATGATGTCATCGACATACACTTGTACTAAGACAATATGGCCTTTTTCATTCTTGATAAACAGAGTTGAATCGATCTTACCTCGTGTGAACTCTAATTTTAGCAAGAACTCGGACAGAGTGTTGTACCATGCTCGCAGAGCTTGCTTTAGACCGTAAAGCGCCTTGTCTAGAACGTAGACATGATCAGGCTTCGAATCGTCCACGAATCCTTTCGGTTGTGAGACGTACACTTCTTCCTTGATATCGATGTAGAGAAATGCGGTCTTCACATCCATTTGGAAAATCGTGAAGTTTTTATGCGCGGCGTATGCAAGGAACATACGGATGGCTTCGATTCTTGCCACTGGAGAGTAGGTCTCATCGTAGTCGATCCCTTCTTGCTGACGGTACCCCTGGGCCACGAGACGCGCCTTGTTGCGTACGACGATGCCGTCTTCGTCCTTCTTATTCTTGAAGATCCACTTGGTGCCAATCACCGTCTTGTGTTTTGGACGTGGAACCAGTCGCCATACCTTTGGAGCTTCGAATTGGTTGAGTTCCTCTTGCATGGCTATGATCCAGTCCGGATCTTCAAGCGCTTCTCTTACGTTCATCGGCTCGATCTTGCTTAGGAAGCCGGAAAATAGACAAAAGTTGGCTGAAGCGCCTCTTGTTTGAACAGGAGTGGAGGAATCACCGATGATTTGGTGTAAGGGATGAGCCTTGGTCCACTTGGTGGTGTGCGGAAGTGGCTGTTGAGTAGAGTGAGAAGCATCCGAATCCACGTACTCACCAGATGGTAGGTCTTGAACTGCTTCAAGTGTTGCAGGCTGGTTTCTCGGAGGAGGTGGGGGAGGATCCGTCGATTGTTGAACAACTTCTGGTTCCGAGGAGTTCAGAGGTTGATCTTCGATTGTGGCAGATGACGAATAAGTAGGAGTGATCTCCGGGTTTGATAATGGTTCCTCCAGGGGGACAGTGGTATCAGTTGAAGTTGATGATGATGACGGTTGAGCTGTCTCCACAGTGATGGACGGCGTGCTTGTTGAAGGCGGCGGACCGGATAGATTCACCGAGTCCTTAATATGAGCAGCTTCAAGTCTAGGTTGTGCTGAGACAGGAGTATAAGCATTAAAGAAGTCATCATAAAAATACTTAAACAATAAATCTAAATCAGAAGAATCAGCATTCGATGAAGATGCATGATTTGGATTTATTGTCGCTTGTGCAGATCTCGAACTTGGAGGTTCGGAAGCTAGCACGCCAGTTAAACCGGGTTCTGAACCGATTTGTTCAGAAGCCAAATCTGCGGCTTTGTCGAATGTCACGTTTACACTTTCGACAACAATTTTATTCCGTTTGATGTAAACGCGATACGCTTGAGCCTGCATGGAGTATCCGATGAAAACTCCTTCGTCCGCCTTTGGGCTGAATTTGCCGAGATCGTCCTTGTCGTTTAAGACGTAGCACATGCATCCGAATGCATGGAAGTACTTGATGTTCGGAATTCGGTTGTTGATGATCTCATACGGCGTCTTGTTGAACCGCTTGTTGATGATGGAGCGGTTTTCCGTGTAACAAGCCGTAGACACCACTTCGGCCCACAGAAATAGCGACAGATTGGACTGAGAAAGCATGGTGCGAGCGCCTTCGACTAGGGTACGGTTGCGTCGTTCGACCACTCCATTTTGCTGAGGAGTGCGTGCGGCAGAGAAGGTGTGTGAAATGTCGACTGACGTCAGATAGTCGTCCACCGTTTGATTCTTGAACTCCGTACCGTTGTCGGTCCTTATGGTCTTCAGGTGATTGATGATCAGCTCCGAAGTTTCGTCTTTCGAGCGAAGGAACTTGACCCATGTGTAGCGCGAGAAGTCATCCACCATCACCAGGACATATTTGCGCTTGTTGATACTCTGAACACGCATCGGTCCACACAAATCCATATGGATAAGTTCGAGGGACCGGGACGTGCTCGGAGCTGCCTTCGGCTGATGCGGCGCTCACTTCATCTTTCCCTTTTCACATGCCCCGCAGAGACGATTCTTCACGAATTGAAGATCGGGCATGCCTTTCACGTGTCCGCCCAGCACCAGTTTGTTGATGCTTTTGAAATTCAAGTGCGATAGACGTCGATGCCAAATCCAAGCTTGTTGGGAGTTAGCCTTTGACATCAGGCAGACAGGGTTATCGGGCTTCAGGGCTGCGAGGTCGATTGTGTAGAGATTGGTCTTGTGTTTCCCAACCAGAAGCTCCGCTCCGTTGTCATTGAGGATTCTACACCTTTTAGCTTTGAACCGGACCTCGAGATCTTTGTCGCAAAATTGCCCGATGCTGAACATATTGTGTCCCAATCCCGCGATATGTGATACCTTCTTTATTGTGATCTTCTCTTGGACAATGTCGTCGTAGCCCGCAATCGGCGCCTTGTCGTTGTTTCCAAATCTCACGTCTCCACCATATTCTTCTTTGTAGTTCGTGAGAAGCTCCCTCTTTCTGGTCATGTGCTTAGAGCATCCAGAATCTAAGTACCACACATTACCGTGCTGCAAAAACAAGTTAACGGATTTTAGGTACCCAAATTTGCTTGGGTCCTGGAGGTTTAGGTTTGGCACCTCTTGGAGGAACTTGCTTTGATACAGATTTTTCCTTAGGTGTAGGTTGTACACCGTTTGAAGAAACTGGTTTTGGTACAGATTGTCTCTTAGGTGTAGAATTTACACCTTTCGGAGGAACAGGTTTTGTAGCAGGTTGCCTCTTGGGTACCGGTTTAACCTCAGTAGGAGCAACCCGTTTAGAAATAGGTTTGTTCTCCTGCTGTGGTTTAACCTCAGATTGGAAACCCCGTTGTTTATTGTATTTCTTTTTGTTATTGCGGGGTTTTCTTTTGGGTGTATGATTGTACATGTGATATGACCCAAACCAATCATTTATGTTAATTGCATCAAAATCATTCCAACCCCATCTAGAACAACATAAACAATCACGCGATAACTGAATCAATTGATGAACAGAATTAAGTTTAATCGAAAAAGAAACTTCAAAACGATTCCAATGATTCCAAGCACAATTGTCTTTGTTTATCCTAGAATTAAACGCAGTAGGGAAAGACTTTGATGCTGCATCCTTGACATGTTCCTTGTTTAGCCACTTGGGTTTTTCTTGTTTTGTGCGACCATTTTTATCCGTGACAACAGGGACAGAACGGTCAGTGACTTTTGAAGAAACAAGATTTTTATTAGGCAATCTCTCGGTCTTGTGCCTCGGTTGTGATTGGTTTTGAGAAACAGGTTTAGACTTTGAAATCTTAATCACAGCTGGGGCATTTGTTTTAGAACAGGTACCCTTTAGAAAGTTGACCGGTCGATTGACTACTGGAGACAAAAAATCAGTATGATTTGGAAGAGGTTGGTCGAAGGGAAACGACTCAAACTCTCCATCAGAATTGCCTTCGGAGTTCATATATTCAGAAAAATTGACTTCCGGAATTACAGGACTTGGATCGGTCAAGGAAGGCGAGGAACACTTTGTGTTAGTGTGCTTTAGGGATTTCGGTGCGGAAGCGTTTGAAAAATCAGAATTTAAATTCCTTTTAATACACTCATCTTGAGAAACTTTACTTTCTTGTGAAGAGAGATTTCATATGAAAGCTTTACACGAGGATGTGTCAGATGAGTTTGAGGAAAGTTCGGGTGAAATCTTCGTTATATTTTGGAGTAAGTCAATCTGCACTTGGAGTTGACCATTTCTTATGTGCTCTTTCATCGTTTCTCTTGTAATGGCAGACAGTTTCGATGAGAGCTTATTGATTTCACACTGAAGAGTTTCCTTTTCTTCATTTGACATAACTTTGGTTTTCTCAGATTTGAGTTTCTCAATCTCAGAGATTAGCGCTTGCTTTTCCATTTGAAAAACTGACCTTTCTTTCTCGAGTGACTTCTCCAACTCGACTATCTTTGCTTCCAAGATGAGAGGGGGAACATAGAGCTTGTACTCGTCCGTCTCAGTCTTGGTTGCGGTTGCTTGGACCTCATCCTTTTTGGTGGAACCCTTGGGCGTTGCAACCTTGTAGCAGTCGAAGTAGTCATTCAAAGTATCTCTCGAATAAACCTTGTAGCACACGAACGCCTTCTCTTGCGCTCCGGTCTAAACAAACTTCACGCTTTTCCGAGTCAACGCCGTCAAAGAAGAAGCAATCTTGGAAAAGTCTTGAATGAACCTCCAGTAGTATCCTGGCAAACCTAAGAAGCTTTGAATCTCACCCGAACTCTTAGGAGGTTCCCAATTCATCATCACCTCAATTTTGGAAGGGTCCACCTTCACTCCGTCTCGGGTCACCACATGACCCAAGAATTGGACCTCACTCTGTAACAACCGGGTTTTCTATGGCAAGAATGAAAGTTCAGTGTGTTTTGTCTAAAGAATGAAAGTATACTTGGAGGGCCAAAATGGAAACTTGAGAGAAGGTATTTAAAGGCACAATTCCCTAGGGTTAGATGAATTTCATTTCCTCTTGGTGGTGTTTGGCGGCTATAGAACAAAAGGGGAGAAGAAAAGTGTCTTTGGGAAAGAAAGCAAAGGGAGAAGAAATCAGCAAGGTAAACCATTCTAAGTTCATATTCCTTGTTGTTTTAGTGCTTCTTTCTTAATTGGTTTGGACTCTTAAGTCTGAATATAGTGATTCAATGAGTTTTCACCCACTTTTCCCTAAAAGTGTGTTTTGAGGGTTTTTGTCTTGGTAATTCGATTTAAGGGATTAAAAATTGATTAAGAGGACGTTTTATGGTTGGGAAATGAACCCAGTTATATGCTTAATCAACTCATGGGTAGAAATCAGGTTTTTAATCACTTTTGGGAATCAATTTTCATCTAGACCGTAGTTTCCGGACACTTGAAGTTCGTGAGGTTTCAGTAGTTTCCGGATAGTATGCTAGTGTCCGGGTAGAGTTTACATGAGAGTTTCCGGGTGTGTGACCTTCCGGATAAGTTGAGTTTCCGGGTGTTAGTATCCGGTAAAGGGCGTGTCCGAGAAGTTGGGGTATCCGGACAGTTCGGGTGTCCGAGAAGTTGGGGTATCCGGACTGTTGGGGTATCCGGAATGTGTTAATGTCCGACGTGTATCAATTGTACAGTAGGGTCCGATAGTCTGAACTGATATGAATCTAATGCCCTTAGGTGTTCGATTGGTTTAGCTTGGAGATATTTAAGAAGTGTGTTCTACGTAAACCAGAGGTGAGTTCTTTCAACCCTTTTTTATGACGTACTATGTTTTACTGATATGGTTTCTTTACGAGCATGAACTGTCTTATAAAAGTTATGCATGCTTTCCATGAACCGCATGTTTATTTAGCAAATGAAATGATTGGTTAAAGTTTTCATAAATGTGATTTCAAAATGATATGTGAATGCTATGTGGAGTCGGTTACACAGTGGGGTCAGGGTACCTTGGGATTTGCTAATTCCTTGGGCATATGGGTCAGCTTGTAGGTTGGAATTTGTTTCCTTCCTACTCGGATGACAGGGGGTCCACATGGACTCCGGTGTAGCCGAGAGGGTGTCCTTCAGGCCCTGATCGTGGTAGCTTATGCGATCCCTGAACCCTGTGTTGAACCTTGAATGAAGTATATGTGAAGGATGTGAACTGTTTTCAATGAAATGCTTTTTACACTGTGATAAATGTTTATGGAGGGAATTCACTAGACCTTTTGGTCTAACGCTTTTCAAAAACTAAACCATTTTCAGATAAGCGTGTGACGGGTTCTTCTAGTAAGAACTAGGAGATGGCGAGAAGGATTGGAGCTTAGAGCGACTCCAAGATTTTGACTATAGTTAGAGCTCTCGGCAGTGGAATTAGAGACTTTCGCTGTCATTTTTATGATTAGTATACTTTAATGATGATGTAAAGACAAGTTTATGATGTAATTCGAATGCTTATTCTATGATAGTGCATGATTATGTTTTTGGGACGTTACACACTCAACCAAAAATCGCACTTGGAAAACTTTGCGTATAACTTTTCTTTCCTTAGGACTTCCAACTCCTCTCGTAGGTGTAGTTCGTGATCCACCTCGTCCTTGGAGTAAACTAGGATTTCGTTTATGAAAACAATCACCGACTTGTCGAGGAAGGGTCGACACACCCGATTCATCAGATCCATGAACACCGCCGGTGCATTCGTCAACCCAAACGGAATTACTAGAAACTCGTAGTGACCATACTGCGTCTGAAACGTCGTCTTTGGAATATCGTCTCCTCTAACCTTTACTGGGTGGTAGCCCGAACGTAAGTCGATCTTTGAGAAGCATCCTGCTCCTTGAAGTTGGTCGAACAAGTCGTCAATTCTAGGAAGTGGATACTTGTTCTTTATGGTTACCTTGTTCAACTCTCGGTAGTCGATACACATTCTCATAGTGCCATCCTTCTTCTTCACGAATAAGACCGGTGCTCCCCAAGGAGATGAACTCGGCCTCAAAAACCCCTTCTCCAAAAGCTCCTGGAGTTGTGCCATCATCTCTTGCATTTCAGACGGAGCCAACCGGTAGGGAGCTCTAGCTATCGGAGCTGCTCCCGGTACCAAGTCTATCTTGAACTCTACTTGTTGATCTGGTGGCAATCCCGGCAAGTCTTTCGGAAATACGTCGGGAAACTCGCGTACCACCTTCACGTCTTCGAGCTTCTTCTTCTCCAACTTAGCATCGATTACGTATGCTAAGAAAGAAGTACACCCCTTGACTAAACATTTGCGTGCCTTCAACATGGAGATGATTGCTACATCTCCTTTTCTTCGTTCACCATAAATGACCACACAATTCCCGTCCGAAGAAGGTATGCGAATCAACTTCTTTGCGCATAAGATTTTGGCTTGATTCCCGACTTCCAGATCTGTGCAACGATTAATGAAATCAAAATAATAAGTAATGAATGTAACGATTTCAACTGGTCATCCCTATATTAGCTTTTAATTGAGAGAGTTTACAATACGATGCAGAAAGCAAAAGAGACAACTAGTCTATTTTCAAAGGCTAAGCTATCTATTTATATGGCGGGCCCGTGGTTAACAAGCCCACGACCCGTTTACTAATAAGGCTCAAATTAAACAATTACAATTTAAACCCTGAACTTTAAATCAACATAATTTGACCCTAACAATCTCCCCCTTTGATTTGAAGTTCGATTTGGCGCCAGTTCTTGACATATCTTTTTCGAAGCGCGAAGTGTATCTCGAACCATCTGATTGCACGGCGGTAGTCTATACGATCTTCAATCATCTCCAAGGCATTACAAGCATTTGTTTCATTCGGATTGGGAAGATACAAAAGCCTTTGATTTTCAGACTCGTGCTGAATGATCTTTTGAAGAGCATCTCGAACTTTGAGGAGCGTGCCGTCGCAGAATCTTTCTACCTGACTGAACCGTAAAAATCTTTTCTCTTTATGTTCATTGATGAAGACGATCCCAAATTCTGGTTCTAGAAGCATAGCGTTCTCGAGATACATATACAACTCAGGAGCTTGCAGATTCGGCTTGATCAGATTTACCTTCTTCGCCCTGTTCTCGATAGCCATTTGGAAGTCCGTTAGATAAGACATCATAATTGTGCGGACCAGGAATCGACGAACAGCTTAGAACGCCTTTGTAACGGGAACCGGTCGGATAGTTCTTGAATGTAGGTCTTTCAGAATCGCCAGGAAGTCAAACGGTTGGAGGTTCTGGAAGTCGGCTTTAGAAAATTTCCATTTGTTCCCATCCTCACGCCGGACAGTGAATACAGGATAGACAATTTTCATCATACGGCTTGACTGGATATTGATTACCTCTGTGATCTGATGCTTGGTTCTGACTTGGCTGACTGGAAGACACCGTTTCATTGTGCAGATGTATCGGTGTTGGAATTCGGGACTGTAGTTGTAAATACCCAGGCAGAAGGTCGGCTCGATCTGGCGTAGCTTGTGTACAAACAACTTCTTCAGGGTTTCCTCCAGATGAGGGATAAGTACGGTGATCTTCTCCCAACGGATTTGTTGTTGAGGTGGAGGAGGAAGATCAATAGCTGTCTGTTGTTGAGGAGGGGATGTCGGAATGTCGGCAGTAGTAGTTTCAGGTCTTGATGAAGTTCCGGTGGGTTGAGCATAGTGAACGGGAGAAGTACCATAAAAATTCTGTAGCAGGAACTGATCATAATCAATATTGTCATCGTCATCAGTAGGAAAAACCAAATTAACCTGGAGATTTGCGGCACTGTCGGCTTTTTGATACCATGCATCTTCGGTCTCCGGGTTGGTTTCGCAGTCTGGATCTATCATATCCAGTAACGGTCTGTCTGATGAGTCAAAATCAACCAATTCCTGTATTAAACCCTCGGGCTTTTCAACCGTCGGGCCTTCATCATCTGATATATCCATGTCGATTACCATCTCGGCTAATGGCAACTCGGCTTCAAGTTGGGCGTCGGTAGTTGTTGCCGTAGTTGCTGGTTCAGATGAACCACAGTTGTAGTTTCGGCGAGGATAGGGGCGGTCTCGGTAGGTCGTAGTCTTTTCTCCCCCTCGCAGTGATCAGGATCATCCTGATCATCGTGTTTCCGCTTCAGACCGCCTGCTTGACTCTTATAGGTATCTTTGAGGGAACGGACTCTCTCGAACAGCGTTGTGAGTGCTTTGTTGTAGTCCTTGAGAGTCGAGTCAATTGCATCCAAGCGAGTGGTAATAGATGATGAAGGAGCAGTGACCTGAGTTTTCAGAACGGAGATCAGGTCTGCTTCAGTTGAGGCGTTGGTTTCGGATTCTTGGATTAGCTGAGCCAAAAGCATCGTCTTTAGAGTATCCATCGAATAGATTGGTTGGACGAATGTCGGTGGAGGTGTTGGTGCGGTTTCAGCTTCGACGATCTTTGCTTTACCTTTGATGATTTTTGCCAGCTCGGCGGCGACATGCTGCTCCATTGCCTCTCGGACAGCCTTGAGGGTGCTGTCCAGGGACCCTTGTGACACAAAGTCTTGGTGAATAACTCCGGGGTCACTTAGATCACCCGTTGAGGTATCTACCTTAGAGGCAAAGCCACCTACGTTCACAGATGGCAAAATGGTAGTTGTGGTAGGATTTCCCTCCGATCCTTGCGTTCCACCTAAAGACGGAGACGCTACGGTGGTTCCGGTCGAGTCACGAAGAGTCTCGACTTGGTGTTGCTCCGTTTGTGTCCTAGCCGAAGAATTTAATATATCAAGTGGCTCTAGACTCGATTGTGCACGAAATGAAGTCGCGACCGGGGGCTGCTGGTCGCTTATTTCAACACCAGCACTCTCCGAATGAGAGACCAGTGGAAGTTGTGCTATTTCTCTGTGTGAAATTGAAACATCCATCTTTTGAGAGACGGATGAGTGGATAAGGGGGTCGTGCAATTGCTCCGCTGGGTCCACGGAGGCCTCTTTAATACCTCGTCCCAACAAATGAGACGGGATAGTAGATGTGGGTACCCGAATGTCGCTCGGTTGGGGTCGCTCAGGAGCCTCTTTATCTTTACGGCTCAATCTTTCCTGGTTTGCTTTCGACCTTAATACCCTCCGTCTCACATGTTCTAAGTCCCGGGGAAGGTCCCTCCGGCGCTGGCTGGACCATGGGATTCCCTAACTCTCGTCTATATGCTATCACAGGTAGGGCTTCAGGTATATGCATAGTTGGGGTATCCGGTGGGTTACTTACCGGGTAAGTGTCCGGAAAGCCTCCATTTGAAACAAATGAAAGATGTTCTGCTCCCCCTCAAAAACATACATGGGGATTGATTTGCTCCCCCTCGGAGTGAGAGTGTGAGTTACTTAGGAGACATTAACACAAGAAAAAAAACATTTAGACTTTTAAGAAAACAGTGTGACGCTCCTCCTCAAGTGATGAACATAATGATGTTGCTCTTGATCTGCCATGGAATATCTGTAAAAGAATCCAAGTTAGGAAACGAGGCGGATAAACATATTCAGGTGTGTACCTTTGCATTCAATGGCTCAATCTTAGACAGATTGAGGACTGGCAGTGACAAAATAGGTACTGGATAGACAAAACACAGGGGTGTTCGGACAAATAGTTTGACAGACAAAACTTTCCGGACAAACACAAGTATCCGGACAAAGGGTGTCTGGACAACAGAGCTTTCCGGATAAAAAGATATTTTCCGGACAAGTGAATGATCCCGGACAAACCTATCCGGAAAGATAGGGTTTCTGGAAACCTATCCGGATACTTCTGGAATTTTCAAAAATTTCCCTGATTCAGGATATTTTGCAAAAATAAAACTATATGGATATTAGAAACGATCCTTCTCTTGCTCCCCCTCAAACTGAGCATAGGGAAGACTTAGCTCCCCCTCAAATAGTGCAAGACTGTGCAATGAAGAGGCCGACACATACAAAAAAACTTTTATTCATTTAAAGAAAAAACACTGTGTCGCTCTCCCTCAAATGATGAGCATAAGCTGCTATGCTCCCCCTCAGAATGTGCACGTAGAGTGAAATGCACATGGGAATGTCCACACACAAAAAAATGTTTTCGGACATTTTAAAGAAAAACATGTGTGACACTCCCCCTCAATAGTAGAGTAAACTTACCTGATAGTTGATCATGCTCCCCCTAAGCACATGAGCAACTCGTGAAAGCACAATTATAGACAAACCTCACGTCTTCGCAATATGATTCCCTGTAGATCATGAGCAGCTCCCTCCTTCCGGTCATGTGTGTGGACCATCCAGTGTCTAAGAGCCACACATGACCGTCCTGCAAAACAAATTTAGCGGACCTTGGGTACCCAGATTTGCCTGGGTCCCGGAGGGTTAGGTTTGGTACCCCGAGGAGGAACTTGCTTTGACTCAGATTTCCCCTTAGGTGCAGATTGTACACCGTTTGGAGTAACTGGTTTTGTCACATGTTGCCTCTTAGGTGTAGGATTTACACCTTTTGGAGGAACAGGTTTTGTAGCAGGTTGCCTCTTGAGTGCCGGTCTAACCGCAGTGGGAGAAGCTCGTTTTGGAATGGGTTTGGTCTCTCGCTGTGGTTTAACCTCTGTTTGAGAACCCCGTTGTTTATGATATTTTCTCTTGTTATTGCGGGGTTTGCGTTTGGGTGTATGATTATACATGTGATATGACCCAAACCAATCATTAATGGGAATTTCATCAAAATCATTCCAACCACATCTAGAACAACATAAACAATCACACGATAACTGAATCAATTGATGAACTGAATTAAGTTTAACCGGATAAGAAACTTCAAAACGATTCGAATGATTCCAAGCACAATTGTCTTTGTGTATTCTAGTATTAAAAGCAGTGGGGAAAGACTTTGATGCTGCATTCTTGACAGGTTCCTTGTTTAGCCACTTGGGTTTTTCTTGTTTTGCGCGACCATTCTTATTTGAAACAACAGGGACAGAACGATCAGTGACTTTTGAAGAAGCAGGATTTTTGACGGGCAATCGCTCGGTCTTTTGCCTCGGCTGTGATTGGTTTTGAGAAACATGTTTAGATTCGGTAATCTTAATCACAGCTGGGGCCTTGGTGTTAGAACAAGTACCCTTTTCAAAGTTGACCGGTCGATTCACTACTGGTGATAGAAAATCAGTGTGACTCGGAAGAGGTTTGTCGAAAGGGAACGACTCAAACTCTCCATCAGAATTACCTTTAGAGTTCATATATTCTGAAAAATCTATCTTCGGAATTTCAGGACTTGAATCAGGTGAGGAAGGCGAGGAACACTTAGTGTCAGTGTGCTTTGGGGAATTTGGTGCGGAAGCTAAGAAAAAATCAGAGTTTAAATTTCTTTTAACACACTCATCTTGAGAATCGTTGCCGTCTTGTGTGGTAGATATTTTACCAATAAAAGCTTTACACGAAGACGTCTCGGATGAATTCGAAGAAGACTCGGGTGAAATTTGCTTCTCATATTTGAGTTGGTCAATTTGCTCTTGGAGCTGACCATTTTTCGTAGACTCATGCATCACATCTTTTGCCAAGGCAGCCAGTTTTGATGTGAGTTTCGTGATTTCTTCCCGAAGAATTTCCTGTCCTTCATCAGTCACAACTTCGGTTTTGACCGGTTGTAGATTCTCAAGTTTTTCAATTAAAGCTTGCCTTTCCGTTTGAAAAATCGACCTTTCTTTCTCAAGTGATTCCTCCAACTCTACAATTTTTGCTTCCAAGATGAGAGGGGGAACATAGAGTTTAAACTCGTCCGTCTCATTCTTGGTTGCGGTTGCTTGGACCTCATCCTTTTTGGAGGAATCCTTGGGCGTAGCAACCTTGTAGGGGTCGAAGTAGTCATTTGAGAGATACTTTTTGTTCTTTTTATAGGAATAATTCAAAGGTTCATAACAAAACGGAAGTTGTATTCCTCGTTTGTGTGCTCGCTTATATTCCTCGGTTTCCTCTTCCTTTTCAGGTTCAAGAGGACCAGTCCATTTAATGGCATATGTCGGATACTTTTTAGCTAACCCAAAGCAGGCAAAATCATACAAAGTGGGTTGTTTGTATATTCCCTTTTTCAAGTAATGTGGGTTATCATATCCGATTCCCCAGCCTTTGTTAAAATACGTGAACTCTTTAGGTTTATTCAAAAAAATTGTTTGATCAGTTTGACCCCTTTTGTGGAGTTTGGTTTCAAGATCAAGGATTTTAGCAACAAACTCCTTGTGTTGAATTTGAAGAGAAGAGCATTGATAAACGATTTCTGCGTTCTCATTCATGCAATGATCAAACTGAGACTGAAGATCAGATAGTTTGGCCCTTAAGTCTTTAGGTGCTAATGAAAGATTTTTGCATTTGTTGTTTAGATTAGCAATTTCAGACTTATATTTCTCAGTTATTCTCTTTTGAACATCAAGCTTTTCAGTTAAAGATCTAATTTCAAGCTTTTGTTCTTTAGTGGTGGCCTTAATGGAATTTGCCTGTTTGGTAAGAGATTGCATTTGATTCAAGAAACCCTTTTGGCAAGAATCACATACCTGACTTGTCGTTGCCGTTTCTTCATTGGCGGAAGAGTGATATCCCATGAAAGCACCAGCATCATCAGAATTGTCTTCATCATCAGATTTTCCCAGCCAGTAATCATTCTCAACAAACATAGCTTCTCCAGCCTCCTTTTGTTTAGATAAAGCGAGCTTGGCCTCGTAGTAGTGAGAATTCTTCACAGTGGGCTGGCGGCAATCCTTTGCAAAGTGACCGGTTTTTCCGCAGTTGTAGCATTTTACAGGTTCATCTTTCTTCTTTCGGTCACCTTTCTCTGGCTTTTCCTTGTTCTTAGACTGATCTTGTTCATCAATCTTCTTCTTTCCTTCATATTTGTCCTTATAGTCATGGCGCTTATTGGAGGAGGTGGAGTAGCGCTGACTATTGGACGATGGCTTCTTATAAAACTGTTGTTGTTGAAAAGATTTGGTCAGGAGGGCAATCGCTTTCATGAAATCCGAGATTTCAGCATCAGAATCACTGTCTTTCTTTTCTTCAGGTTCTGACTCAGAGGAATTTTGCGTTTGAGCACGTTTGGAATGATGGCCCGAAGATTTCCCATGCTTGGAGGACATGAGAGCAATGGGATCAGCAGTTGGCTTTGATGTAGTCTTCTTTTCGCCCAGAAGTTCATTCACTTCATCTTCGTCTTGAAGAAGTGTCTCATAAAGCTCATTGATGCCAATGTTCTCTATCAGTTTGTTGTGCTTGACATGAGAAGCAAACACCTTCCATTCTGGTAACAGATTGTTGAGGAACTTGAGAGCATTTTCCGTGTTGGAGCGAGTAATCTTATTCTTGTTCAGTTCATTAAGAAGTGAACAAAAACGTTCATAAGCCTGGGTAAGGGTCTCGCCGATGCGCTGCTTGAAACCATCGAACTTGGTTATTGTGCTGTTGATCTTTAGTTGATTTCCCACTTCGCTCCCACGCATAATTCTGGCCACTTGATCCCACATGCCCTTTGCTGTTTCTTTGTAACTATCGATGGAAGTGTAGATCGGATTAGGAAGGGCTTGAACGAGGTATCTATGTGCACATTTTTCTCCTTCTAGCAAGCCTCTTTCATCTTCGTTTAGTTCAGCGAGAGTCTTTCTCTCACTACGAGGATCATCACCTTCAGCTGCCACTACATTCTTCATCGGCCAAACAAGTGGACCATGATCAAGGGCTCTCTTGATGTGTACGTAGTTGTCCTTGGATTCAATGAATATCATAAATCTATCTCGCCACTGGCTATACTCACCTTGGAATAGGACAGGTGGTTTGGTGTCGGTACCGATTGCGAGAGCCTCGTGCGAAGTAGACATCTTCGGTTGCAACGGAGTGATCGTTAGACGAGTTGATTGATTCAAAGTGTAAACCTAACGCAAGGCACTAAGAGTGTAATCCTAACGCAGGTTCTACGACTGATATGAACTAAGAATGATCTTACTGGAGAGGAATCCAAATAAGAGTCTGATCTGGAAGTGTCCGAATCAGAATTAGTTAAAACAGTTCAAAAATGCAGAAGAGTCCGGATAACTAATAGAGTCCGGACAGAATCAGCTTTCCGGATAACAAAGGTTACCGGAAAGTATAAGTGTCCGAATAGATTAAGTGTCCGGAAAATAAGAAACACGAACTTACCGGGTGAATGTGCTTACCGGGTAAAATAGGATTCCGGATGAAATTGATTACCGGATACTTTGAGTTATCCGGAACAATCTTACCCGGAGAGATTTGAGTTTAAGAAACTTACCCGGAATGGTTTGCTTACCCGGAAAGAGTGATGTACCCGGAAAGATTGGATGAATCCGGATGGAATAACACAAATGTCCGGAAAGTGTGAACTTGTCCGGAAACCACGGCTGATCTATCCGGAAACCACGGCTGACTTTTCAATTCGATCGAATCTCGATTAGGGTTGCTCAAGAAAGTTCCTGAAAGATTAGAAACACTACCAAACACAAAACTAACACTAACCCAATCGATTTTTAAGCAAAAAGAACACGTTTTGATGGTAAAAATTTGATTTTTGTTGAAGAACACAACCAAAAACTTTGAACTTAATTTGCTAAATTAACCACTCAAACGATCGAATTAGGGTGTGAAAATTTGCAGAAACACTAATGACAATAATGCTAACACAACCCAATAAACGAATTTGAACAATTTTACCAGAATCAAGATTTTGATTTTTTAATATGAATACAGACGTGAAAAAGTCAAACTTACTAGAAATCAATGAGAAGAACTTTGAATCGAATCTGTTCGTCTGCTCTGATACCAATTGTTAGTTCCAGATCCGTGCAACGATTAATGAAATCAAAATAATAAGCAATGAATGTAACGATTTCAACTGGTCATCCCTGTATTAGCTTTCAATTGAGAGAGTTTACAATACGATGCAGAAAGCAAAAGAGACAACTAGTCTATTTTCAAAGGCTAAGCTATCTATTTATATGGCGGACCCGTGGTTAACAAGCCCACGGCCCGTTCACTAATAAGGCTCAAATTAAACAATTACAATTTAAACCCTGAACTTTAAATCAACATAAATTGACCCTAACAAACCACCACGTCAAATCCCCCGATTACCATTGGCATCAAGTTAATTGAGAATTTCCTTCCCTCGACTTCCAACGTGCAACCCTGCAAAATATCCTGAACTACTACTTGGCAAAAACTTGACACGAGGTTTTCACACCCCGAGAATCTAACCGCAAGTGTACGGTGTCGAATCAAGTAATAACGTACGGAAGTACGAGTATCGAACCAAGGGAACTAGGAACTAAGTATCACAATTACTATAAGAACTATTAATTGAACTATCGAAAATTGAGAGGTTGGTATTAAACTACTAATTGCAGAAAATAAATCAAACACCAGACAGACAATGAACAGCTTGGAATTCAGATAGAGAAAACAGTTGAGGGTTGGAGATCCTTAGGTTTTCACATATGAACATCAGACTTAAAACAAATACCAGTTATTTCCGTTAATGAATACCCAATCTTGATATAACCATTGTTCTCTCTCGAGTTACAACGGTTATATTCGTAAAACACGGTTCTTTATCAAGTTACCATGAGTTTTATATTGACAACACAAGTTAAATCTCTCAATCTCAACCTATGTAGTTCAAAACACTTTAAGAACAAGATTATAATGAGGCTAAGGTTTACTCGGTATATCTCCATCCTTTCTTACCTTAGGCGTGTGATTTCTAGTTCTATTTGATAATTAACTCTCTCGAATTTAATTAGCAACAACAAATCAATCATAAATTGGCCAGATTCATAATAGCATTAAGAGCAAAATCACATGCATTCATTAAATCGGAAAACTGATAAAAGTTACTCGTCATCCATCTATATGTTCAATCCTAATTCAATCCAACCCCCAACATCTAAAGATTAGTTCATGATGTTGGGGGATTCAAATACAAGAGAAAGAGAAACGAAAACGTATGTAAACATAGTAACTATGATCGTGGTGAATGTGAAGGATAAAGTGATGAACTCCCTTCTCCCGTGATTAAATCTACTTGCGTCGTGAATGTGTCCTCGATTGATTCTCTCTTGTCGCTCCAAAAGGTGTCACTCGGCTCTAAAAATCGCCCCTGGACTGCCCACTGTCGTGCCTCGAAAAACTGGATATCGAAAGAATGACCTAAAACCCGATTAAAATACTAAAAATCGCGAAACAGTGAGTTACGCGACTTGCCACGCGACTTGCAAGTCGCGTGGTAAGTCGCGCGTATGGTTTTTGCTGCGTGGGTCGTTTTCTGGTTCGCGGTTCGGGTCCTGGTTCGGTCGTGGGTCTTGGGCTTTGCGTTAGGCTTCGTTTGGACTCGTTTTGGGCTCTTTTTAGCTTCTTTTCTCGAGGATTACCGCCTTTTAGATAACCTGTATAAATCACTAGATAAACCGTAAAATACACGCCTTTTTACTTGAACACAAGCCAATCTCATTGGTTTGAACATTGAAAATAACGCCAAAAAGTGGCGTTATCAACAACCCCAAACCGAGCGTTGCTTGCCCCCAAGAAAATTAGCGATAAAAATAGAATAAAAGCACACAGTGAAATAATAATGACTGCACAATTCCCAATCGGTACCAAGTGATGCATCGGTGATTTCCCATACCCTTGAATGTCTATCTCAATCTCACCTCATTCTTATTTCGTCTGATCTATGACTTTCCATTAGGAGTTGAACTCGTGACCATTCCGATTACATTAGGGTTAGACTAAGTCCAAACATACTAGGAAAAACATTTCGCCTCGACCCTACCTCACGGGATACTCTCTTTGCACTCGAACCTAGGTTATCGCTCGTGTTGTCATGTTTAAAGAGGTTATGTGCAAGAATACTCAAATTATTACATGACAACTCTAAGGAAAGACGCACAATTGTCCAAAAATTTGATCTCAGAAGGAGTTAAGTAGCAAGACAGGGAATATCGATGAGGGTGGTCGTATACCGTAATCACATCTTCCAAAAGATCATCCAGGTCTTTACAAGGGTTGTAATGGGGCTAGGGCTATGGTTGAGAAACGAAGGGTAAAATGGTTCAAAGATCCTTGGCGTGTCAATCATTGGCAGTTCCGAACTTTCGCCTCTACTTTCTATCACTTGGCCCTATTTGTCACTCTTGGAGTCACTTTGACTCACTTTATTATGCAGCTCTAAGTGCTATCTAAATACTGTATTTATTCTCTTTTTTTCTGGGACTTCATTGGTCCTCTTTTCTATTTCTCGGGTTACATTGACCCGTTTTATTCTCATGACTGGCCTGTTCTATTCTTCTCTGCTCTATCTTTCGTAGTTCATTGCTGCCTTGATTTACACGCTTTCGGATAAGGGTTGGCTAAGGCTTTTGGCTAAAGGTTTAATGGTGGGTTTAGAAAGAATTAAGGTGTGTGTTTGGCTGCAAAGGGGGTTATGGATACACACAGAAGGGTGAAAGGGAACGATAGCTAAAGTGGTTAAAAACGAAACACATAATGCCTGGAATCATATCTTAAGGTCCACACGATATGGTCTACTATACCCTTACCCAATATCCCGAGGTTCGTCTTTGCTACTCAATGCAATAATGTAGCGAGATCATTCTACATTCACGGCAAGGAATTCGAAAAAGTGTATAAGAATTAGGTGTATGAATCCCTCGAAATGAAAAACGTCTTTTAGGCTCAAAACTCACTATCGGGTGGTCTCCACTAATGTCCCTAGTCATGTCCTTTCCCGGTCCTTCCCTAACGGTCACGTCACTATCACAAGATTCTTCCCACAATGGTTGGTCTCAATCATTCAAAATAAAAATTTTAGCTATTGTGATCTAGACACTCAGAAGTGTAGGAAATCTACGTGCACAACTTGGGCCCGATTGGGCAACCCCAAACCTTACCCACACATTGTCCCCAATGTGCAAGTAAAGTCGTAGGTGATGCGACTCGAATCATTGTGCAGTTATTTCAGTTACAAAAAGGACGGGTAAAGAATTAACATAGCATAGCAAAAGAAACCCCAACTTTCTAAAATGGGTACCCCAAACCTAGGCTGTGGCCTAGGTTTGCCAAATAAAAGCCAACCCCAAACCTCGGTAAAACCGAGGTTTGCACAGGGTCTAAAGAATTGAGTGTGTAGATGTGAAAGATAAGGCACCCCAAACCTAAGTGAAACTTAGGTTTGTTGCATCTCGTTTAACCAACAAACATCTTACACCACTCGTTATTATGCAAAGTTTAGAGCGTACCTGTTTTGCCCGGATGAAAGAGGATTCTTGAAAGGTTGAGCATCAATCGGAGGGGATAGGGAGAACATGCAAGACAAAGGAAAATCAAAGCACAAGACACAATGCGGAAAGATGAAACACACAAAGCAAGAAAGGAAACAAAAACTGCACGAAAACGAACAGAGGACACCCGCGGTTTGCTGCGCGGCTTGCAAGCCGCGCCGCATCCCGCGTAACCCACTGTTTCACACAACAGTGCAGAGGAGTCCCGCGGCTTACCACGCGGTATGCAACTCGCGGCCTAAGCCGCGTATGTCCCTGTTCCAGCATTTTTTGATTTTTCGATTTTTTGGTTTTTCGGAAATAAAAACATACTCAAAAATAAAAAATAATAAAAGAAAACAAACCTTGGTGGGTTGCCTCCCACCCAGCGCCGTATTTAAAGTCGTGGCACGACTGTGCGGTTTTCAGCTCGGCTCAGTATCCGCGGGATTGGATCGCCCACACCTGCGATTATTTGCGGATTCTCTCACAATTGGCCTTCCATGACCAGATCCGGATGCCTCTTCATTCCGACCCCTCGTCTTCTCGAACATCTTGAACCTTACGTTCTAACCGCCTACCCGGAAGGTTATCTCACCTTCTTCCATGTCGATCAAAGCTCGGCTCGTGGCCAGAAATGATCGTCCCAATATCAACGGGACCTCTTCGTCTTCGTCTATATCTATGACTACGAAGTCGACTGGAAAGTAAAACTTACCGACCTTGATGAGCACGTCTTCTATGACTCCGTACGGGTATCTGATCGATCGATCTGCGAGCTTCAGCGTCATGTACGTCGGGTGCACTTCTTCCAGGCCAAGTTTCCTGAAAATAGATAAAGGCATTAGATTAATACTTGCCCCTAGGTCACATAAAACTTTATTAAAAGTAAAATCCCCAATTTGAATAGGGATTGAGAAACTCCCTGGATCCTTAAGCTTCTGGGGAAGCTTATTCTGAAAAATCGCGCTGCACTCCTCAGTGAGTGCAACGGTGGCCTGGTGATCGATCGCCCTCTTTTTGGATAAGATTTCTTTCATGAATTTCATGTAAGAGGGCATTTGTGCCAATGCTTCTGCAAAAGGGATGTTAATGGTTAGCTTTTTAAATACCTCGATAAATTTAGAAAAATTAACATCATCCTTATTCTTTTTGAGTCTGTTCGGGTAAGGCACTCGTGGGATTTCCGGCTTGACTGGTGGTGTCACTTCTTTCTCCTTCGGCTTCTCTTTCCTCATACGCTCTTCATCAGCCTCCAATGCATCCGTGTCAATGATCTCCACATCATTCTCGGCTTCCTTTGGTAACTGCTCTCGCGTAGAGGCTCTAGTCAGTTCTTTACCACTTCTCAGGTATATGGCGTTACACTCCTCTTGATTCCTCTTTTCAGCCATGCTTGGAAAGGTACCGAGAGGTCGGTTTTGTAGGGCTTCAGAAATCTGCCCCACTTGCCTCTCGAGAATCTTGATTGCAGCCGTATTCTGATCAGTTGCGGCTTTTACCGTGTTCACCGTGCTTGCTAAACCTTCAACCGTGCTGTCCATTTTCGTCATGAACTTCATCATCATTTCTTCCAGCCCCGGTTTCTTCTCTCCGGATGGTCCTTCGTTTCTTTGATTAAAACCTGGAGGACGGTACACATTATTAGTATGAGAAAAATTAGAAGAGTTAGAAAAATTACCTTGCGGTGGTTGACCGGGTTGACTCCATGACAGATTCGGATGCTTCTTCCATCCCTCATTATAGGTGTTCGAGAAAGGATCGTTTCTCGGTTGGTTCCGATTTTGCACAAAATGAACCTGATCAGGTTCTTGAGGACTGCTTCCTTTCAGGTGATTCGTGATAAAGGCGAGTTGAGCCTTCAGTTCCTTCATCTCGTCATTTTCTTGGACACTTGCAACTCTTCTTACCGCTGATCTCGGAGTGGAAAAACTATGTTCGGCCAGATTTTCGATCAGCTCGCACGCTTCCTTCATATGATTTATCCATCAGTGCTCCACCCGCGGCCGCAGTGATGTCATTTTTAAACTGTGGGTAAAGGCCGCTAAAGAAGGTCTGGATGATGACCCAGCCTTGTAACCCATGATGAGGACACTTCTTGATCATGTCCTTGTAGCGCTCCCAAGCCTCATATAACGTTTCTTGATCCCATTGAGAAAAATGGGTGATCTCCGCCATCAGTTGGGCGGTTCTGCTCGGTGGGAAAAACTTTTGAAGGAAAGCTGCTTTCAACTGCACCCAAGTGGTGATCGAATCCGGTTGGATGCTCTCAGTCCATGTCTCGGCTCGGCCTTTAAGAGAGAAACCAAATAATCTCAGCTTTATGGCATCCTCGTTCATGCCATTGATCTTAAAAGTATCGCATATCCTCTCGAATGCACGAAGATGTGCATGAGGATCTTCCGTCGGCGTTCCTCCATATTGTTTCTGTTGCACCATCACGATGGTGCTCGGTTTAAGCTCAAAATAGTTCGCTCCGGTCGTGGGCGCTTGAATGCCTATGCGGGCCGCTGCCACATTAGGATCGGCGAACGACCGCATAGGAATTCTTTCCGGAGGTGGTGGTGGATCATTACGAGGTATCTCACCGCCAGGTCTCTCGTTGTCCATCTTGATCTTGAATTCCCTTTTTACTTTTGATTCTTTACGTAGGCAACGTGCAGTCCTCTCAATTTCCGGATCGATCGGCTCGATTCCTTTCCCTCGGGTTTTCTTTGGCATAAACCAACTAGTACCTGAAAAGAAAGTAAACAAAATTAGCAATCCGGAAACTGAAAGTGATGGAATAAAACAACGAAATAAAAAAAATGTCCAATCTAATAATGCTTATAGACGGTAGTGCTATTAGCTAGAACTAGTTCCCCGGCAGCGGCGCCAAAAACTTGACACGGGGTTTTCACACCCCGAGAATCTAACCGCAAGTGTACGGTGTCGAATCAAGTAATAACGTACGGAAGTACGAGTATCGAACCAAGGGAACTAGGAACTAAGTATCACAATTACTATAAGAACTATTAATTGAACTATCGAAAATTGAGAGGTTGGTATTAAACTACTAATTGAAGAAAATAAATCAAACACCAGACAGACAATGAACAGCTTGGAATTCAGATAGAGAAAACAGTTGAGGGTTGTAGATCCTTAGGTTTTCACATATGAACATCAGACTTAAAACAAATACCAGTTATTTCCGTTAATGAATACTCAATCTTGATCTAACCATTGTTCTCTCTCGAGTTACAACGGTTATATTCGTAAAACACGGTTCTTTCTCAAGTTACCATGAGTTTTATATTGACAACACAAGTTAAATCTCTCAATCTCAACCTATGTAGTTCAAAACACTTTAAGCACAAGATTATATTGAGGCTAAGGTTTACTCGGTATATCTCTATCCTTTCTTACCTTAAGCGTGTGATTTCTAGTTCTATTTGATAATTAACTCTCTCGAATTTAATTAGCAACAACAAATCAATCATAAATTGGCCAGATTCATAATAGCATTAAGAGCAAAATCACATGCATTCATTAAATCGGAAAACTGATAAAAGTTACTCGTCATCCATCTATATGTTCAATCCTAATTCAATCCAACCCCCAACATCTAAAGATTAGTTCATGATGTTGGGGGATTCAAATACAAGAGAAAGAGAAACGAAAACGTATGTAAACATAGTAACTGTGATCATGGTGAATGTGAAGGATAAAGTGATGAACTCCCTTCTCCCGTGATTAAATATACTTGCGTCGTGAACGTGTCCTCGATTGATTCTCTCTTGTCGCTCCAAAAGGTGTCACTCGGCTCTGAAAATCGCCCCTGGACTGCCCACCGTCGTGCCTCGAAAAACTGGATATCGAAAGAATGACCTAAAACCCGATTAAAATACTAAAAATCACGAAATAGTGAATTACGCGACTTGCCACGCGACTTGCAAGTCGCGTGGTAAGTCGCGCGTATGGTTTTTGCTGCGTGGGTCGTTTTCTGGTTCGCGGTTCGGGTCCTGGTTCGGTCGTGGGTCTTGGGCATTGCGTTAGGCTTCGTTTGGACTCGTTTTGGGCTCTTTTTAGCTTCTTTTCTCGAGGATTACCGCCTTTTAGATAACCTGTATAAATCACTAGATAAACCGTAAAATACACGCCTTTTTACTTGAACACAAGTCAATCTCATTGGTTTGAACATTGAAAATAACGCCAAAAAGTGGCGTTATCATCGTCCCCCATCAGCTATTTCTACCACTATGGCTTCTTCTAAACAACTAGTGGGCATAGACAACTTTTGACAAAAGGAGGTCGACACAAACGAAAAACTTGCACCCGAATCAAATAACACACGCGTAGGTACGGAGTTTAGAAGAAACGTACCCGACACTACATTCGTCGAAGCCTTCGCCTCCTTGGTTGTCATCTGAAAATCTCTTCTCGTTGCTCTCGGAGGCTCCACCTTCCGTCCTCCACTTCCTCCCACCTTCAGCTTCGGGCAATCCCTTCTAATGTGACCCGGCTCCTTACACTCGAAACACATTGTCCCCCTGACGGGACAAGAATTGATAGAATGACAGGTTTTGCCACACTTATAGCACTTCCCCGGTACAAAGTTGCACAGGCCGAAGTGTTTACTCCGACACTTAGAGCACCACCTAGCCTCCCTCTTTGGGCCGGCTCCTCGGTAATTGTTGTCAAACGTTCTCGGTTTCTTGTAGGGTACAGACTTCTCTTCCCATCTCCTCTTTTCCGACACCCTATCAACTTCTTCCTTGCCCCAACCATAGGCATCATCCACCAGTTGAGCTTCCTCCACAGCCTCACAAAGAGTAGAGGCCTTAGACACTCTGACCATAGTCATCATGTCCGATGGAAGGCCCTTAATGTAGGCCTTAATCTTTTCTTTCTCAGTCAGGACCAGGTGTCCCACCAATCCCAACTTGTCCATGAACAAAAGGTTGTAATCCTTTACCGCCAAATTTCCCTTTTTCAGATTCCGGAACTCCTCCTCGATTCGGTCCATAGCTTTCTCGTTGTAATATTCCTCTAACACCTTTTCCTTGAAGGTTGCCCAGCTTAGTTTGGCCAATACCGCGACCTCTAGAGATGCGAAGTAGACATTCCACCACGTGAGAGTCGCTCCTCTCAACATCTGAGAACCAAACTTCTCTTTCTGGCTTTCCCCACACTCGCTAGTCCGAAACGCTTGCTCCATTTCCCGTATCCAGTTCATACAGACAACCAGATCATCTGTCCCTTTGAACTCTGGCGGTCTACAACTCAGAAAAGTCTTGAAGGAACAAACCTTCCCTCCTTGCCCAGTTTCCGTTGTCCCCAACCCATCAGTAGGTTTTCCATTGCCAGTGCCCCCAGATCCGGCCACTACAATGTTCTCGGCAACCATCTCGTGCTTACAGTTGTTTGTGTCCCCATCTTCCATAAGTTTCAAAAACTGCTCTTGCTGTTGAGCCATGGCCTTATTCATGGCTTTCATCATTCTGTCCGTCATTTGTGTCTCAGCTATTGCCTCTTCCAAAACAAGGTTAGACGTTTCCAGATCATGACGAGGGATATGCTTAGTTCCCCCTCCCAAAACGGTGTTAACTAGTGGAGGTACCGTTGTTGTTGTCACCCTTGGTTGATCAGCTGTAGATGTTGTGGCATCATGGCCCTCCACTCTACTGCGAGTATTAAACATTGAAGTCTGCCACACATTCGGGAATGAGGTGAGAAATAAGCTATAAGAATTTAAATATGAAGAAACATACCAATACATGCATCAATAATCATAACACTAGCAATCTAAGCATTCTCACGTAATGGTATATTCATAATAGCAGTAGCTAATTGAAATTATGAACATACTTCACATAAGAATTCTCGTTACCAAGGTCACAACTTTCGACTCATGTACTTCCGTCGACTCTAAGACCATCCTATCATAGGATTTCTACCCAAGCTCACCAATCATACTTAATTCTTTCAGCTTAGGTCTAGGCATCTTAACGACATACCTAGTTTACTTACACTACTGCTCTGATACCAACTTGTAACACTCTAAAATCGGGTAAATTTTAAACCTGTGGAATTGCGGAAAATATATGGCTAACATAGACAAATCACCCAACAAAAGGGGAATTAAAGTATAGCGTTTACAAGACCAAGGAATGAGCAATTAACGATCCAACAACCTAATAATCTAACCAACATGTCGTAGATTACATTCGGGTGTTGTCTAATTGCTACAAAAAATTCAAAAAAATTGATAATCTATCATGTACGCCTCTATGTACTTCCAAAAATGTTATCTCTCTTCACTCAAGCCCGAGAAGCCCCACCGCTTGAATGTCCTAAGCACACATCCAAGAGAAGAAGCGTTAGTCTAACCCGATGGGAGTTAGAACCTATCAATTTATAATAATAGGGATAAATTGAGGTACAATAGAATCATAATGAACCCCATGGTGGGAGTCGTTTGATATCCAATGCTTTAACTGTTGATGGAAACTGAATAATCACAAGTAGTTGTATAGAGCAAGGTAGCCATATAACCGTTAGTACCAATAATCACATACCAACAATCTATGGGAAACAAGTGCAACCCCGAAGAGTCTATAACTTGTGAGTCCCCAATTTCAACCACTCCAGGTCTATACATTGGGTTACTCCAAATCCACAAATAAGCACTTTGGAATTACACCTTACTGTCCATGAGACGATGCCTGACCATATAGGTCCACATCTTACTTATCATGGATCCCGATGCCTATTCCGTGCTACGACTCTAGTGCCTATGGATCCATTACACTCGATGACCAAACAAGGACTCTCATATAATCCAACAATAATAATCATAGTAAGTTTAAGCTTAATAGTAACATTGAAACATATTTCCCATTTGGAAATAATCATCATGGAACTTCAACAATTGTTTATAAAGCACCTTGATTTCTCAAGTTAGGTTTTGAACTAAGTTTTATCATAGAAACTCTTTTTCATGAACATTACCTTGAAAACCCCAAATATTTCCAAAACCCTAATTTTGACCTAGAATGGTCAAAATCATTTTAAGTGTAAAACTTGTAGATTAAGGACAATAATACTTGGATGTCAAGGGATGTTAACACATTTCACCCCTACGACCATTTATTTCAACAAAATCTTAAACTTTCTCAAAAACCCATTTTAGATCAACATGTGTAAATCATGAAATAATGATATATGAAGATAGTAAGATGAAAATCTAACAATATAAACATGTATAAAGCATGTAGAGTGAAGATAACTCACTTTAGAGGGCTTTTATAGAAAACCCAAACCCTAAATGATGGAAGAGGAGACTTCTTGAGCACTTGAGTTTACTTGAGTGTGATAAACACTTAATGACCTAGAGATGGAGAAGGATCTCTCACAAATGAGGTGGGTGAAAACCATAAATGAGGAGAGATGATGGGAGGAGAGGACTTACCAAATTTTAAGAGCAAATCGCACCTACACAAGAGTGAAATCGGCCCTAGCTGAGAAATGGTGGAAATTGACCAAAAAAGCTGCTAAAACCCGGTAATAACCAGATCCTCGACCCCCACTCGCGACATTTCCTTCGACAATGCCCTGGGCATTGTCGCAGGGCAGTCGCGGCCAACACCTCACCTTCTATTTGATTTCTCCGAATTCATCCCTCATCGTGACATTGCCCATCGCGATTGTGCCATGGGCATAGTCGTCGGGCACAGTCGCTGGCTTGCCCCCAGCTACTGTTTGGTGTCTTTCTCCAAGGCAAACACAGTCCTTTATTTCCCAATCAACTGTCCTTAGTCGACACCGGTCATGCACCCTCGAGAACCCCATGCATGGCTAGCTTCCATGATGACATAAACGCATGAAATCACACATCGAAGTTTAGGCTAACCAAGAAATTAGTGACTCAAAAGTACGGATCGGGAAGAAGGTTTCTTTCACTTATTCGAAAATCCGGGTGTTACAATATATATATTAAAGAATAAACCATGGGTGTTGACATGGCTTCTCCTATAGATTAGAAATTCATTTATCTTTTTTCTCCTTCATCCTTCTCTTAATCTTTTTTCCCTAATTTCTCACATTAATTTACCATCAACATTGATTATCCATTATGTTTGCATTTAACATTGTTCTCTTCATTTTCCTTAACTCCTCTTTATCTCCCAATCCATATATCTATATAAACCACCACCACAAGGAATGAAGTGGAAGCACTAAACATGATAATCACTCCTTTCTTTTTTATTGTCAATCTATGGTATTTTCCCCATTTCCATCATTCTATGTTATTTACCAATATGTATTTATAACTCTACATGTCCTTTCAAATGTCATAGTACTTTGATTTACTTACTCTATGATAATAAGTTCATAGGTCTTCACTAATTTTTCAAGGTGCAACAAGAATGTTGGTTCTTGACATACAATTGCAACCGTTGATGTCCATACTTCTTGACTGTAACACCCTAAAATCAGGGCCAATTTAAACCTTAAAATTTAACAAAGTAAATCTGAATATCATCCAAACTTTTATATATATAAGCAGAGAATTAACTATGAGGGTTCTTATATACACAATTCGAAATCTTTAAATAACCTATTAATCTAATCATGTCAACTATAATTAGATTAAAGTGGTTATCTAAGCAATTCATCCAAAGCCTCCTTGTATCAGCTAATTTCTCCGCTTATCATCAAAAGTCGAATACCAAAAGCTCTTGTCCCACTTCCCATTACTTCCCTGAGTTCGTACCTGGTAAGAAAATTTAATTTGAACGATTAGGCTTATGCCTAGTGAGAACATCCACATTCAAATTAAACATTAACAGCTTTGAAAATCTCAGATATCCAAAGCATAAAAAAACAAACATGGTTTGCCACCATTCTTACCGTACTCGTACTCGTCTCATAATGACGGGAACATACCCGATCCCATGAGTATGACTAACATTCAGAAAGTCATAACATTATATTCGAGAGCCTACTACGAATCATTGCAGATTCTAGATCATCGCTCATATCCAAGAAATTACAAGTTACTTTATGCCTGTTTCTTGGAGTGAAAGTAGAGATTACAATTTACTTTATGCATATCTCTTACCTTCCCATAGAAATCAGGGATTACAATTTACTTTATGCCTATTCCTCAATTTCTATACTACGAAATGGGAATTACAAATTACTTTATGACTATTCCCCATTTCCACGTAAACGGGAATTACAATTTACTTTATATCTATTCCACGTTTCACGTCACACTATGAAATAGGAATTACAATTTACTTTATGCCTATTCCTCATTTCACAACACCTTTACGAAATGGAAATTACAATTTACTTTATGTCTATTCCACATTTCAGGTCAACGGGAATTACAAGTTACTTTATGCCTATTCCACGTTACAAAGACTACCAGTGCCTATGGATCCATTACACTTACTAGTGTATATGTATAATAACATATCACACCACATCTCATAACATATTCTCAATTCTAAGAATACTAGATCACCACATCTCATAATATATTCTCAATTCGAATCCGGATTCTAAATTAAAACCGGATCCCTAACTGAATTCTAAAAGAAACCAGAACTCCATTTCGGATCCATTCCGGATCACATCCGGTTTCGGTTCAACTCCGGATCTCATCACCATTCCGGATCCTAATTAATTTCCGAAACCCATAAGCCCATTTCCGGATCCAAGGCCCATTTTCGGAATTCCCATTTCCGGATCCAAGGCCCATTTCCGGAATTCAATCCATTTTCGGATCCTAAGCCTATTCCGGAACTTCTCATTTCCATACCGGATCCACCCAATTCCGGAACTCTCCAATACCGGATCCAATACCCAATTTCAGAACTTCGATATTGGGTATCCGTTTCACGTCAAATTAGCTCATAAAGCTCATCCAAATATAGTTTATTGGTCGGTTTCATTTCAATACAGATATACCAATTCATTCAGACAGTTTATATATAAAACCTTATTCAATTTCAACTTTAATGTTTTAGATGAAGAGATGAACTCACCTGTATGAAGTTTTAACCCAGTAATCCAACTCTTCCTTTCTCTGTTTCACAACCTATTGGAGGGTGATTCAAGCTTGTAGTTACCAATTGATTTATAAAAATAAAGAAGATGATTTCAACCCTTACCTTCAAGAATCAGTTCTTGATTTTCTTCTTCTATCTCTTCTTCTTTCTCTTTTCTTCTTCCTTCACTCACTATGTATTTGACCGACTCCAGAAGATAATTGAGATCTTTTCTCAATCAAGTTACTGACCCAAACCTTAAGTAATCTCAACTTTCAAGGAATGACAAAACAGACCCTCAAGTTTATATTTCAACATTAACTTTAAACTTTGATCAAAATGCAAATTCAACCCTAGAGTTTATATTTACAATCAGTCCACAAACTTAGACTAAATTACAATTCGACCCCAAACATAATTAAATATTATATAATGGGAAAATCGAGGTGTTACATTGACATACAAGATGCTTACTTTTCTCATACAACTAAGTTATTTTCAGCTTTCTGAGGTTAGTTATGTATAATAAAAATATCTTTGTAATAAAAGATCCATGAGTTGTATCGTAATTGTGATATAGAAATACCTTGATTACTTATAATTACTTTGTTGTTGGGTCTTGGTTTTATATTGATTAAATATGTTATTGTAAATGTGATTGTAAAAGTTTGTTGGTTGTTAAGAATTCGAAGTTGTATCTAGACCTATAGCGTAGTGACTTGTAAATGATTGAAATAAAATAAAATTGTTAATGTTTTATCTAGTTGGCATTGCATATGGTCTTGTTAATTTAGCAAGTATAAGCTTGCAATCTACATGAATATGTTATGTCATCTTGCAAGACCATTTGCAAAATTGGTGTGGATGCTCTTACACCTTTTCCTATCTTTTGCGAGCACCATACAAGCTTTGCCCAAATTACATTATTGTTATAAACTTGTAAACCAAGCGTATTTGGGTCTTTTCCCCGAAATCATAATTTTAGAAATAACTCATATTTTTAGCAACAAAAAACTTGCTTAATTTGCTCTATTATCTCTCTCTCTCTCTCTCTCTCTCTCTCTCTCTCTGGCGACCTCCCCCTAATTCCGGCGAGTTTCATAATTTTTTCGAGTTTCATAAAATATTTTTCCGAAATTTTCACGTTTCATAGGAGAAAAAACGTATGAAACTTCGAAAATGTATGATTATTTCGAAAAAATCTAAATATTCGTATAGCAGAAAATATATAAAACTTAAAAATCTGATTATTCATATGAGTATAAATATATATGAAACCGTTTATGAAAAAATATGAAACCATTTATGAAAATATATGAAACCGTTTATAAAAATATATGAAACCGTGGCTGGAATTTTTGAGAGAGAGAGACATGTTCATTTTCTTGTTCATCGTTGTAAACCCTAAATTCATTACACAGCTCCCAACTTTTCATATAAAGATCCAAATCCATGCTTAATCTATTTGTATCGTACAACTCATTACAACATTCGAAGATGCCCTTATATAAACACTTGATCCTTGCTCCAAAAGGATACCAACAATTCAGCAACGAAAGCGTTTTACACACTCTATGTAAGAGAATTTAAATATAATCGGTGCCGAAAATTGAAGGATCTCCGGGGAGTTCCATGCATGGAGTCACCGGAGGGGAGTCGGTGTTAGCGTTCTCCGTCGTCTCTCCAATGGTTCCCACTGATACCACCACAAAATTTGACCTTCCGGTGGACTATTAGAGAGAGAGAGAGAGACGGGTTCACTTTCTTGTTCATCATGGTGGACCGATTTGTTTTTAGAATGAGATTGAGGTAAATATAGAGAAAATTAAGGATATATTGTAACCATAATTAAATTAATTCAAATTAATTAATAGATCTTAAATTTAAAATACCTAAAAACTATTCTCAAACTACACGTTCCCTATTTTTTTTAATAGATTTAAATCCAGAAATTTCTTAACCGTCGATCAAGATAATGGATGATATAGATTGGTTTACATAGTTCACACGGTAAAACTGGTTTACAAAAAAAGCTCTCTCTCTCTCTCTCTCTCTCTCTCTATATATATATATATATATAGGGTTGGGTTCAAATGAAAACTCATTTTTCATTGTGCACATGAGGACAAATCACGGTCATTGATCAAAATTTAGAAAACTAATCAATGGCTAAAACATAATAAGATTAATTGAGAAGTGATTAGGGACAAAATTGGAAATTTGAATCAGCATCAACCTTATTTGACTTTTTATTGTCTTTTTTAATTAAAAACTTTTACCTCCTTAAAATTAAAATAAATTATCTTAAAAATTACTAATATTTTAATCAAACAAATTACACAAAAAAAACGAGAATTTCATGCGCTTCGATATGACATCCATCTCGATATAGTTTTTTTTATTTTAACCGTTTTTACGTGGAATCCTATATATATGTAATATTCATTATGAATATGTATCCACGTCCCCGGGTATCCACATTCAGTATGAATAACAAAGGTAAACGTTCATTCACTATTCATGATGAATAATACAATATTTAGAATGAATAATACAACATTTAGGATGCATAAAATATAAATTCATGATTCATGTATTATTTATCATGAATCGTGTATTATTCACCTTGAATGTTGTATTATTCATTCTGAATGATACATTATTCATGACGAAGAATACATGAATGACCCGTGAAAGTGTGGACACATGGCACTCTCTCTTTTGTTCCCCGTTTCACAACCAAAACTTTCTTTAATTCATTTTGAATATGTATACACATCCCCGGGTTTTCACATTCAGTATGAATAACAAATGTGAACTTTGTTAGCTCCAATTCTACTGTTCATAGAAGTATTGAAAAATAGGCTAAGTGTTGACACCGACAGAGGTTCTGCCAAGACACCGAAAGAAGACCAAGTGAAGACTTATCTGAAGACGTTCACAGAAGACAAGGCCACAGAGCCTCTGCCAAACTTGACAGAGCCTCTGTGGTATGAAGACTGGACTTAGAAGAATCATGAAGTTCAAGACAAAGACACTCGTGCCTCTCACGTGCCTCTGCTGTACGAAGATCCTGGAGATCATTTGTACAAGGCGTGCCCTGACAATTCCACGTGTCAAACTCTGATGGGTTTCAGCCTTTGAAGAATAGCGGCGCACTACATTAATGTTGTACCTGATTGCAGAGCCACGATCGTGTCTTGTACCCTTAGTCCTTATTGTCTAGAGCTTGTCCCCTGGTGAATAGTATAAATAGAAGACTCATGTTGAGTTCTTCTATTAAGCTTTGTACAACACACACACCCTTAGAGCAGAATTCTCTTTAATACTTTCGGTGCTCTTAGGTGTTCTTGGTATATCAATATACAGTGAATCATTGAGTTATAACTTGTGTTATTTACATTTCACGTATTTGATATTGTGTGTTATTCTACCGTAATATATCTTTTAGTTCGTTAAAACGCTTCCGCACTCTATTTTTGTTTGAACTAATAGATACATAAATCATTGTTTAGTGCATTGCTTAAAGTTCATACTCTGTTTTTCTGGTATTTTCCAAAACCTTTTGAAATGACGAACACCAACAACTACTTCTCTGCCGGTTCGTTAACAAAACGACCCACCTTGCTCAGAGATGAGTACCCTCAGTGGAAGATTCGAATGATTCACTTCTTCGAGGGCTCTGACAAATAAGCTCTTAACTACATCCACAACCCTCCTTTCGTTCATATGCTCTCTGTACCACGTGTACCTGCGACAGACGACACTCCATAGATTCATGCGCACGAGAAACCTAAGACAAAAGATAAATGGTCTGATCCTGACTGGGCGAAATACGAATTGGCACAGAAGGCAAAACGAATTCTGATAATGGCCATCCCCAATGACCTCTTCCAATCCCTAGATGCGTGTGAATCTGCATACGATCTATGGAAGGAACTGGAGAAACAATTCGAAGAAGGGGCTAAGACTCAGAAAAATCGCAGAGCCCAATGCATCAATGAATATTACTCGTTCAAAGCTTTGCCGACGGAGTCTCTGCAGTCAACTTATGACAGATTCAATTCTCTGATAAACAAGTGCAGCAAGTTTGGGATCCATAGAACTTCTGAAGAGAACAACGTTATGTTCTTAAAAAAGCCTCAACGAAGAATGGCTCCAACTGTCTATGTCCCTACAAACAAATCAAGACTTAGACACCTGGAGTCTATCAGATCTCTATGGAACTTTGGCAGCACAAGAACCCCAAATCGCCCAGGCAAAAACTCAAACTACTGGGCCTCTGGCACTCGTTGGGAAGACTACAGAGGCAAAAGAAAAGCCTAAGAAGGAGAAAGATATGGAGGAGAAGAAGGAGAAAAGGAAGAAAGTGGTGATTGTTGATAGTTCTAAGGATGAAGTGGTGGAAGAGGAAGAGGCAACTATGGCCTCGATAGCTAAATCTTTAGCTCTGTTGACGAAAGAGTTTGGTAGAGGAGGATACAAGAAGAAGGGTTATGAACGAGATAGAAGGGATGACAGAGGAGAGAAGTATGAGTCAAGGAACCAAGGAAGAGATGGTTCAAATGACAAAGGTGAAAGAGGTGGTGACCGACAGAAGTCAGACGACAAAGATGGCAACGCTCTACAGAACCAAGGGTGTTTCAACTGTGGCAAGCCAGGCCACTATGCGGCAGACTGCAGGAGCAAACCAAACCGCCCTCAGAGGGATTCTGCTTTCTACAAAAAGAAAGCGGAATATTATGCTCAGAAGTCACTAATGGTGAATCAAGAGAACTGGCTGTCAGACGAATCATCTGATGAAGGCGACAAGAACGCCTTGTTCTGTGGGATGGCAGAGGTCAGCTCATCCGACTCTGATAGTGAGGTATCCACTTCTGACTCTTATTCTAATCAAGCAGAAGCTGATTTGCTTAAACTAACTGTTGAATACACTGAACATAAAAAGACTTGTGAGAGTGTTCAAAAGAAACTTTCATTCTTTGAGAGAGAAACAGGACTTCTCACTCAAGAAAAGGCAAAAATTTCTCAAGAAAAGGAAGAGATTGAAACAAATGGGAACAAACATCTAAATCCTTTAAAAGAAAAGATTACAGAACTTAACTCTACCTTAAAAGCTAAATCTAAAGAACTTGTGGACGTTGAGAGCGACAGAATGAATATTCTTGCTCTTAAACATTATTTTCAAAAGGAAAGAGAATTTCTTCATCAAGACCTACTCAGAAGAGACCTTTTAATGAAAAAATATCAAGATGCACAGATGGTTTATGAAAAGATAAATACACAAATAGGGAGACGGGGAATTGGCTTCTGTGATATAGACCCATACACTGGAACCAAAAGAAACAAGTCTCTGTCGTCTCTATTTTGTATAGGAGATACACGAAAACCTGGATTTCCAAACTTACTCTCTGCTAGCAAAAGGCGAAAAGTTTCAGGGGAACCTCACCAGAGGAAACCTCTGAAGATGATAAATGTGTGGTTTGAAAACACAGATCTATCCTTTTCAGTCTCTGTCAAAAGAGATTCCAAACCTAAGAAATATCTGAAAACTCCAGATCAGATAGGAATCTTCAAGTTTGGTGACCCCAAGACTCAGACACAGGTTGCTTTTGTCTACATGATAGATTCTGAAAAGAAATTATCAGCAGAGGCACCTGAATACTTGCCTGCTTCTTCAGAAGAAAAATTGACAAACAATTCTGAAACTGAGTTAACGGAAATTAGCAAAAATAACTTTTATGAAAACCTCTGTGCATCCTCTGTTGATCAAAATCAGGAAATCTTGATAAATACTTCTGTTGTTTTAGAAGATAGTTCCAAAGAAAAGGAAGAAAGCGAGTATGGCACATGCTCTGAAAATCTAGCCTCTGTCGACATAGATCTTAATGACTCAACCTCTGTATATGAGGACGACTTATCCTCTGACAACTCTGAGACTGATTCAATTGAATCAGAAATAGTTCCTTGTGAAGCAGAGGGATTTAAACTTCCCTCTGGAGTTCTTAACAGAACATCACTCCTAATGAGAAAATCACAAGTGTTCCTATTTGCCCTGATTTTATGGACATGTGTATACAAGCCAAAACCTCTCTTGAGCTTGAGAAAATCAAACAACAAAAGGAAATATCTCCTCAAAGTTCAACAAGTTAAAAGTTTTCAAAACCCTTAAGGCCTTTTAAAGAAAAACTAACTTGGCAACAAAAGGGTAAGTGGGTTGAAAATAACAAGTCTTTTACTTCTGTGACAGTGAAACCTGCAGAAGTTCACCACCGAAGGAAGGGTCCACAGAAGACTACTCCAACCAGAGAATTTTCAAAAGAACAATCTAGTCAGCATAGGTCTCTTTGTAATAAGAAGTCTAGTGCTAGGGTAAATTGTAAAAATAAAGCCTTTGTACCCTGTTTTAATGTTTTCAATGAAAAGTTCAAGAAAATCTCTTTGCACATTCATTATTGTCATTGCTTTGATCTCATGTATAAATTGAACCAACATTTCTCAAGTCCTCACTGTTTCCTCTCTTTGCCCAAAAAGAATGCTAAATTCAAGGGAAAGAAGAAACAAAATGGTTTTTCAACAGAAGCTAAAACCAAACCCAAGGATGCTAAGGCAACCTTGAAGACCTCTGACAAAAAGGGACCCATTTGGATATGGTTACCTAAAAATCTCTGATTGTTTTGCAGAAGCAGTATGTGCCAATCTGGTACCTTGACTCCAGGTGCTCGCGGCACATGACTGGCGACAGAGGTCTACTATCCTCCTATAAAGATAAACTCGACGCAGGATCAGTAACCTTTGGCGACAACAAGAAGGGATACATTAAAGGCTATGGATTCATCAAGAAGGAAAACATAACCGTATGCAAAGTTGCATATGCGGATGGCCTTAAACACAACCTACTCAGTGTTAGCCAACTTTGTGATACTGGTTTCGATGTCACGTTCAAAAGAACCTTCTGTTCTCTGCAAGGTGAGGACACAGGAGTCGAACTTCTGCGGGCTGAACGAAAAGGCGATTTATACCTCATGAACTTTAGCGCCAAGAACAAGAAGGACAAGCTCTGCCTTGTTGCTTGTAAGAGTGAAGAAGCCTGGTTATGGCATAACAGGTTCAACCACTTAAAGTTTCACACTCTAGATAAACTTGTCAAACTTGATTTAGTCAAAGGTCTGCCAAACGTTAAATTCAGTAAAGATCATTTATGTTCTGCCTGTGAAATGGGTAAACTCAAAAGAGCTTCCCATAAAGGCAAGACTGATGTGTCTTGTCCAAGGCCTCTGTACATGCTCCATATAGACCTCTGTGGTCCAATAGCTATACAGAGCCTTGGTGGCAAGAAATACATACTTGTGTTGATTGATGAATACTCAAGATTTACATGGGTAGAATTTGTCAGAAAGAAATCAGATGTTCCAACCATCCTGATAAACCTAATGAAAATAATCCAAGTTCTGTATTAGTTCAGGGTACAAAAGTTGATAAGCGACAACGACACAGAATTCAAAAACTCTGTCATTGAAGCTTATCTCACAGAAGAAGGCATATCTCAGAACTTCTCTGCCGCACGCACCCCACAACAGAATGGCGTGGTTGAACGAAAGAACTGCACGCTAGTGGAGGCTGCAAGAACGATGCTGACAGCATCTGGATTACCAACATCTTTCTGGGCAGAAGCTATTTCTACCGCATGCTACACCCAAAATCGATCAACCATAGTAAAGAGGCACATCCAAACACCATATCAATTGATCAACAAAAGGCGACCAAACATCAAGTTCTTCCATGTTTTTGGATGCAAGTGTTTTGTTCTTAATGATAGAGAAGCTAGAGGAAAGTTTGATGTAAAAGCAGATGAAGTGTAATAACCCAAAATAACATTGTGTTTTTAATAGAAGTTAGGAGTCATATTTGTCTATTTTGAAATTGTATGAGGGTAGAGAATGTAAATTAGGAAATAAATTCCCCTCCTAAAATCTGGTGCGCCGCTTTTGTAATGAGAGGAGGAAAAACATTTGGTTTTAGGGTTCTAGGTGTTGTGTGTGAACCTGCAACATCGAGAGAGAGGAGAGAAGAGAATGAAATGAAAAGTGGTGTGGGAGTGTATCATGCTGCTCGTCGAGAAAGGAAAGCAGAGAAGGAAAACATTTGGTACCGTGTGTGTGGGTGCTGCTCGACGAGGGATAGAGCTGCGAGAGAGAGAGGGCCGACGAGGGAAGAAGCTTCGAGAGAGAGAGGCTACCGGAGAGAGATAAAGACGACGAGAGAGAGAGATGGAGATACGAGAGAGATAGAGATTTTGAGAGAGAAGGAGCAGCGAGAAAGAGCTGGTGGTCGCCGGCGGTTTGCTGCTGCTGGTGGTCGCCGGCGGTTTGCTGCTGCTGGTGGTCGTCGGCGGTTTGCTGCTGCTGGTGGTCGTCGACGGTTTGCTGCTGGTGGTGGTCGCCGACGGTTGGCTGCCGGTAGTTGTCGTCGGCGGTGATGGCCGAGTTGGCAACAGTTTCCCGTTTCGTGAAGTTTAATCTGGTAAGTTAATATTGCCTCTATGCACTTTCTGTGAAGATAAGTTAGATAGATAAATTCCTAGTTTCTTCTTATATGATTGAGTTGTGTAATCGGAACAAGTATTGTTAATGGCATCCTCGAGGAATTAGACTGTTTACTTTTAATCGGAATCGTTGCCGAATCGTAAAAGCCGGAAGTTGATTTGCCGGAAGTTAAAAATACTCGTTTTCTAGTGAACCCGATTTACTCTTTTGTTTATTTTATTAGCATGTGGGCTTTGTAAGTTAAAACTGAAATTTGGTTGAGTCATGGGCCAGATTTATTAGATGGATCAAAAGCCCTCCTCGTGGGCCGTGGATGAATTAATTTATGGACCTGAACTCCATTTGTCTTTGGATTGGGAACTTAGTAATTGTTAATTCTATGAACCAGAATTTACTTAGTGATTGGGCCGATAATCATGTTTAGTCCTAAGTTTTGAAGTGGACTTTAAATTTAAATTAAGGCCCGGTAACATGAAGATTTATAAGATCCGGTATTTAGTTCTTGAACCAGTGAGTGAAGTCTAGAACACAAGTTTGGGTTAGAAAAGCAACCTATCAGCTTAGATAATTGAGGGTACATTCGGAAGTAAGCTGGAGTACAAATTATTAGATTTTAATATACATTTCCTATGAACTAGGTGTTCCACCTAGAGATCAGAAGTGAAAGTGAGAAGCTTTGGAGCGAGCAAGCCAGGTGAGTTTTTCTAACTAAATTATGTGATTTTACGTGTTTTCTGAGGAAAGTGATTATATGAAAATGCCCTGTTATTTTACATGACTTTTACGTAAATGAAAGCTTAATATTTTACTGATCAGGGTATGTTTATGAGCATGATTTATTTACAAGCTTTTACGAACGTTATTCCCATGAAAAGTATGTTCTACTGAAAAGATTGTTCAGCAAGATGAAACGAATTGTAAAGTGTATTATAAATCTCATGTTTTATGACTATGATGGTTTATGTGAATGCTATGTGGAGTCGGTCTGCACTGTGGGATCAGAGATAGATCCTTGGGTTCTGATGATCCCTTTGATATGTATGACAGACTGGTAGGTTGGAATCCGTTTCCTCCTATCCGGTAGAGGGGAGTCCGTGTGGGCTCCAGAAAGGGGAGTCTGCGTAGGCTCCGGGAAGGGGAGTCTGCGTAGGCTCCGGAAGAGGCGAGAAGGGAACCTACTGGGACCCCGATCGAAGAATGTTTATGTGATCCATTACACCGTGCAGTACCATGAATGATGTTTATGTGAAGGATGTGATCTGTTTTATAAATGATTTTTTTTACAATGTTGATGTACACTGCTTATGGAGGGAACTCACTAGGCCTCATGGTCTAACCCTCGCTTTTCAAAACTAAAACCTTTTCAGGTAAGTTAATAGTAGGAGGCTCAAGAAGTGAGCGAGCGCAGGATAGAGTACAGAAGCAGTTGAGACAGCGCATGCGCCACTTGTAGTAGTAGTTGTTCTCAGTTGTGTATAGGTTGTTTTCGCCAACCTTAGTTTATGTTTAATGTAACGTAATGTTGGGACCCAGTTTTTTTTATTGTAAGGAGTATGATTTATTGCTATGTTTGTCCTGTGGATTTTTGGGATGTTACAAATGGTATCAGAGCCATAGTTTAAGGGATTTAGGTGACCGGACTGGCCTAAACTTAAACTTGGGAGTAGAAAATCACAACTGAGAATCAGGAAATGCGTTAAGAGGGCACTAATGTAGACACAGGAAATGCGTTAGGAGGACACTATTATAGAGATAGGACTAATAGGGTACTGAGGACTGTCATGTAAGGTAAGTTTGAGATTTCACCTGGCCAGTGTAATTGCGAACTTACAGGTACATGTATGTGCTTAACCTACCTTATTAACCTACCTAGTGTTTATGTCGTGTTCCAGTACGTTAGAATGTCAACAAGATCCCTGAAGGGTAGACTGAGACCCCTTGTTGGGGAAGTTTCTTGAGAGGTCGCTTATGATGTGATGTATGTATACATCGTAGAGAAGGAATGTTGTATAGGAGGTTATGAGTCGTCTAGAGGTAGCTCTTCGTGGATTCAGAGAGGATGAATGTTTGAGTTTGAGTAGGGCTCCTGTTTCGGGAGAGTCCCAGTTCTAGAATTCATGGCATAGATCAGTCAGGATGGTAAGGAAAGATTGTGTCGAAATCTTGAAAGTGCCAATGGGGCTCTGACTTCTTAATCGAGCTTTTCGGTGGCAGGGTTAATGAAATAAGATGCCTATAGTGAAATGAAACCATGTAGAAGTGGGAAGTGAGATAGTTGTTCAAAATGAAATAATATGAAAGGGTTGAATAAGTGAGATGTGGAAAGCGTGTTCAGTAAGTTGTTGCATGACCGAGAGGACGACCATTGGTCGTAGATAAAGTGTCTAGAGTAAGCTGCGTGAGTAAAGCGGGTGACCCTGTTTGGGTGAGTAGCCTTCAATTGCAAGTAGAGTCTCATGCTTGGTGTCCATTTATGTAACATGAAATTTTCACGATTAAGTTAAAGGTGTAAATGTAAATTTTGATCAAAAATGAGTCAGCATGTGCAAAAGTATGTTTAAGGAAAAGGTGATTTCGCTCACATTGCACAAAGGAATTTCGAGCTTAACGATTTGCAAAGTATTTCATTTCTTGATAAGTTAAACTTTTGCAAAAGGTCAGGAAAATGGTTACCTGCATTCATTCATAACCAAAATGCTTATTGACCTATTGATATCATACAAATGAGTGTGAGAATCGACTGACTTACTTCGTGTCGGTAACTCTTTCAGAATTGTGTCATATGAAAAGATTTTCATTCAATATATCAATGTTGTAATAACATCGTTCGGATTGAGTAAGATTAAGGTTCACGGGAAGATGCATGTAAACGATTCTCGAATCGTTGTGCAGGGCATTGAAGTTATAAGAGTAATGGGGTCAAATGTACCAAAGATGTTTTCAAATGTTGTCTATTTAAAATGATAAAATGTACGAAATGATTTATCTATTACGTTGTCATGCATGAAGGCTATGAACTCACTAGGTCGTAGGATGTTGCATGTTAAGCTAAGGAAGAACTTCAAGAATGGAGAAGTGTCGGACAAATCAGGAAAGAATGTTGTAGCCTTAGTATTTGTGTTCAAGAGGAAAGGTGAACAGGGGTAGAGTCGGAAGTGGGTTATAGTGTCGGTTGTATGAGGGTTTGCACCCTTGTTCGGTAACTGGATGTACGGTTGTCAAGGGACGAGTGTGTCCGGAGGAAGGACTTGAAGCATTCAAGGTGATGGTTTTAGCGACTCGTTATGAGTAGTGTGGCGAGGAAGAATGACATGTCCATGGCATGGGAATGCGAGTTCGAGGTGAGCTTGTAATGTTGGTGGTATATGAGTAGGTTTCGAAAGGAGGGAGACGGATCGTAAAGTTGATTTTGATATGTTGGAAGGATTAGATTCCGTCAGGAACCCAGGTTAGAGAATAAGTTAAGAAAGTGATTACAGGTTGTCTGTTGTTGTAGAAGTCGACAGTTGTGTAAGGGGGCCGAGGCCGAAGGCTTGAACCAGAAGGTTGAAGGTTGATAGAACACCTGGTAGGGGTGATAAGAGTATGAGAAGTTATTGTGGCGAATAAGCATTTTATTTATGAGGTATGGAGGACGATGAGGTAGGTAACGCGAGCTAGCTAGAATGTTTATGGTTGAGCTAAGTGAGAACTCGTGAGTTATAGTTCAACAAGTTGGGAAAGGATTAAGTAGCGAGATAGACTCGGTTATGTATGCGAGAAAATATGAAGGAAAGTTTGGATTGTGTATGATTGACAGTGAGAGATTTGGTCTATAGTGTGATGTTATGAGCGAGGAAGGTACAGTTACGTAATGGCATAAATTGCCAAGTTGAATGTACCAGCTAGTGTCGTAGTGATGTGATGATAGAGAGAAAGAAAGCATCAAATAGAAGCATTTTGGGGTTTCGTGTGAGATGTATGATTGTTAACTAGAATGTTGGAGCACGTAGGTGTAAGTTGACGTGGTGGTATGTTTACGTTCGGGATGAAATGACAGAGTGATGGAGGGTGGTTACCCAATTGAGAAACCAAGTGTTATGATTGTAAGAGTGTTGGGAACTGAAGATTTGCTAAGTATGGTTAGTACTGCCAGAACAACGTTAGTACTGCCAGAACAACGTTAGTACTGCCAGAACAACGTTAGTACTGCCAGAACAACGATTAGTACTGCCAGAACAACAATACTACTGCCAGAACAACAATACTACTGCCAGAACAACAATACTACTGCCAGAGCAAGGTTAGTACTGCAAGTAAAAGTTAATATTGTTGGAACAATGTTAGTACTGCTTGTGCATAACGATGTTAATACTGTTGGTGATCATAATTATGGAATGCGAGAATGTTGGAGATAAAGATGGAATGATTGAAGATAAGCATGAAAGAATATTCTGAAGATCAATTTTTTTTTATAGTTATCTTGTAATTATTTAGTATAAATAGATGTTGATAGATAGCTATTCGTAAGAGATTGATCAGAATTCGTTTTCGTTTTAGTGAGAATTAACCTCAAGGTTTAGAACCCTATTTATAGAGAAGTAGAAGTCGTCTGGTTGAGCCTGTTCAACAAGATTGAGGTTTGGTTGTAAACTTGTGAGTTGAAGTATTGAATACAAACAGATTGTGTTTTCTGATTAGTTGTTCATCAAGTGTGTTTGAATTAAAGTTCTATTCCGCAAGATTCTTTAATTCTGATTTCTAAGTATAATTATTCTTGTTTGAAATCGATCCTGACAAGTGGTATCAGAGCTTGGTTTCTTAGAAATCTACAATCATTATGAACAACACAGTTGAATCAAACAGTACTCTTGTTTCAAAGGTTCCCATGCTCAGGCCTAATGAGTTTGACATGTGGAAGATTAGAATCAAGCAGTATATTTTGCTTACTGATTATTCCATCTGGGATATTATAGAGAATGGTCCATGTGCTGAAGGAAAAGTTGGACCAGATGGCAAAAGACCCCCTCCAAAGACTGATGCAGAAAGAAAGGTTAGACAAACAGAGATGAAAGCCTTAAGCACTCTGCTTTTGGCTATTCCCAATGAGTATCAGCACCAATTTCATCACTGCACTGATGCTCAGATTTTATGGAATGCATTGGAAAAGAGATTCACTGGTACCAAGAGCACCAAGAGGAACCAGAAGGCAATTCTTAAGCAACAATATGAAAATTTTACTTCTACAAAGAATGAGTCTATGACTCAAACTTTTGATAGATTTAATAAGTTGATTGGAGAATTGGCTACAGTTGGAGTTCGTATGGAGGCTGATGATGTAAACAGGAAGTTTCTAAGATCATTAGGTGAGGAATGGACAATGTATACTGTGTCTTTCAGACAGAATGACCAGTTAGAAGATAAAGAGCTTGATGATCTTTACAATGATCTTAGGGTATTTGAAGCAGAGGTTGAAGCCAAGAAGAAGCCCTCGGGATATGTGTATAATGCTGCACTCCTATCAGCATCAACTGATTCTACTGCTAACCCTGAATCAGTTAGTACTGCTGGTGGAGTCAATCAGGAGAAGGCCAATGATTCTGTACTAGAAGCTTTCTTTTCTAGTCATGTTAACTCCTCATTAATTAATGATGACTTAGAACAGATTAATGCTGATGATCTTGAGGAGATGGATATCAAGTGGCAGATGGCTATGCTTTCTATGAGGGTGAAGAAGTTTATAAAGAGAACTGGGAGAAACAACTTTTCCCAAAGAAGAGAAGATGGTGCTGGATTTGACAAGTCTAAGGTGGAATGCTACAAGTGTCATAAGATGGGACACTTTGCCAGAGAATGCAGAGGTGGAGTATCTCAAAACAACCATCAACAAGCTCAGACTGGAAACTTCAACCAGAACAGAAACTCTGTTCAAGCCCTTGTTTCTCAACAAGGAATGGGATTTGATTGGAGTGATCAAGCAGAAGAGGCAATTCAGAATCATGCACTCGTGGCAGAAGTCTCAGATCTTCCTACTGAGGTAAAATCTAATCTCTGTTCTCAAGCTTGTATAGACACTGTGAAAAGATATAGAGATCACAACCAGGGAATGTGTGATGACCTTAAGAGATTAGAAAAGGATAGAAGAGATTATGTAGTGATTGTTGAGAGGTTTGAAGAACAAATTAAGGCTTTTCAAGCCAATGAACTTCAACACTCATATGATACAAACTACTGGAAGTGGGAAAAGAATGGTCTGGAGTTCCAACTGAAAGATTCTAGGGAGGAATGTGAGAAATTAAAAGGAGAACTTGAGAAAGTAAAACTTGATGTTGAAAAGTTTTCATGTGCTTCTAAAGTCATGGACACCATAATAAATGCTCAAATCCACAGTAAGATGAAACAAGGCATAGGGTACAATGCCACACCCCCACCCTACAACAACACATACATCCCTCCTAGGTCAGATCTGTTAGAAACCATGGATAGGAAGGACTTACCTGAAGGATCTACTAAAGTAGATCCATTAGATGAAGTTGTTGTTGAGGATAAAACTGAAAAAGAAGAGTCTAAGAAAAGGAACAAGAATGTCAGTGGTGAGATCCCTTTAGAGAATTACATCAAGACTAATGAGGAAGGTGGAAGTCCCTGGGATAAGAACAATGAGATGAAAAGATCTGAAAAAGGAAAGGGAGTTCATTATACACAGACCACTGTTGTGAATTCCAATACTTGTGAACATTGTTTTTGCAAGAATTCTCAAAAGGATGAGCCCCAAAAACATGATAAAAAGAGGGGAAATCAAAGAAACTGGAATAATCAGTGGGCTCAAAAACAAGGAGTTGATCTGCAAAGGTTTAACAGACCAAAACCTTGTTTTATCTGTGGCAAATTGAATCACCTTGCCAAACACTGTTATTTCAATCCTATTAACCAAAGGATAAATTTTCAAAGAACTTTTCAAAAATCAAATGGTTATATGAAGCCTGTAAGAAACCATGTGGCTAAGAAACAAGCTAAATCCAAAAGCCACATGAGGAAAAAGACTGAAAAAGAATGTGTCCCAATGTGGGTTCCTAAAAGCACTAGTGTTAGTACTGCTGCCTCAGATAGTACTGCTGCTAGCAGTGTTAACACTGTTAGTACTTCTTCTAGAAGCAATACTGCTGCTAGCAGTGTTAGTACTGCTAACACTGTTAGTACTTCTTCTAGAAGCAATACTGCTGCTAGCATTGTTAGTACTGCTAACACTGTTAGTACTTCTTCTAAAGATAATACTGCTTCTAGTGTTTGTGCTGCTAGACCAATCATCTTGACAAAGTACTCTAGTACTGAAGTTCCTCAGGTTGAAAAACTTATCCAAACTGAATGTAAGTACTTTGATGAGCAAGGGAGACCCAAGACCACTTTGGCTTGGGTTCCCAATAAAAACTAATTGATTTATCTTATGTGCAGGGCAACCAACAGCTCAAGGGGAAGAGCATCTGGCATGTTGATAGTGGTTGCTCCAGGCACATGACAGGTAACATGGCCTGCCTCAAGAATTTCAAAAGAATTGATGGAGAACATGTTGCTTTCGGGAATAATCCTGCAGGAGGTAAGATAAGTGGTAAAGGTGATGTATCAAAAGGTAAGATGACATTTGAGGATGTTTACTATGTTGAGCAATTGAGATACAACCTGTTAAGTGTATCACAGGTCTGTGACAAGAAACATAGTATATTATTTACTGATTCTGAATGCATTATTCTTGCTCCTGGATTCAAAGTAGTTGATGAAAACATGATACTATTGAGAACTCCTAGAAAGGATAATGTGTATTGCTTAGATTTAGAAAGTGTTTCATCTGATTCATCCCTAAACTGTTTGGTTTCAAAAGCTTCAATGGATGAATCATCACTTTGGCACAGAAGGATGTGTCACATGAATTTTAAAACAATGAATAAACTTGTTAAACATAATCTTGTTAGGGGTTTACCATCAAAAGTTTATTCATGTGATGATCATTGTGTTGCTTGTCTCAAAGGCAAACAAAACAAAACTTCTCATAAGTCCAAAGAGATAAACACTATCTCAAATCCTCTTCAGTTGTTGCATATGGATCTGTTTGGCCCTACAAATGTCATGAGCATTGGCAAGAAGTCATACTGTTTAGTTATTATTGATGATTACTCTAGATTTACTTGGGTATATTTTCTGAGAACTAAAGATGAGACAAGTGGACTGATCAAATCTTTTATTCTTAGAATTGAAAACCAATCAAATCAAAAAGTGAAAGTCATTAGATCAGATAATGGGACTGAATTTAAAAACCTTGATCTAAACACCTTTTGTGAGGAAAAAGGAATTGAGAGACAATACAGTGCTCCTAGGACTCCATAACAGAATGGTGTTGCTGAGAGAAGGAATAGGACACTGATTGAGGCTGCTAGATCTCTGTTAGCTGATTCAAAATTACCCACTACTTTTTGGCCAGAAGCAGTTAATACTGCTTGTTATGTCCAAAACAGAGTTTTAGTAATAAAGCCTATAAACAAGACACCTTATGAGCTTTTTTCAGAAAAAGAAACCATTTATTGGATTTTTCAAACCATTTGGGTGTCCTTGTACAATTCTCAATACCAAATCTCACTTAGGTAAGTTTGATAGCAAAGCAGATGATGGTTTTCTTGTTGGTTACTCATCTCAAAGTAAGGCTTACAGAGTGTTTAATACCTCTTCTAGAATAATTGAAGAAAGTGACAATGTCAAATGCAATGAGAACACACCAAATCCTATTGGTTCAGGTCCTGATTGGCTATTTGACATTGATTCACTCACTAATTCTTTGGGTATCAGTAGTGATGTAAATGCAGGACAAAGGGATGCACCACCATCAGTTCACAGAATTCAGTCTGTGATATTTCCACTCCCTACCATTGATCCTGTTGACTTCTGTGAAAAAGAAAAGGAAGCTGAACCCATTCAGAATGAAGAAGAGAGAAGAATAGAGGAAAATCAGCCTTCAAGTCCAAATTCCAGAGAGTCTGAAGTGACTGAAGAAGCTGAAGAAAATCCAGACTTAAATGAGTCAAATCTGGATGTGATCTTACAAGAGGAATCTGGTCATCCATCAAGAACTCAGAAAAATCATCCTCCTGAGTTGGTAATTGGAGACATTGCTTCTCCCATGATGACTAGGAATCAAAGCAGACTTCAAGAGCTACAAGATCAGCAAAATACAGTTAATACTGTACTCACTTGCTTTCTATCCCAAATTGAGCCCAAAAAGGCTTATGATGCTATGAAAGATCCAAGTTGGATAGAAGCAATGCAAGAGGAGCTGCTACAGTTCAAACTACAGAATGTTTGGAACTTGGTGGACCTTCCAAAAGGTCATAGGGCAATTGGCACCAAGTGGATTTTCAGGAATAAGAAGGATGAGAGAGGAATTGTGATCAAGAACAAAGCCAGGCTGGTTGCACAAGGGTATACTCAGGAAGAGGGTATAGACTATGAGGAAGTCTTTGCTCTAGTTGCAAGGATTGAGGCAATTAGGTTGTTTCTAGCCTATGCCTCATATATGAAGTTCAAGGTCTACCAGATGGATGTAAAAAGTGCTTTTCTATATGGGACTATAGATGAAGAAGTGTATGTCTGTCAACCCCCTGGATTTGAGAATCCATTGTATCCTGACAGAGTGTACAAATTAAAGAAGGCACTTTATGGTCTACATCAAGCCCCAAGAGCATGGTATGACACCCTGTCTACCTATCTCTTGAAAAATGAATTTGAAAGAGGAATCATTGATAAGACCTTATTTATCAAAAGGAAAAAGAAGGACACCCTACTTGTTCAGATCTATGTGGATGACATTATCTTTGGATCCACAAATGATAACATGTGTAAAGACTTTGAGGAGTTAATGCATAAGAGCTTCAAGATGAGTTCCATGGGTGAACTTACTTTCTTCCTTGGGCTTCAGGTGAAACAGAAGAAGGATGGGATTTTCATATGCCAATCCAAATATGTGAAAGACATCCTGGATAAGTTTGGATTATCAGACTCAAAGCCAGCAAGCACACCAATGGAGACACACAAACAGATTAATGTTGATCTTGAGGGGGAGGATGTGGATGTCCATCATTACAGATCAATGATTGGATCACTCATGTATCTCACAGCCTCTAGACCAGATATTATGTTTCCAGTATGTGTATGTGCCAGATTTCAAGTTACACCAAAGCAATCACATCTTCATGCAGTCAATAGGATATTTAGATACCTAAGAGGGCAACCTAGATTAGGTCTCTGGTATCCTTATGAATCATCCTTTGATCTACTTGCATACTCAGATAGTGACTTGGGTGGAGCTAACATGGATAGGAAGTCTACTTCAGGTGGATGTCAGTTTTTGAGTGCAAGACTAGTATCCTGGCAGTGTAAGAAACAAACCACAGTGTCCTTATCTACAACAGAAGCTGAGTATATAGCTGCTGCAAGCTGCTGCTCTCAGGTTCTATGGATACAGAATCAGATGTTGGACTATGGGGTAACATTTCTTCACACTCCAATCTTCATTGACAACAACAGTGTTATTAGCATTGTTAACAATCCAGTCAAACACTCAAAAACAAAGCACATAGAGATCAGGTATCACTTTATTCGAGATTGTAATGAAAAGAAATTAATTCAAGTTGCTAAAGTTCATACCAATGACCAGTTTGCTGATCTATTCACAAAAGCTTTTGATGTGGGTAGATTCACTTTCTTGGTAACAAGTGTGGGCATGATCAACCTTGAATAAAGTCATGATTCTCAGTTTTTATACCTGTATTTCCTTCTATATTTGGTACTACTAACTCTTTTTCTCAGGATCTTCTGTATGACTCAGATTAACAAGTGCTGAAAAGTGCAAGCATAGTTACTACTGCCAGTGGATAGTTACTACTGCCAGTGCATAGTTACTACTGCCAGTGCATAGTTACTACTGCCAGTGCATAGTTACTACTGCCAGTGCATAGTTACTACTTCCAGTGCATAGTTACTACTGCCAGTACTTAGTTAATACTGCTTCGTACTTGATACTGCGTGTGTCGTTAATACTGCTTCATACTTAATACTGCATGTGTCATTAATATTGCTTTAAAAGAAAAATTAGGGCTACTACTGCTATAAATACCTCTTTCAGCCCGCCAAAGTTCATAACGTCTCTTTGAATTCTATTCATCTCTCTCTCTTTCTAACTATTCTCTCCCAAGAATCTCTGTTTTCTGTCAAGAATCCTCAGGTACAATAGAGTTTATCGACGAACACAACGAGATAGCCATGCTCCAGAAGCCAAAACAATCCGCAGGTTTTCACGACATTGTGGATTTCCTCAAGTCCACGCATATATCCTATGCCCTAACGATGACCCCGACAATCTACACAGAGCATCAGAAGCAGTTCTGGGAAAATGCCACCGTGGTATCTGAAGATGGGCAGAAAATCATCAAAACAAGGGTGTGTGACAAACCCTTGAATGTTACAGAGGAGATTATTCGCATCACTCTTCGATTGGATGATGCCTCAGGTATGACGTCTATTCCTAATGACGATCTATACTCAAATTTAACGAGAATGGGGTATGAAGGTCCCATTGGAATCTTTACGTTTTTCAAGTCTAAATTTTCTACACAATGGCGATTCTTTGTTCATACCTTAATGCATTGCATTTCAAAGAAAACTACTGGATGGAGTGAGTTTAGCAGTACCATTGCTTATGCCCTGGTCTGCTTGGCCACTGCCAGGAAGTTTAATTTTTCACAAATGATTTTCAATGATCTTGTGTCAAACCTGGAATCCAAAAAGCGTTTTTATATGTACCCAAGGTTTGTCCAAGCAGTGATTACTCAGGAATTGACGGATTTGCCTCAATTTACTGAGGTATATGTACCTAAACCCCCTAAAGGAAAGGTCTTCTCAAATATGAGAAGAACTTCCAGGTACTCGGAAGGAGTTGACACTCCATTGTTCTCTACAATGATGGGTGTGTCCCACACACAAGAAGGTATGGCATCAGGGTCAAGGCCCTCATTAGACCAACCCACTGATTGCCAAACCCCACCTTCAATCACCAAAGAAATTCCTCAGTCCATTCTTCAAAGACCCGCTCCTCACATAACCAAAAAGTTTACAAGAAGAAGGGTACACAAGGCTCCTTCCCTTGATGTACCTCCTACAAGCCCAAAGCCTTTAAGCCCTCTATTGGAGCATTCTCCATTAGAGAATATCGACAGGGAAACCACAGGGGTGTCTCCCAACCCCAAGAAGGTGCTCACTAAGGAGAAGGTTGAGCATGTGAGTAGCAAGGCTGCCACTACTTCTGCTAGCACAGAGAAGGACAGTGGTAACATACCTAAGACCTTCCTCACGGCAACTCAGAATGAGAAATCATTCAGAGGTCCCTGGTGCCAAGAAACCACGGGGGTAGGCAGTGCTTTTGCTAGGCAAAAGACTCCTACTAAAATTTCCAGTGATCATTTAAAGGAAGTAAAAACTCCTAAACAAGGTGAGGATAGATATACATATGAGGAATTGATGGAAACCATTGCCAATATCAACACAGATGTTGTAAGTCAGCAAAAGGAGATAGATGGACTCAAGAAAGTGGTCCTATATCAACAAACACAGCTTGAGAAGCATAAGAAGCTGATTACAAAGTTGATGCACAGGAAGAAGAAAGCTCAGTATGTTCTTAAAAGAAGAAACCCCAACAATGATGCTCCCAAAAAGGGGGAGTCAGAAGCTGAATTCAACATGGAGAGTGCACAGGAAAAGGGGGAGAATGAGTGTGTTGAAGAAATTGCAAAAGAAGCAGAAACTGATCATGCAGCAGAAAAGGTTAATGCTGCTGAAATTCAGAAAGAAGCAGAAACTGATCATGCAGCAGAAAAGGTTAATGCTGCTGAAATTCAGAAAGAAGCAGAAACTGAACCAACAGCAGAAACGGTTAATGCTGATGAAAGTCAACAAGCAGAAGCAGCAGAAACCATTCCAGAGGAAGCAGAAACAAAAGAAGCAGCAGAAACAAAGAATGCAGCAGAAACAAAAGAAGCAGCAGAAACCATGTCAGAAGCAGTATCTACAAAGGAAGAAGCAGCAGAAACAAAGGAAGCAACAGAAACTAAAAGCCTACTTTGGAAGAAGTTGAAGTTGCAGAGGCTTTGATTAAAGCCAAACATGACACTCCTAAAAAGCAAGAAGAAACTCTGGGTGAAAAGCTGGTGTCACTGAAAAGAGCAAGAACCAAGTCTATAGCTACCAAAAGGAAAGTTGTCAAGAAACCTAGGGTAGAACCAGTGGTAGAAGAAGAAAAAGAAGAGGATGTTCCAGAAAAGAAAGATGATACAAAGGTTGCTAAAGAAGAAGTAGCAACTCCATCAGGTCAACCAAGTAATGCTCAATGTGATATGTATATCACTATGGTTGATATTGATCCAATCAAAGTTGACCCATTATCTTCCATGCCTCCTGAGATCATCTTCTGGGATACCTTGGTAGATCAGAGAAAGGAGTACATTAGAGTCAAAAGAGCAGATGGGAAGTTTGAGGTCTGTTCTACATGGGGAAGACTTATCAGAATGTGCTCTAGATCTGACGTAGAGGAGATGTACAAGGTTGGAATGAAGCTGTATGTAAATATGCTGAATGAGAAAGGGATGTCTATCACCAAAATGGTTCTTGAATACCTGTGCCTAATGTTCAAACCAGAAGCAGTTCAGTATATGATAGAAAGAAATTTTCAAGCCATTACCAACTGGATGCTCATTGAAAAATGTGGAGTGTATGTCATCACACTAGACTATACATATCATGAGTATTATTTGGTGGATGTTGCATACAAGCACAGCATGAAAAGGTTGAATGGAATGCTACATGCTAAGTTGGCTTGCAACAAGGATTCTGAAATGGGAAGATACTTGGTGAGAAGGATTATCAATCAAAGCCTGGGTTTGAATCCTGATTTATGTGTTCATGATTAGGTTTTGGAAGCATCATCTGAAGAACTTGACTTCTCAACCTAAAAAGTCAAGTTAGGGGGAGATTGTTGGGAACTGAAGATTTGCTAAGTATGGTTAGTACTGCCAGAACAACGTTAGTACTGCCAGAACAACGTTTGTACTGCCAGAACAACGTTAGTACTGCCAGAACAACGATTAGTACTGCCAGAACAACGTTAGTACTGCCAGAACAACAATACTACTGCCAGAACAACAATACTACTGCCAGAACAACAATACTACTGCCAGAGCAAGGTTAGTACTGCAAGTAAAAGTTAATACTGCTGGAACAATGTTAGTACTGCTTGTGCATAACGATGTTAATACTGCTGGTGATCATAATTATGGAATGCGAGAATGTTGGAGATAAAGATGGAATGATTGAAGATAAGCATGAAAGAATATTCTGAAGATCAATTTTGTTTTGATAGTTATCTTGTAATTATTTAGTATAAATAGATGTTGATAGATAGCTATTCGTAAGAGATTGATCAGAATTCGTTTTCGTTTTAGTGAGAATTAACCTCAAGGTTTAGAACCCTATTTCTAGAGAAGTAGAAGTCGTCTTGTTGAGCCTGTTCAACAAGATTGAGGTTTGGTTGTAAACTTGTGAGTTGAAGTATTGAATACAAACAGATTGTGTTTTCTGATTAGTTGTTCACCAAGTGTGTTTGAATTAAAGTTCTATTCCGCAAGATTCTTTAATTCTGATGTCTAAGTATAATTATTCTTGTTTGGAATCGATCCTGACAAAGAGTCGCTTAGTAAGCATGTTTTTGGAATCACTAGAAGTTTAAAGGAAGATGAGAAATGGATCGGTCAGAATGTGTTATAGTAAACGCTAGAACTTTAAAGAACGTGAACTGTTTCGTATGTGAGAGGGAATGACCCTAGTGAGAGACAGTTAGAGATATGGTTAAAGTTTAACGAATGGCATGGTGATGTTTATGGGTCGGAATGGTAGTGTAAGCATTAATTGATTGGAAATGTCATGTTAGATGTATCAGCCTTGAATTGGTTGATTAAAATGTTATGGATTTGTTAAGTAATGACATTTATTTGTTATTACAAGATGTGTTGCAATTCTACAGAGATTCTTACTAAGAATTTATAAGGGAGAATCGATATGTTAAGGTGAGAAGTTGTTGATAGTGATGGAAGTAATCTTCAAATTATTTTGAAAATTGTGAATTGTTGGGTTACTCGGTGGGAGTTGGTAGTTAAGAAATCAGTTTTGACTGATGGATTTTGTGAATGTTAGCCTAACGAGATGTTGATGTTAAGTTATTATATATGATGATTTGTGGTGGATAGAAGGAAATGAATTGCACCTCAATTGAAGTTTATCTTTTGAAACAAGTTGATAATTATAATTGAAATGAGTTGGTCAAGTTAAAGCTGCTTGTGATAGAGAGAAGGAATGGTTTTATTTTGTGCGGTAAGGATCGGTGGTTATATCGCACTAGCCAAGAAAGGTAATTGAGTTTGGAAACTGTTAAAGTGGTCGTGAATCAGATAAGGAGAATTAGGGAGTCATAAGTATCGAAATCTTGTCAACCTTTGTTCACATGTTTTGAATATAAGAAGGATTACGAGAATTCATGGAAAGTGTTACTAAGATTAACGCACTGTTCGTTAAGGAATTTTTAAGGTAAACCTAAGTAAGAAAGCTGGGATGACTTTATTTATATCTATCTGATTTCATGGTCGTTGCGGTTAATCGAAAGAATTATAGAACCTGAGTTTCGTGGTGATTCCTGAAGTAATAGATCCGACTGGAAGATGAAAGATAAGATGATTGCATGTTACGGTTATAAGTAGACATTGTGAGTCTAATCAGAGTTGCGTAGCCAAGGCTTGAAAGTATGTTGTTATGGTTTTGTTATTAGGAAGATTTACTCCGAGAGTGAAATTTGAGTTTTGATAATCATTTACACCGGTTATTATTAGAGTGAATTCTGGGACGGAATTTTGTTAAGGGGGGAGATTGTAATAACCCAAAATAAGCATTGTGTTTTTAATAGAAGTTAGGAGTCATATTTGTCTATTTCGAAATTGTATGAGGGTAGAGAATGTAAATTAGGAAATAAATTCCCCTCCTAAAATCTGATGCGCCGCTTTTAATGAGAGGAGGAAAAACATTTGGTTTTAGGGTTCTAGGTGTTGTGTGTGAACCTGCAACATCGAGAGAGAGGAGAGAAGAGAATGAAATGAAAAGTGGTGTGGGAGTGTATCATGCTGCTCGTCGAGAAAGGAAAGCAGAGAAGGAAAACATTTGGTGCTGTGTGTGTGGGTGCTGCTCGACGAGGGATAGAGCTGCGAGAGAAAGAGGGCCGACGAGGGAAGAAGCTTCGAGAGAGAGAGGATGTCAGAGAGAGATAAAGACGACGAGAGAGAGAGATGGAGATACGAGAGAGATAGAGATTTCGAGAGAGAAGGAGCAGCGAGAAAGAGCTGGTGGTCGTCGGCGGTTTGCTGCTGCTGGTGGTCGCCGGCGGTTTGCTGCTGCTGCTGGTCGTCGGCGGTTTGCTGCTGCTGGTGGTCGTCAACGGTTTGCTGCTGGTGGTGGTCGCCGGCGGTTGGCTGCCGGTAGTGGTCGTCGGCGGTGATGGCCGAGTTGGCAACAGTTTCCCGTTTCGTGAAGTTTAATCTGGTAAGTTAATATTGCCTCTATGCACTTTCTGTGAAGATAAGTTAGATAGATAAATTCCTAGTTTCTTCTTATATGATTGAGTTGTGTAATCGGAACAAGTATTTGTAACATCCCGAATTTCCGTTGTATTATTTTGTGAATTATAAATTAACTTGGGGTTAAGTTGGAAATTGTTTAAAAGTGTTGATTTAATAGATTTCCAATTTGAGGGTTGTAGTGTCATTCTTTTAAAGATGAGGGTTCAATTGGTAAATAGCTTTATGACTCATGTGTATAGAAGGGTTGAGGTGTCAAACCCTTAGTCAATATAGGCTAAATGTGTGACTAAGTGTGGGAGTATGTGACTTGGTGTGTGTGTTACGGTTTGAGAAGAGAAACCGAGAGAGAGATTGAGATAGAGGAATTGAGCAAAGAGAAGGAGAAGGAATAGCAGAAATCATTCAATCTGTTGTTGGTTTGAAGAATCATAAGGTAAGCATTTCATTTAAATTCTTCATTTTAGTAGTAAAAGTGTTCTTAGAAATATTTTGATGGGTTTTGGGTAAATTGTGATGATTATAAGAATCTGAGTTTTAGGATATGTTAAGATAAGTGTATTAAACATATCTGCAAATTGGCATAAACAAACATAGAGTAAAACTGCAAATTCTGGGTTTAAAATTGAACAGAGTGGACTGAGACTTGGATGAACATCATCGAAGTCGCAACCTTGAGTTGCGACATTCATAGTTGTCGCAGTGGACAGTTGCGACTTGGTAGTGGAGTCGCAATAGACCGTTGCGACTTGGAGTTGGAGTCGCAACCGTTGATTGCGACTTGGTACTGTAGTCGCAACCGTGGACTGCGACTTGAGGTGGAATCGCAATGGTGAGTTGCGACTTGGGGTGGAATCGCAACAGTTGGTTGCGATTTGGAAATGGAATCGCAACAGTGGACTGCGACTTCAGTTCGTTGCGACTTGAGATGTAAATTTTAGAAATTAAGGATTCTCAGTTATAGATGGTTCTGTTTTGGAAAGTTAATATCAGTATATGTAAACTGAATAATACAGTAAGCTGTGGTAGTGAAAAAGGAGCCTTACGAGTTAAAAAGGACTAAAAGGAGTGATAACGCAGCAGGTGAGTTTATTCAACTCTCTTTAAAATTCAGTAATTAATATTGGATTAGACGTTTTATATGTATGCATGAATATGTTTTATATGGACTTGATTAAAATCCGAGATAAGCCAAGAGAGCAATTAAAAGTTGTGCTATGTTGATTTTCATGCTAAAACTTCTATGATGAGTTAGCTATAAAGTTGATGAGCTAATATTTATTATTATTCTTATATGCTAAGATGGATTATCTACTATATGCATTTTGTTATATGGTTATGAACTCTAAATATGATTTGAAGTTTTATTGAGATAAACTATAAAGATCCATCCATGAGTTCAAAAATATAGATTAACAACTGATATATATATTAACTCTCGTGTTAAATTACTATGAGGGGATAGTTAAGAAGTTGATGAACAGGAATTATTCATATTCCTTATAATGAGCAGGATTATCTGTTATATGCAATATGTTAGATGATTATGAACTCTAAGTGTGATTGAGAAGCCAAATTGAGATATATTATAAAGGCCTATCTATGAGTTCGAAAATATAAATAACTATTGAGATGATGATCCTCATATCAGATTTCAGAGAAGGGGTAATAAAGAGATTGAGATGTGGAGTAATAATATTCTTTATTTTATATATAGAATATATTCAGAGAAATGATACATCCTATGCTGGACGCATATAGTAGTATCGATTGTATTATATTATGTGATTATGTGCTTTTACTAAAATAGGCATCCGGTCACCGAGGGCACTTGGGTACAGTATGATGGGAACCGATTACTCGCCATAGACCAAAGGGGTGTAATTTTAGTAATTGGGTGAACCTCGAACCATCGTGAGTCCCGATTGAGTATCGTGATATTATAATCCCATTGGGACCATTGATGCAGAGGTGGAATGTGGAATAGGCAGATTTTGATTTGTAATTCCCATTTCGATTTAGGGAAGATCAGAGATTTCCATTATTATCGGGAAGATCGGAGATTTCCCAGTGATGAGAGGAAGATTAGAGATAGGCATAAAGTAATTTGTAATCTCTCCTTCTTGATTAAGAAATAGGCAGGTTTTGACTTGTAATTTCTTGTGTGTGATTATTGATTATGAATCTGGAACGATTCAGAGTTAGCTCTTATTTTGTTGTTACAATTAAATGAGTTAGTCGTAGGAATGGGAGTGGGGTAGATTCCCCGATTTGGAAAGGAGTTGTCGTACGGTAAGATGGGTGAGAACAGGTTTGAGTTATCTGTTCATGTTTTAATTATTAAATTTTATTTTGATTTGAGTATTCTCACTAGGCGAAAGCCTAATGTTTCAAGTTGAATCTTCTTACCAGGTACAAGCTCCGGGAAGTAGCGGGAACGAGAGAAGAGAACTTTTGGAGAGATTCAGACTTAGAGATAACAAAGGATCTAGTTATTCTTTGAAGTCCTTGGGACAGTTGTTTAGATAATTCGATTAATCTGATTATTATGAGGTGATTAGATCAATAAGTTATTTAAGTAATGTCAGTTGTATATAAAAACCTTACATTTGATCCTCAGGTTATATAAGTTTGAAAGTTTTGATCATAACTGGTGGAAATTTCAAGGTTTAAATTGACTCCATTTTTAGGGTGTTTCAGTATGGTATCAGAGCACTAGTTTAAGCGAACTAAGTATGCTGATGAGATACTTAGACTTAAGCCGAGACGTAGTAGGTTATGATATGTGAGATATGGGTAGAAGTGTTAAGACGGGATAGTCTTAGAGTTAACGGAAATACGTGAAATTAGTGCTATGACAATGATAATGGGAATTCTCCTGTATGATATGTTCACAATTACAATTAGCTACTGTTATTATGAATACATTGTTACACGAGCATGTCTATTTCTGAATTGTTACAATGACTAACGATCGGTAAAGTACGTTGTTGTATGTATGTAGGTGCATAATCATTTCGCATGGTTATCTCTATAAGTTATAGTAAAGTGATGGTGAATTTATCACCAAGGTCCTTTAAAGGACAGAGCAGTATATGATTGGGGTTTTGAAGGACAACCTGGAAATTGGTGGGACTCATGAAAGTCTGCCAAAGCAATCTTTAATAGGTGATTTGATAGGTGCAGAGATAGAGTATGAGATGATTGGTTAATACATAATTAGTATGACATGGTTGAGTATGGGAGCCATGAAATGCAGATGTAGCAATTATTATAAGGCCGAGAGGGCGATTTCGGGTCGAAAGTAAAGTGTCAATGATAAGTTATGTAAGTAAAACGATTGACCTTGTTTGAGTAAATAGCCTTCATTGCGAGTAAAATTTGTGCATGATGTTTTAGTGTGTGTTACATGAGTTTTCTTGATTTCAAATCAAATGCATAAATAACAGTTTTATTCAAGGATGAATTAGTATGTGCAAGTATTTATTTAAAGAAAAGGGTAATTTCAATTTCACTACCTAACGAAATTTTGGGGCTTAGCAACTTGCAAAATACTTCTTATTTTATATAAAAAGTTGTATGATAGTAAATAGGTCAAGAAAGTGTTGATCAATAAACTTTTTATAACCAACAAAGGTATTGATTTGATGATATCATATAAATGAGTGTGAGAAACGATTAGTTTGTTCTGTGACAATAAATTTTAAACTTTTGTCGTATGAAAAGATTTTCATTTAAGATATTACTGTTGTAACAATATTTTTGGATTGAGAAAGATTGAGTTTTACGGAAATTTGTAGACAAACGGTTTTGAGATCGTTGTGTAGTACATGGGAGTTATGAAAATGATTGGGGCGTGTGTGCTCACGTTGTTTCGAATGTTATTTATTTAAATGAGAAAAGTGTGGATTGAGTTATTTATTATATTATCATGCATGAAGGCTATGAACTCGCTAGATCGTAGAGTATTACGATTTAAGCTAAGAAAGAACTCCAAGATTGGAGAGGTGTGGGATAAACCTTGGGAGAAAGTTTGTGGTTTTGGTAATTATATTCAAATGAGAGATGAACAATGAGAAAGTCGAAAGTAAACTTTAGTAACATCAATACGAGGGTCCGTATCTTTGTTCGGTGATTAGTAATACAATTGCCGAGTGTCGGGCATGTCTGGAGGAAGAATTAGGTTCAGGGTTAAGGAAGTATTGAGATGTCAAGTTTTGACTTTGAAGGCGAGAGTTGTAAGGTGTACGAGGCCTTTTGTGTGTCACTGGGTGCGGTCTGAATGCGTTCCGCGTATGCCGTGCGGGTAGTAGCAAAACCGTGAGCGATACCGGTATGTTGTTATGCAGAAGGTATGCGCAAAGTGGATATTAGTGTGTGTGACACAATTGGGGGAATTTTGAGTTTGATTAATTATAACCTAAGTGAAAGTTATGTGGTCGAAGCATGTTTTTGGTATTTTGTGGTTGTATAATAAATTTTGTCGTGTTACATTTTGAAAGTGTGAAGGTTTTGAGAGTGATAAACTTTTCTTTTGAAGTCAATGGCCAAATTAAAGGATTAATAAGGTTAAGATCTTGAGTAAAGAGGAATTTTGGTTTACGTAACCGTGTGAGTGACATGTGTTTAATCAAGTGTTTGTTTTGGCCTTAAAGGCCTGGTTTATATTCAAATGAGTCTTTTGAATATTTGTCAGATTAATGATTCGAGATGGAGTATTGGATGTGTTGTATGCTTAACTGCATTGTATTTGAACCGGTGACAGTTTAAGTGTTGGTCATAGGTGTAAAGACTGTTTGATATTTTACTTAGTATCTTTGGAACTAATGAACCTGGGCAGATTATATACATTGTGGAGTATGAAAAGAGTTGCGTGTACTTGCAAATGATTTGATTTCATTGGGAAAGTAGCAATGAAGGGGTCGTAAGATTATCACATCTCGGAGCGTATGTTGCATAATGTGAGTTAGATGTATTTATTTGCAGGAGTTGATATTGATAAATAATCTTTAAATCCTTTGAGTAGATGACTCGGTTTTGGATTCAGTTAAGTCTTAAGAACTTTGAATCGATTTGATAAGCTTGGCGTAGGCTTGGGGTTGAACTTGCATAATCGGTATTGAAAATTTAAGTTTATATAACGTGAATGCATTGGTTATCCTTTTTGGGATCATGTATGAATGTTAAGTTTAAAAGTTGAAGGATCACCTTGTGGGATTGTTAGTACAGTGAAGGACTGTTGCTTTCAGATAAGTGTTTACTTACGATGTGGAAGTTTTATAAAAGACGAAATACTAGAGATGAACAAAGGGGGGTGTATAGATTGTGTTGATCTGTGAGGAATTGTACTTTGTCTATGCAACATATTGGAATCACAAAGAGCTAGTAAGAACGAATAAGTTCAAGATTAATTAGAAAATTGTGAGTGGTAGTTCAACTAAAGTTGGGGAGGAGATATTTAGTGGTATAGACCCGTGTATTTAGACGAGAAAATGGGATTGTAAAATTAAATATGTACGAATGACTATGAGAGACATGGTCTGTGGTAAATGTTATGGGTGGAGAATGTATGAACGAGTAGTGGCATTAATTGCCAAGATGCATGTGTCATCTAGTATGAGACGTGATATTAGAAAGAGGAAGTATCCGAATGGAAGTTTTGGGAATTCCGGTTGGAAAGTATTAATTGTTAATAAAAGTTGATAAAACATGTGGTTTGTAAGATAACTGGGTAATATGGCTTATATTGAAATAGAATGTCGGAGCAGTGGTGAGTGTTTATCCAAAGAAATTTGATGGTATGAGTTGCCAGTTAAGTTGTAATTTGAATCACTGGAAGTTTAATAAAGATGATGAGTATGTAGGTCAATGTGGTGTAGCGAAGGAAAGATTGTTAAGGAATATAAATTGCTCCTTATGTGTGAAAGAATTGTACGAGAAATTATTAGTTAAAGATCTAAGAATGGTAATAACTTCGATCGGTAATGTCATTTCAAAATAACTTGGTTGAATATTTGAAGTTAGAGATCTTGGTGAAATTGTTTAATTATGTTTTGTAAGGAGAAAATACTATCGGTATGTGGAAAGTTGGGGGAAAGAGACAGTTAAAACTTAAAAAAAAAATAGTATTCCATACTAACATGGGGAAACAAGGATAGAGAGATTGAATTTAAAAATGTAATTACATTGCAAAGTTCAATAAGAGTTATTACTTCTGATGTTCAATACTTTGGTGTGTGGTTGTATTGGGGTTGTACGATGAGATAGTGATGTAAGGGAGTAATAGCATTCTATATTGAAGAAATGTGTAAGTCATGGAAGTAATAATGGACTGCCGTGGTTGTTGAAGTATTTAATAGTAACATGTATGCTTAATTTATAGTGTACGTATTTAGGTAGTACATGTTAGTGATTTTTTGAGGCCTGGAGAGTGAGTTGTAATGATGATGCGGTGTGGAAGAACTAGAGGAAAATTTTCGGAAAGATCAGTTAGAAAGCTACGTAGTGGTAATGAGACAGCTATGTTGAAAGTACAGTGGAAACACCATAGAGGTACTAATGTAACTCTAGAGTCCAAAGAGAGTATGAGAAGTAGGTAGCATCATTTGTTTACCTAGCTTTGATTTCGGGGACGAAATCATTTTCAAGTTGGGGAGTATTGTAACATCCCGAATTTCCGTTGTATTATTTTGTGAATTATAAATTAACTTGGGGTTAAGTTGGAAATTGTTTAAAAGTGTTGATTTAATAGATTTCCAATTTGAGGGTTGTAGTGTCATTCTTTTAAAGATGAGGGTTGAATTGGTAAATAGCTTTATGACTCATGTGTATAGAAGGGTTGAGGTGTCAAACCCTTAGTCAATATAGGCTAAATGTGTGACTAAGTGTGGGAGTATGTGACTTGGTGTGTGTGTTACGGTTTGAGAAGAGAAACCGAGAGAGAGATTGAGATAGAGGAATTGAGCAAAGAGAAGGAGAAGGAATAGCATAAATCATTCAATCTGTTGTTGGTTTGAAGAATCATAAGGTAAGCATTTCATTTAAATTCTTCATTTTAGTAGTAAAAGTGTTCTTAGAAAGATTTTGATGGGTTTTGGGTAAATTGTGATGATTATAAGAATCTGAGTTTTAGGATATGTTAAGATAAGTGTATTAAACATATCTGCAAATTGGCATAAACAAACATAGAGTAAAACTGCAAATTCTGGGTTTAAAATTGAACAGAGTGGACTGAGACTTGGATGAACATCATCGAAGTCGCAACCTTGAGTTGCGACATTCATAGTTGTCGCAGTGGACAGTTGCGACTTGGTAGTGGAGTCGCAATAGACCGTTGCGACTTGGAGTTGGAGTCGCAACCGTTGATTGCGACTTGGTACTGTAGTCGCAACCGTGGACTGCGACTTGAGGTGGAATCGCAATGGTGAGTTGCGACTTGGGGTGGAATCGCAACAGTTGGTTGCGATTTGGAAATGGAATCGCAACAGTGGACTGCGACTTCAGTTCGTTGCGACTTGAGATGTAAATTTTAGAAATTAAGGATTCTCAGTTATAGATGGTTCTGTTTTGGAAAGTTAATATCAGTATATGTAAACTGAATAATACAGTAAGCTGTGGTAGTGAAAAAGGAGCCTTACGAGTTAAAAAGGACTAAAAGGAGTGATAACGCAGCAGGTGAGTTTATTCAACTCTCTTTAAAATTCAGTAATTAATATTGGATTAGACGTTTTATATGTATGCATGAATATGTTTTATATGGACTTGATTAAAATCCGAGATAAGCCAAGAGAGCAATTAAAAGTTGTGCTATGTTGATTTTCATGCTAAAACTTCTATGATGAGTTAGCTATAAAGTTGATGAGCTAATATTTATTATTATTCTTATATGCTAAGATGGATTATCTACTATATGCATTTTGTTATATGGTTATGAACTCTAAATATGATTTGAAGTTTTATTGAGATAAACTATAAAGATCCATCCATGAGTTCAAAAATATAGATTAACAACTGATATATATATTAACTCTCGTGTTAAATTACTATGAGGGGATAGTTAAGAAGTTGATGAACAGGAATTATTCATATTCCTTATAATGAGCAGGATTATCTGTTATATGCAATATGTTAGATGATTATGAACTCTAAGTGTGATTGAGAAGCCAAATTGAGATATATTATAAAGGCCTATCTATGAGTTCGAAAATATAAATAACTATTGAGATGATGATCCTCATATCAGATTTCAGAGAAGGGGTAATAAAGAGATTGAGATGTGGAGTAATAATATTCTTTATTTTATATATAGAATATATTCAGAGAAATGATACATCCTATGTTGGACGCATATAGTAGTATCGATTGTATTATATTATGTGATTATGTGCTTTTACTAAAATAGGCATCCGGTCACCGAGGGCACTTGGGTACAGTATGATGGGAACCGATTACTCGCCATAGACCAAAGGGGTGTAATTTTAGTAATTGGGTGAACCTCGAACCATCGTGAGTCCCGATTGAGTATCGCGATATTATAATCCCATTGGGACCATTGATGCAGAGGTGGAATGTGGAATAGGCAGATTTTGATTTGTAATTCCCATTTCGATTTAGGGAAGATCAGAGATTTCCATTATTATCGGGAAGATCGGAGATTTCCCAGTGATGAGAGGAAGATTAGAGATAGGCATAAAGTAATTTGTAATCTCTCCTTCCTGATTAAGAAATAGGCAGGTTTTGACTTGTAATTTCTTGTGTGTGATTATTGATTATGAATCTGGAACGATTCAGAGTTAGCTCTTATTTTGTTGTTACAATTAAATGAGTTAGTCGTAGGAATGGGAGTGGGGTAGATTCCCCGATTTGGAAAGGAGTTGTCGTACGGTAAGATGGGTGAGAACAGGTTTGAGTTATCTGTTCATGTTTTAATTATTAAATTTTATTTTGATTTGAGTATTCTCACTAGGCGAAAGCCTAATGTTTCAAGTTGAATCTTCTTACCAGGTACAAGCTCCGGGAAGTAGCGGGAACGAGAGAAGAGAACTTTTGGAGAGATTCAGACTTAGAGATAACAAAGGATCTAGTTATTCTTTGAAGTCCTTGGGACAGTTGTTTAGATAATTCGATTAATCTGATTATTATGAGGTGATTAGATCAATAAGTTATTTAAGTAATGTCAGTTATATATAAAAACCTTACATTTGATCCTCAGGTTATATAAGTTTGAAAGTTTTGATCATAACTGGTGGAAATTTCAAGGTTTAAATTGACTCCGTTTTTAGGGTGTTTCAGTATTGTTAATGGCATCCTCGAGGAATTAGACTGTTTACTTTTAACCGGAATCGCTGCTGAATCGTAATCGCCGGAAGTTGATTTGCCGAAAGTTAAAAATACTCGTTTTCTAGTGAACCCGATTTACTCTTTTGTTTATTTTATTAGCACGTGGGCTTTGTAAGTTAAAACTGAAATTTGGTTTTGAGTCATGGGCCAGATTTATTAGATGGATCAAAAGCCCTCCTCGTGGGTCGTGGATGAATTAATTTATGGACCTGAACTCCATTTGTCTTTGGATTGGGAACTTAGTAATTGTTAATTCTATGAACCATAATTTACTTAGTGATTGGGCCGATAATCATGTTTAGTCCTAAGTTTTGAAGTGGACTTTAAATTTAAATTAAGGCCCGGTAACATGAAGATTTATAAGATCCGGTATTTAGTTCTTGAACTAGTGAGTGAAGTCTATAACACAAGTTTGGGTTAGAAAAGCAACCTATCAGCTTAGATAATTTAGGGTACATTCGGAAGTAAGCTGGAGTACAAATTATTAGATTTTAATATACATTTCCTATGAACTAGGTGTTCCACCTAGAGATCGGAAGTGAAAGTGAGAAGCTTTGGAGCGAGCAAGCCAGGTGAGTTTTTCTAACTAAATTACGTGATTTTACGTGTTTTCCGAGGAAAATGATTATATGAAAATGCCCTGTTATTTTACATGACTTTTACGTAAATGAAAGCTTAATATTTTACTGATCAGGGTATGTTTATGAGCATGATTTATTTACAAACTTTTACGAACGTTATTCCCATGAAAAAGTATGTTCTACTGAAACGATTTTTCAGCAAGATGAAACGAATTGTAAAGTGTATTATAAATCTCATGTTTTATGACTATGATGGTTTATGTGAATGCTATGTGGAGTCGGTCTGCACTGTGGGATCAGAGATAGATCATCGGGTTCTAATGATCCCTTGGATATGTATGACAGACTGGTAGGTTGGAATCCGTTTCCTCCTATTCGGTAGAGGGGAGTCCGTGTGGGCTCCGGAAAGGGGAGTCTGCGTAGGCTCCGGGAAGGGGAGTCTGCGTAGGCTCCGGAAGAGGCGAGAAGGGAACCTACTGGGACCCCGATCGAAGAATGTTTATGTGATCCATTACACCGTGCAGTACCATGAATGATGTTTATGTGAAGGATATGATATGTTTTATAAATGATTTTTTTTACAATGTTGATGTACACTGCTTATGGAGGGAACTCACTAGGCCTCATGGTCTAACCCTCGCTTTTCAAAACTAAAACTTTTTCAGGTAAGTTAATAGTAGGAGGCTCAAGAAGTGAGCGAGCGCAGGATAGAGTACAGAAGCAGTTGAGACAGCGCATGCGCCACTTGTAGTAGTAGTTGTTCTCAGTTGTGTATAGGTTGTTTCCGCCAACCTTAGTTTATGTTTAATGTAACGTAATGTTGGGACCCAGTTTTTTTTTATTGTAAAGAGTATGATTTATTGCTATGTTTGTCCTGTGGATTTTTGGGATGTTACATGAAGGCAAGTTCATTGGATACTCTACCACCTCAAAGACTTACAGAGTTTACCTTCTGCGGTCTCGAACCATTGTGGAAAGCATCAATGTCTCTTTTGACGATTCCTTTCAAAAGACTTCTGAACAAATCAGTTCAAAACTCGGTCTAAAGAAGGAATCCTCTGGCATCTCAAAGACAAGAGAAGCAGACCTAAATCTACTATTTGAAGAGATGTTCCACGATGATATTGATCCCTCTGCAGGAGCTGTCAGAGCCTCTGGAGAAACATCTTCTGCAAACCAGACTGAGTCAGGTATATCTCTAACTGGTCAATTAAATACTTCATCCTCTTCTGTGAATCATACAGATGCACGTGCTGAGGGGGAGCCAACAGAAGATGATACAACCAAAGATTCCACCACAGAGGCACTCGAAATACCAACTCCTGCTACAACAGAGGAACCAATACCAGAGGAAAATGAGGACTCAGTCTCTATCGCTTCAGAGGAATCTATTCCAGATCTAATCCCGATATCTACATAAGATGAAGAACCAAGCTCAAGCACAGAAGTACCGTCTACCACAGAGGTTGTACCAGAACAATCGTGTACAACCTCAGAAGCTCAACTTGACGATGCTAATGACCATCTTCCAAGGACAACAATGTGGACGATGAGCCATCCTCCAAGCCAAATCATTGGAGATCCTTCTGAGAAAGTAAAGACAAGATCGGCTACTGCTAACTTTTGTTTCTTTACAAACTTTATTAGTATGATCGAGCCTAAACGGATTTCTGAAGCCCTTGATGACCCAAACTGGGTAGATGTCATGCAAGAAGAACTTCTACAGTTTGAAAGAAACAAGGTATGGACCCTAGTTCCTCTGCCAAAAGGAAAACAGGCCATAGGAACTAAATGGGTCTTTAGAAATAAGAAGGATGAGGACGGGGTGGTTTGTTGATCCAAACCCTCAGTGATTTGATAATGACCCTCTCTTATATACTTAGTGAAAATTGTAAGTAAACAATATGTATTAGAGTTTCACTATCGCTGATAAGTACTAAGATCTTGCAGTACCACTGATAGGAACTCTCGCCCTTTAGATTAAACATTCAGCAAACACTGTTCACCATAATGCTCTGAGTCTGTTCAGTCCTTATGGTGATCGCTGATAAGTTAGTTATTTACTTATGATCCCTGAAGACAAGTTTCACGTCAACATAGGTTCTACGCTGAAGTCGAAGATCAAGCTCAAGAACCAGCGACAAGTCTCCTAATGAACTGATGCGGATCAACGAAGACTCAGATTTGTCCACTCAACGTGAAGTATCAAGTACAAGACTTCAGCTATCGCTGAACTTTATCATTCGCTGATAAACAATGATGAAGCGCTGAATCAACGAAAAGCTGATCATGAAGTCCTCCGTACAAAGTACTTTTGTCTTAACCACCCTTGCATGACTCCGTACGAGATGTCAGAAAAGAACCTCCTTATTGTCTGAAATCGTACAACCACTCTGATACTACACTGTTCATACATACGGCTACTAAGGTTGTCTACAAAGGTCAATGACATACAACCAATGAGCTGCTGCCACGTGTAAAGTGTATACTGCCATGCATTAAATGCATGCAGTATATAAGAAGAAGAACTCACTTCATTTTGAAGTAACTTGCTAACTCTGGTCAAGTTCATCTTCTTATCTTGAGATAGGTTATTATTAGTAATTTCTTTCTCTTTCTTAGTGCAAGAAACTTAGTGTTCCAACTTGTTTAGATTTAGGTTTATCCTTAATCTTGTTTCGCAACAAGCTGTAAATTGTTAATGATTTATCAATAAACAATTTAGAAAAGTAAAATCTGTGTGTTTGTATTCAACCCCCCTTCTACAAACTTGTATAACCCTTCGGGACCAACAAGTGGTATTAGAGCAGATTTGTTTAATCTCATAAACAAGATCTAATCTATACTAAGATTTCTCTTCCTTGCTATTTCTGAAAATGGCTACCAACACAAACACAAACTATATTGACAATGGTTCTCTTGCAAAACCCCCTAGATTCTCCAGAGATAATTTCAATATATGGAAAAATAGGATGATTCTCTTCTTAGAAGGTGTAGACCCTATTATGCCTTATTATCTTGAAAACGGCCCATATATCCCTGTAAGAATTGATGCTGCAGTTCCAGCCGCTGAGAATAGATCTGCTATTCCAGAAAGGCTGATTCCTAAAGAAATTCATATGTGGACTGACGAAGATAAGAAGAAAGTGGCTATCGACACCAAAGCCAGATCCATACTCTCCATGGCTCTTCCTGACGAAGTCTACCATTCCGTCATGAACCTGAAAGCTATGTGGGACACAATTTGTGTTCAGTATGAAGGTACTGCTGAAGTCCAGGACTCTCGAAAGATCAACCTGGTAAGACAGTATGAAAGCTTCATTTGTGGTAAGAATGAAACTCTCTCTGAAGTACACCAACGTTTTAACTATTTAATAATAGATCTGAAAACTGTTGGTAAGGAATATTCTAACTTTGAAGTGCTGACAAAGTTTTTAGAATGTTTACCTGAAAGCTGGGACAGTTATTCTATGTGTCTCAAGCTGTCAACGGATCTAAAATCAATGACCCTTTCTACCTTATATGGCACGATGCTAAATCATGAGCAATCGAGTCATCTTAAGAAGAATCTTGTAAAAGATTCCAAAAGCACCCTTGTTGCTTTAATCTCAGAGGAACCTTCCACTCAGCGACCCTCGGTCACTATCACTGAGTTGGAGAGTAACTCTGAAAGGTCATCAGATTCTGAATCTTCAGATGATGATGAATCTTTGGCTCTCCTCACTAAAAAGTTCAGGAGATTCGCCAAAAAGAAAATGTTCAGAAAGAATAAACCCCTTTCCATAACTGACAAGACAAGATCATCAGCTCCTGTTGATAAGGCTACTGCTACTTGTTTTAACTGCGAAAAGATAGGACATTTCGCTAACGAGTGTAGGTCAAAGAAAGTCTCTAGACCCTCAGCTTTTCCAAAGAAACCCTTTATTCCCAGGAATAAAGATGACAAATACGCCAAGCTGAAAGAAAAGTATGTGAAGCTGAAAAGCTTTAAGAAGAAAGGCAAAGGCCTGATGGCTAACTATGATTGGGCTGCTTCTGAAGAAGAAGAATCATCATCTGACTCTGAAGATGATGAAGCCAATCTCTGTCTTATGGCCAAGATTGAAGATGTGGAAGAAAGTTCAGACATTCCCTCCACTTCAACCTCTGCAATTCAGGTATCACCTTCCTTCTTTACCAATATTGCAAATATTGATGAAGCTGATAGTCTTCGAAAGATCGATCTCTTGACTAGAAGTTTATATGAAGCCATGAATGGCAAAATGATTGTTGAAAATCAAAACCTTGATCTCGCTGAACAGCTTAAAAACTGTCACCTTCAAATAGAAAACCTTTCTAAAATTGAAGAAGATTTTAAAGATCAAGTTCACCTAAATCAGCTAGTCAAAATCGAGCGCGAAGAAGCTATCGCTGCATTAAGAGCTGAAAAAGCTACTGTTGATGGATGGTATAATTCCTCAACAAAGATCACTGAGATAATTAAGTCTCAGATTCCCCTGAGTGATAAACGTGGTCTTGGTTACAAAGCTGATCTTCTAGAACCAACCATTGATCGTTCCATACTCTTATTTGGAACTTTCGTATCCGCAGTCGCTGACACTTCATTCTCTCAGTGTTCCTCTTCCAGACCGCCTATCCCTGATGAAATTTCTACCTCTTCAAAAGGTAAAGAGAAAATGGTTTATTCAAAACCTACCTTTGTCTTTATAGATAAAGGTAAAGGAATTGCTTTTAACCAAAATCCTCAGAAGGGTACCTTAGTACCTAAGCTGAATGCTTCTAAAGCTTTAGTGATTCATCCCTCTGGATCAAGGAATCAGATCTCTGGATCTACTCAGCGTGGATCTATTCAGCGATCTACTCCTAGACTCAGAGTGGATGTCCTTGGTAAGAAATCCGAAGAACTGAATGTTCCTCCCATTTCTAAAGCCAATAGCTTATTTGGTGATGGTCCTTCTAATTCAAAATCAAAAGCTCAACATTCAAATGGTCCTAGAACTACTTTTAGTTATAGGAAATGTTATCATTGTGGACTTACTTATCATATTGCTAGTAAGTGCCCCACAGCCACCAAAGCTGAAAAGATAGCTAAGGTGAAGATCATTGCCCCCAAGGCAAAGAAGACCACTGAGGTTAACAAATTAACCAAAGTGAAGTCTGACAAAGTTGAATCTTCAAATGCTGCGAAGACTGCTGAACCTTCCATTCCAACTTCTTCCACTGACAAACGTGTACACATGGTTAAGTGGGTACCCAAGAAAAACTAATCTTCCTTTGTAATGCAGGTTAAGAAGGGTATCTGGTATCTTGATAGCGGATGCTCTAGACACGTGACTGGAAAGAAAAGCCTGCTCGCTGAATACAAGGAAGAGAAGGGTCCCTCTGTAACTTTTGGTGGAAATGGAAAAGGACATACCCGAGGGTTTGGTGTACTCTCAAATGGTACAACAACCTTCAGAAGAGTCGCATATGTTGAAGGGCTAGAGCATAATCTTCTAAGCATCAGTCAGCTTTGCGACAAGAATAACAAAGTAATCTTTACCAAGGAATCCTGCTTTGTCACTGACAAATAGGAGAAGATAGCTCTCAGCGGTTATCGTTTGGAAAATGTTTATGTAATAAACATGGACTCAACAACCACTGAGAACTCCTGTTTCTTCTCAAAAGCCTCATCTGATGTCAACTGGCTATGGCATAAGAGGCTCTCTCATCTGAATTTCAAGACACTGAATACTCTCTCTTCAAAAGAGTTAGTCACTGGTCTACCTCAACACTCATACGCCAAAGAGTCTTTATGTTCAGCATGTGAGAAAGGGAAGCAGACCAAAGCAAGCTTTAAGTCAAAGCAAGTCTCCTCAGTGTCATCTCCTCTACAACTTCTCCATATGGATTTGTTTGGCCCTGTTAACAAATAATCCATCGCTAGAAAGAAATATACGCTGGTCATAGTTGATGAATTCTCTCGATATACATGGGTTATGTTTCTCCGTTCTAAGAATGACACCCCTGAAGAACTCATCACCTTTGTTCGGAAGATGGAAACCCTGAACAACTTGACCGTTCGCTCAATAAGGAGTGATCATGGGACTGAATTTAAAAACAGTTCTCTTGATTCCTTCTTTGAGAGCAAGGGTATTTCTCACAACTTTTCATCAGTGAGAACACCACAACAAAACGGAGTCGCTGAAAGAAGAAATAGAACAATTATTGAAGTTGCACGTTCAATTCTCAGCGATTCTCACCTGCCTACTCAGTTTTGGGCAGAAGCTGTCAACACTGCTTGTTTTACGCAAAACAGGTCGCTGATAGTCAAAAGATTCAATAAGACAGCCTATGAACTTTTTCATGGGAGAAAGCCTTCAATTAGCTTTCTTCACATCTTTGGATGTCAGTGTTTCATACTGAATAACAGAGATGCCCTTGGAAAGTTTGATCCTAAGGCTGATGATGGAATCTTTCTTGGATATTCTTTAATCTCCAAAGCCTTCAGAGTCTTCAATCGTAGAAGACAAACTGTAGAAGAAACTATTCACGTCATGTTTGACGAATCCCGTTCAGCGAAATCTAAACCGTCCGCTGATACTGAAGAACTGAACAATGGATGTTTTCTCATCTTGGTGATTCAGAAGATATTCCCACTCCTCATACTCATACAGTTGAAGATGATAGTCCTACTATCATTCCAAATATGCAGAATAGTGAAGCTGAAACATCATGGGTCTCAGCGGTTCCTTTAAACACTATACCTGCTTCTGAACCAAATGTCTCAAACATTCCATCTTCTTCTCAGCAATCAGTGAATGAAATGACATCTGCACCTATTCCTCTCTTGGCTGAAACTCCAGAAGTTGCTGAAGCCTCATCTTCAGCTCCTCTAGTTCAGGTTGAGTCAGCGACTTATGCTCCGGCTCAGCGATGGACTGTAAGTCACCCAATTGATCAAATTCTTGGTGATCCAAACGCTGGTGTTCAGACTCGATGAAGTGCAAGTAATATTTGTTTATTTGTTAACTTTATTTCTCTGATTGAACCAAAGAAAATAGATGATGCCCTCAAGGATCCAAACTGGGTCAGCGCCATGCAAGAAGAGCTGACTGAATTCGAAAGAAACAAAGTTTGGAAACTTGTTCGAAGACCAACTGACAAAACAGTGATAGGCACTAAATGGGTCTATCGAAACAAGTTGGACGAACATGGAACTGTAACCCGCAACAAGGCTCGTCTTGTTGCTCAGGGATACAGACAAGAGGAAGGCATAGATTACGACGAAACATTTGCTCCAGTAGCAAGACTATAATCTATTCGTCTATTCTTAGCATACGCTGTACATAAAGACTTCAAAGTATATCAGATGGATGTTAAGTCAGCGTTTCTAAATGGAAAGCTGAATGAAGAAGTCTATGTGGAACAACCTCCAGGATTCTCAGATCCTAAGCGTCCAGGTTATGTTTATAAACTGGATAAGGCACTGTATGGCTTAAAGCAAGCTCCACGTGCATGGTATGACACTCTCTCTACTTATCTCCATATTGAAAAATTTGAGCGAGGTAAAATCGACAAAACTCTATTTTTCAGAATAGTAAAAGGTCATATCATTCTTGTTCAAATATATGTTGATGACATTATATTTGGTTCTACTAACCCTGATCTTTGTACTCGTTTCGCTGATAGAATGAAAGATGAGTATAAAATGAGCATGATGGGTGAACTAACATATTTCCTTGGTCTTCAGATAAAGCAAAATGAAAAAGGAACTTTCATTAATCAGGGAAAGTATGTTAAAGATATGCTGAAGAAATTCGATTTAACTCAGAGTTCAGATATGAAAACCCCTATGGCACCACCGCTGACACTAGATAAGGATACTAATGGTATTCCTGTTAATGTCACGCTGTACCGTGGGATGATCGGCTCTCTCTTGTATCTTACAGCTAGCCGACCCGATATTATGTACGCAACCTGTTTGTGTGCACGATATCAAGCTGAACCTAAGGAATCTCATATGATCGCTGTAAAGCGAATTTTTCGATACCTTAAGGGTACTGCAAATCTAGGTCTTTGGTATCCCAAAGATTCAGGATTTGATCTAATCGCCTATTCAGATAGTGATTTTACAGGTTGCAAAATGGATATGAAAAGCACCACAGGAGGATGTCAGCTCCTGGGTGGAAAGCTGGTGAGTTGGACAAGTAAAAAGCAAAACTCAGTGTCCACCTCCACAGCTGAAGCTGAATATGTAGCCGCTGGAAGCTATTGTTCTCAGGTCTTGTCGATGAGAAATCAACTACTAGACTATGACCTTCAGTTCTCAAAAATTCCAATCTATTGCGACAGCACAAGTGCCATCGCTATAGCCAACAATCCAGTGCTACACTCAAAGACAAAACACATCGAAATCGGGTATCATTTTATTAGAGATCACGTGATGAATGGTGATATAGAACTTCACTTTATCCCAACTGATTATCAGTTAGCTGATCTGTTCACCAAACCTCTTGATGAGACAAGATTCAACTTTCTCATCAGCGAGTTTGGAATGCTGAACTTTGAAGAGTAAAATCTTCAGCGGTTCACATTTGATCAACGATACTATTGTACAAACTTGTATAGCTCTCGGGAAAAATGAACTTGTATAACCTATTCTATCATCTTCTCTCTGAATAAAATTGATTCGCTGATATCAAGGTATGTTTTTCTCTCTCTGACAATCGCATGTAAATGTAAGATTTCAAAACAAATCGCATCGCTGAATATCTCTTCCTTAATCAGCGATACTTTGAAATTTCTAAAACCAACACTGATATTTCTATTCAGTGCTTCATGTTTTCAAAAGTGTCCCTGAGCTTTCAAAACCTCAGAGACATCCTAAGAATATGAAAGGACAGTTGTGACGTCATTGCAACGGATAAGCCCTGACACGTTCTTTATCTGACACACGTTTGTACGTTTCGTCTACCGTCCAATCAAATGCAAACACGTGTCTGTGTCATGATGAAAATCTTTTCCCGCTCAAGATTTTCACTTTCTAATCTCACTATATAAACACATTCTTGGTTTAAATTTTTCCTTTACGCGAACAACTTCTCCTCCAAGCAAAAAATATTTACTGTTGCATTTCGAACTATCAAATTTTCCAGAACAACTGTTCATCTCCTTCATCAACATCAAAGGTTAATATGTTCTTATTATTTACCTGTTGTGTATAACTTGTTAATGATCTTCTCATTGTTTTTACAAGATCAAACAAAAGAACTTTTTAAAATGAAATCATTTCTTTCATGGTTTTATGAACACAACCTTTCATGGTTGTTCTTCAAGTTTAAATGCAAAATCTTAAACTTGTTCTTCATACGTTTTTCCAGAATCCTAATTCTCAAAAAGGAAACTGGAAAACAAGACTTTTAATGGGTTTGTTTTTATTTTTCAAAACCAAGAAAAACCCTAATCTTCATTAAGACATTTTTGTCTGAATGAAATGGACAAAATTCGAACCATCTTATTGGAAAATCTTTCCACATTAAGATTATTCTTATTTGTTAAAACTTTGGTTGAACTGATAATACAGAAATGGCATTTGCTGACATTTCTACTGCTGAAAACATTGATGTTGCTGCTGCCGCTGAGGAATTGGAAATCACCAAAGCTCCTCAGGTCAAGTTCACTCTTGAAGAACTTGATTGGAAAAAGTCAAATAACCTCTATGCGCTTTTTGAGTTTCCTCCTCGAAAGCAAGTCACACATCTGAATGATGCTGTGAGTTTCCTGAAAAACTGTTGCCTCTCGACAGCCCTGACAATAACACCTCCTGCACATCAGCTACTGCTTTTTCAGTTCTGGTATTCTGCCAGACACTCTCAGCTACCATCAGCCAAAGACCCTTCAAAGACAATTGATTGCATCCTCTGTGATACTGATTATGGCACAATAAAAATTACCCCTTCCATTATCCGCAAAGCCCTCAGCCTTCCCATCGCCACAAAAGAAAAACCTTTTGTTCCTCTCCCTGACCACAAGAAACATTCTGACAGGGAAGCCATCGTTGCATTCTTTGATGCAATGGGCTACATATGGGAAACTGGGAGGGACAAGAAGCCCGAGAAGAAACTGACCCTCATCAAGAAATCGAAAATGCCCAGCGAGATGAACTTCATCTTCGCTCATTTAATCAGCTGCATGACTACAAAGACCGACTTCTCTGACCAAGCCGCTCAACCTCAGCAAGCAATAGGATATGCATTGCTGAAAGGTCTACATATAGACTGGGCATCGATAATCTACGATGACCTTGTACTCCGAGTAGACTCTGCCACTGACCGACCACCATGGGTTCCCTACCCAAGATTCATCAGCGCCGTCTTCCAAACAGGCCTGAAGGACAGCTACCCACAAGAGGGTGACCTGAAACTCTCTCAGGTTGGCCCTAAAGTCCTCGACTTCAAGCCAGTGGAAAACGAGGTACGTCTCTCTACACTCTTGACTCTTCTCAATCCTACTTCTTCTATTTCTGTGGCTACTTCAGCGACAATACCCCTCGCTGATACCCAGGACACAAAATCCATTCCTTCTCTTAAAAGGAAACACTCCTCTACCCAACTTAGTTCCAAAAGAACTAAGAAAACCAAGGAGCAACCCCAACAATCTCTTGATGAAGACTCCTCAGCTCATCTTGAAGAGCTGAAGGAAAGTTCAGTGGTACGCTCTGCCACAGCTGAACAAGCCACCCATTCAATCCCAGCTTCAGCGTCTCTAAACGTTGAAGTTATAAACTTGGAATCTACCCAACCTCCTCCAGTTTCTCAAAAGACTGAAGAAGTAATTCTCAGCGGATCCAACGCTGAAACCGGCACCCAACCAACATTCTCAACGTTCGCTTCTCTCTCCTCTCCATTGGTCTCAAATTCACCCGTCATTCCTCCAGAAGCTAAAGCTAATACTTTTCAAGGAATGATAGATGCAGGACCTGCAGAACTGACCATGTGTACACACACTCTCACTGATGACATGGAACTCTTTTCAGGACACCGAAGTTTTGACGACTTCACCAATCCTCCTGCAGGTATACACCAACCCATATACACTGTAACTAAACCCGAAACTTCTGAGCTTTCCTTTGTTCACAAGTACTTATCTGTTACAGGTCCTAATTTGGGAGACATCAACGCTTCTCTGAATAAACTGGATACGAAGCTGACAGGTCTCACCACTACTCTCTTAGACAACTCTTCAGCTGTAACAAACGCTGGAGAGAATCTCAACAAGCTAACAACAGTGGTGGAACAGAAAGCCTCCAAAGCTGACTTGGAGAAGATTGATCACACTCTCAGCAACTTTGCCAAAGTTCTCGTTGACATCTACACAGACTACACCTCTCTCAAAAATTCAGTTCAATCCATGTCCAGCGAGTTTACAACGCTGAAGACATCGGTTGGAACACTCGAGGGAGATATGACTGTTGTGAAGACTGACGTTAGCTCTTTGAAGACTGACGTGAGTTCAATCAAGACTGACGTTGGTTCTATGAAGACCATGATGCAGCAGATCCTGAATCAGATGATCGCCCCTGCCCCTGCACCTGAGCACTTTACTACGGCTGATCGTGCTGAACTCTTGAAGATCAGTCCTGCTATTTCTGGCCTCGAAGGCAGAATAGCAGCGATTGAAGATTATATGGGGATCCCTGGCCAAGAAGACAGGGAACCTCAAACAACTGTTGAGTCATCGCATTCCTCCCCCATTCATCATGAGGAAGGGGGGGAGAAGAACTCTAAAGACCTTCCCCAAGATGAATCTATCGAGGGGGAGAAGACTGAAGACCTTACCCTTACTGAAGAGGGTGAGAAGATAACTGAAACTGTTGCTGAACCTCAGGGAGATGAAAACCCTGAGGGAACCGAGAAGCTTACCTCTATATCTGAGGGTGAGCAACTCGAAGAAGATGCTGAAGAAACTGAATCTGAATCTGAAGACGATGAAGCCGTCGACTTATCTGACGATAAACCATCATCTAGTAATAAGGGTGATGATGATGATGATGATGATGATGACTCCTTTATCGTCAAGCCTGCTCAGAAGACCACAGCTCTTAAAGGAATCTCGATAAAAGAACCTTCAGGGGAGCGGACCAAGACAAAGCCTACAGCGTCTGAAGCTGACAAAGGCAAAGGAAAAAGTGTCGCTGAAGACGATGACAATCTGACGATATTGCTTAAAAAGCCGGTTTGTCAGGTACACTAAATCTTCCTATACACTCTATCTATACACATTATCAGCTCTCCTCTCCAACGCTGAACCTCTATACACAACCACAGTCTTTCTCTATCTCTTTTCTACCTAAGTTCTTATTCGTAAGATCGCTGCTTTTCAGCTAGTCCTCTCCCCTGTTTAAGGATATCGCTAAAGTTTCTAAAGCTGCAACTTCACCAACAATAATCCCAGTCTTGGATTTGATCTCTGAGACTGATGACCCTTAAGAACAGCTGCTCTCTCACAAAGACAGACCTTCCTTGGTTCCTCAAAAACCAAGTGAAGAGGATCAGAGAAGAAGAGAAGAAATAATAAAGAGATTTGAAGCTCAGCGAATCATTCTGAAGCGTGATCAACTTCCTTCCGTTCCTCCAAAGTTCAAACTTTCACAAAAGGAATACAAGGATCACCTCAGAGCTGAAAGATTAATCGCTGAAAGAAAAGAAGCTGAAGAAAAAGACAGAGAACTCGCCATCCAGCTTACTCGACAATCAGTGAAAGACCCCAAGCTGAAAAGAACTCCAATCAAAGTTCAACGTCAGCTATGGGAAGACGCCAAGAAGATCGTCGAAGAAAAGAGAACTGTGTCTCAATCTACGTTAACCTTGTGCAAAGAAAAGGTACACTTCAGACATCGACCTTCAAAGATCATCAAGGTACTCATCGCTGGAAGATCAACCCTCAAAGTTTCAATCGCTGAAATCGAGATATTCAGAGAGAATGGACAGTACAAAAAATTCTATGTTGAAGCTATCACGCAGTACGGTCTCTATGAATGGTTGGAGATCAGATTAGCCATCCAGAAGTCTCAGTCTAAGTACAAAGATCATGTTGAAAAGCTGATAAACAAACAGATCGACTTAGTCTCCTCTTGTGTGGATATTCCTCATCCCCTCCTCTCGAAAGTCAGAAAAGAAGGGCCTATGCAAAGAAAAAGTCTAAATCTTCAGATGATGGTCCTCGCATACGGAACGAAACAGGTATTGGTTTTTCTATTGATGAAGTCCTTGGTCCTGAACCTGACCTTTCTGCACTTGACACATCTCTTCCTCTTGGTGAGACTTTCATCCCTGGGAAAGTCATAAGCGAACCTTATGGGATATTCTTTATTGACTATGATGGACAAAAACGTTTTCAACGTATCTCTGAGCTTCCCATCACTCCCATCGAACAGCTGAAAGTTCTCATCTACTGGTGTGATTTCAAAAACGACATTCAAGCATGGCATCTTAAACCCTTGATTTTTGAAGAAGCGCTGAACAAAAGGAATCAAGGAGTAAATGTCCCTGACTGGATGATCCCCACATCAAAGACCCTTGATGAACTTCTCATTAAGGAAGAACCTTTATAAACTGATAGGATCGCCTATTTCTCTATTGTATCAGTTATTCTTTTGTACTTGTAATTGTATTCGCTGTACTTGTAATTTTTCCACTTCCCTCTGTAATCACTACAAAGTTTAAAGAAAAATTTCAGCAAATGTACTTTACTCCATCAGTACAGAAAACAGTAAAAGGGACAAATATTTTATGAGTTCTTTTTATCCTTATGTTTTTATTAAATAGCAATTTTCTCAGTTGCTATGTCATAATCAAATAGGGGGAGATTGTTGATCCAAACCCTCAGTGATTTGATAATGACCCTCTCTTATATACTTAGTGAAAATTGTAAGTAAACAATATGTATTAGATTTTCACTATCGCTGATAAGTACTAAGATCTTACAGTACCGCTGATAGGAACTCTCGCTCTTTAGATTAAACATTCAGCGAACACTGTTCACCATAATGATCTGAGTCTGTTCAGTCCTTATGGTGATCGCTGATAAGTTAGTTGTTTACTTATGATCCCTGAAGACAAGTTTCACGTCAACATAGGTTCTACGCTGAAGTCGAAGATCAAGCTCAAGAACCAGCGACAAGTCTCCTAATGAACTGATGCGGATCAGCGAAGACTCAGATTTTGTCCACTTAACGTGAAGTATCAAGTACAAGACTTCAGCTATCGCTAAACTTTATCATTCGCTGATAAACAATGATGAAGCGCTGAATCAACGAAAAGCTGATCATGAAATCCTCCGTACAAAGTACTTTTGTCTTAACCACCCTTGCACGACTCCGTACGAGATGTCAGAAAAGAACCTCCTTATTGTCTGAAATCGTACAACCACTCTGATACTACACTGTTCATACATGCGGCTACTAAGGTTGTCTACAAAGGTCAATGACATACAACCAATGAGCTGTTGCCACGTGTAAAGTGTATACTGTCATGCATTAAATGCATGCAGTATATAAGAAGAAGAACTCACTTCATTTTGAAGTAACTTGCTAAGAAGAAGAAGGCATTGATTACGATGAAACTTTTGCCCCTGTCGCACGGCTCGAAGCTATAAGGATCTTCTTAGCCTTCGTAGCCCACAGAGGTTTCAAAGTCTTTTAGATGGATGTAAAATATGCCTTTCTAAATGGTGTAATCCAAGAAGAAGTATATGTCCAGCAGCCACCAGGGTTCGAAAGCGCAAAGTACCCAAACCATGTTTAATTTCTTGATAAAGCTCTGTATGGACTGAAACAGGCTCCAAGAGCATGGCATGAACGCCTTTCAACCTTTTTTCTCGGTAACAATTTCGAAAGAGGTACAACAGATACGACTTTGTTTTATAAAAGAAAAGGTGATGAGATTCTGCTTGTACAGATCTATGTATACGACATTATCTTTGGGTCTACAAATGCAGAACATTGCAAAGATTTTGAAAAACTCATGCAGAGTGAGTTTGAAATGAGTATGATGGGAGAACTAACCTTCTTTCTAGGACTCCAAGTCAAACAATCCTTAGAAGGAATTTTTATAAATCAAGCCAAATATGTCTCTGACATACTTTCAAAATTCAATCTTTATGAGTCCTCTGTCATGAAGACCCCCATGTCAACTGGAAATAAGTTACACTCAGATCCAGGTGGAAAATCCGTAGAGTCCAAACTCTACAGAGGCATGATTGGGTCTCTTTTATACTTAACCGCTAGTAGACCTGATATAATCTTTGCCACATGCCTCTGTGCAAGGTATCAAGCGAACCCAAAATAATCACACTTTTTGGCTGTAAAGAGGATCTTCAGATAGCTAAAGGGAACCAAAAATCTTGGCCTCTAGTATCCGAAGAACTCTGGGTTTAATCTAACGGCTTACTCAGATTCAGATTATGGATGATGCAATCTTGACCGAAAGAGCACCTCTGGGAGTTGTCAATTCCTAGGTGGTAAACTAGTCAGCTGGACCTCAAAGAAGCAGAACTGTGTATCGACATCTACGGCAGAAGCTGAATATGTCGCTGCTGCCAGCTGTTGCTCCCAGGTTCTGTGGATGCGAACTCAGCTCAAGGACTACGGTCACAATATCTACAAGATACCCATCCTCTGTGACTCCAAAAGTGCCATAGCGATTTCAGCAAACCCAGTACAGCACTCCAAAACAAAGCACATCGATATCCGTTATCACTTCCTGAAGCATCATGTTGAAAAAGGCACAATTGAGATGTACTTCGTGTGCACTGAATTCCAGCTTGATGACTTATTCACCAAGGCACTTGATGAGAAAATATTTCTTTTCTTGGTGGGTAAGTTAGGTATGATAAACATGAGCTAAGACCTCTGTAAGTAAGACTTGATCCTCTTGTATATATGTATATATTTAAACTCTTCTGCATGTAAATTCTTTATCACCAAGCGTTCTGTACCCAACAGAGCTTCTGTGGGATTGTTCAGAACCTCTGTCGATCTCCACAGAACCTCTGGTGAGTTTGACCTATGTTCTATGCATTACTTATCTCATTCGATCCAAGCATAGGTCAAGGGGGAGCAGAAGGAGACCTTGACTTAGCCTACAGAAGTTGCTAATTCAAGGGGGAGCCAAAGAAGAGTTGTGGTCAGCCAAATACACAGAAGTCAGGTAATTCACCGAGCAAAGGTAAGCCAAATGGAGAATGTCTCGCACAAAACCATTTTCCAAAACAGTTTTCTAGGACACCAATTTACAAACATGTCCTAAAAACAGTATTCAAAACAGTGAAAAGCTTGGATGATCAAAGCGCTTTATGAATCTCTAGTTATTAGAAAATTTCAGTCATAGAGCCTCTGTTGGCTTTGACAGAGCCTCAAAGCCTCTGTGGATGAAAATTTTGTACTAAAGATTCTATCGATCCTCTCCAATGCATTTTCAAACATTCTTGGTAAAAGTGCAAGCTAAGAGGAGACAAAAAGGCAGGTTCCAGATCACATAGCTCACTCCACTACAGAGCCTCTGTTGATTCTGACACTTAACTCTTTGTGGAAATTCTGCTAAAGCAAGATATTTACTGCGAGTGACAGACCCCCGACAGAAGAAATGCCCACGCGCCAAGCATTAATGGGCCGCGCACGACGTCTAATCATGCTCTGACACATCTTACGTGGCATTTTTCTATAGGACGTGCATGCCACACGTTCCTCTGAAATGTTTCCCCAGCTGTAAAAACTCGAGTGCGGACCCCAAATGTTTATCAAATTCACTTTTACCACGGAATTCTATCCGTTTTCTACCTCACTATATAACCCCGTTCACTTCCTCTCCTATTCCTTTACGAATTTTCTACTATCTTTCTTCTCCGGCGAACCTTGCTAACCTGCAACCTCTATTTTCTACTCCCATTCTTCAAACCTAAAGAAATGGCTTCCACTTCCAGATCTTTGGCGAACTCCCCAGCCCATTCTGAGCACTCACAAACTCCAGAAATAGCCGGGAACATAGAACAGGACAACTCCGGTGAGTCAGTAGCTTTTTCTCCGACCACCCATGAACAAAACTTCCTGGAGCATGATCACTATGAACATGTTCTTCCCTTAAAACCCAACAATCACTTCCTAGTTCCTTCAAGAACTGCTTTTGGGGAAGAACATGCCCTTCTGCCAAACATCTTGGAAAACCATTTCCTTTTCCCTCTGCTCACCAAGAACGTCAGAATAATCCCTGGTCGATATCTCTATCAATTTTGGCAGAGTTTCCATTATGACCCACAGGATAGACAGATAAAAGGATATCTCTCCAAACCTGATCAATCAGAATACATGGAGATTAAATTCAACAGAACCATGTTTTCCCTGGAATTTGGCCTTCCCACAAAGGGACTTCTTGGGATAAAGAAGTATGCAGAAGAACCATCAGATTCAGACCTCTGCAGATTCGCAGAAATGTTGGGGTACAACACACAACTGAGGAAGCGCAATGAGTTCAGAAGAAACAGACTACCCCCTCTGTGGAATACTCTCTTCTCCATCCTTAATAGATGCCTAACTGGCAAAGTGGGTAGTCCTGATCAAACATCCCACTAAATCATGGCATTCATGTACGGGGTGTACTATGATTTGCCTTTGGACTACGCCACTCTCATGATGCAGGAGTTGGTTAACACAATAGACCACAGAATCTCTTCACATAGGGCAAAGGGATCAAACTCCAAAGACCTACCCGTACTCCAATTCCAGAGGATTCAAGGTGTACTTCTAGAACCTCTGCTGCGCTTAGACAAATGGCCAATGGAGGGACCCACTGTGAAAACCTACCCCCTGGCAAAGAACACCCCAACAAAGCACGTTCAAGGATACAACTTCTGCAGACCTCTGCCAACCAAACTTCTGGCCTACGCATCTGACGAGAACCTTAAGACAGCATACATACGCGATCACAGGACTCCTGAACCGAGTCCAGTGACACCCATGCATCTAGGAGCCCAAATAAAAGACCAGGTAGTGATCAGAATGAGTGATGAGGAGTGGGCAGCGGCCTTGGCCAAATACGAAGAAATACAAGAAAAATTCCATCTACAGAGAAGCCAACTCGAACCCTCTACTTCAACAAGAAAATCCTCTGCTACACCCCCCCTAAGAAGAAAAAGGCCCAATAACCACGGAAGGTGCTTCTGCAAGTGTCGCACCACCAACAGAAACAATGGTTGGATCCTCTGCACCCCCTCTCCTCCGAAAGAAAAGAAAAAGAAGAGAAAACACAAGTCTTCGGAGGAGGATGCTCCCAAACCCGAGAAGAAAAAGAGCAAGAAGAAGTCGAAAAAGCATCTCACACCTATCCGACCAATTCTAGAGGGAGCAGAATTGGCAGAAGAAGCCCAAGAGCAACCTCTGCAATCCCCAACTCCTATCAATTATGCAGAACAAGGCGATTTCAATGCTTTCCTTCAACGCCCTGATGTTGCAGACTCGCTAGACACCTCTGGCTGGAACGCAGAAGCCCTCTCACATCACTCAACAGAAGAACAAGACTTCAGAATATCTGAAATTGATTCTAACATTGATGCAGATGACCAAACTCCTAAGGACATTCAAGTTGCGACTCTAGAAGTTCTACAGAACCCTTTCTCCATCCCGGATATGATGTCCTCAAAAAGAGTCCAGAGGAAGCACTAGCCACATAGGATATGATAGATTCTGAAGAAGATGGCCAGGTAAACTATGGACCTCTGCACCCAGATCTTTGACACTTGCCTTCTTTCCATCCAATGTACACCACACTTGTACAAGAAGCCGAAGGCACTAGGGTAGAAGCCGCAACAGGAGTTGAAGTCGTGGGCAATAGGGCAGAGAAAGAGGCTGAGACAATAGATGGTGAAATAGTGATAGGATGCTCAACCGAGGAAGAATCTAGAAAAGATGTCGTAGCTAGAAGAGGCACACATCCCCAACCAACTCCCAGTGCAACCCACACTTCTAACATCTCCAGTCTAGTGGCAGAAGATGTTATTGAAAAAGAGCAGCACAACTCGATCCAGACCCAAGCTGACCGGACAGAGGAAACTCTTTCTTCCTCTGTGCCATTCATTCCCGGGGAAACTTTTCCAGGGGAGTCCTCTCAAAAGGACTTGCCCTTAGTAAGTGATCAATTGCCCCAGATCACAATAGAAATCCCAACAGAGGAATTCATTTCCTCTGACACGCACACACAACTAGGTCCAAACAGCTCTTCAGAGGAGCTTACAGTGCACAAAGACGGAGAGACTCTAGACAAGTCTCCGAGTCAACATAAGGATACTCTTGTACCCACCTCTGGAGTGGATCAAGACAATGTCCTTATCAGAACGTCTGTAGAAGTTGAGGCCTCAAAAACTTCTCTTCAAGGATCAGACGGAAATCCTTCCACCCTCAACATACAAACAGGAGTGACAAAAGGTGTCCCAGGAACATGGACTCACTCTAGGGAAGAATGTGTTCCCCCAGAGGTTACACCAGATCCACATGTATCAAGGGATGAGTTCCAAACCCTTGTCACCTCTGTGGACAATACATTGAAAGAGTTGACATTCTCTTTTGATTCTTTTGCAGATGTTACCACGAGGGCCTTTACCGATATGAACACCAAAATGGACAACCTGTCCACAGAGGTGAAAAATGCCTTAGCCCAGATGAAAACAACTGCATCAACCTCTGTTGCCACTGCTGCCTCTGACTTCGAGAAAGCCACAACCTCTGCCTTCCAAAGCTCTGTCAAAGACTTACTCGAGAAGCTGAAGAAAGAGCAATCCCCAACCTCTACGGGCCTAACTCCTGTAGATCTAAAGAAGGCCCTGGAGGATGTCCAAGAACATACCACCAAAGAGACTCTGGCCATGAAGCCTTCCGACTACATGAACAGAGCTCAGATCACAGAACTTGGGCAAGGGGTAATCGACCAGGTCATAGAGCTCATCAAAGCCTTCACTGCTGCCAACGCTAACTACGTCCGAGATTTCAGAGTGAGCGTGGGCAAAATGCGCTTCAACACAGAGGCTGAGGTCCAGAATCTTCTTGGCATCTGCGATGACCTATGTGCTAAAATGATAGCCGCAGGTGCCACTCCACCAAAGAAGCCAGAAGCGACTTGCAGAGCAGAAGGTACGAAGGATAAGGGTTAGGATGACTCTGATGATGATTCTGGTGGATCATCAGGTCATCCTGAGGGGGAGAAACGAAGGGAAGAAGCTGCAAATAGAGGCCTACCTGCACCACCCATTTCTGCAGAACCAATATCCTAAGCACCCCCAACTGAAGCCCAAGGAGAAACCCAACAGAAGTCCACAGAGGCAACAACCACCTCTGTGGAAACAACTGAAGAAATCTCTATCCAAACCCAAACCCAAGTACCTGAAACCAATCAAGATCAACAACAGAAGACCACAAAGGCAACACCCACCTCTGTGGAAACAACCTCTATATTCGGAGAAGATGTGCCAACCCGTGAACAATTTCAAATCCTCACATCATCAGAAGAAGATCAACCATCCCAATCTCCTAAACCAATAACACCAGAAGAAAAACTCCCCTCTCCAACACCAAAAACACCTGAACAACCAAAGTTACCATCCCCTACACCAGAAGCTGAGAAGACAAAACCTTTATCCCCCAAACCTAGAACCAAATCAATTGCTCAAAAACAAAGGAGATATCTGAGCAAAACCACAGAAGTCTCACCAATCAAACCCACATCACCATCTAAGACCTCAGAAACACAAGTGTCAAAACCAACAGAGGCAACCCCCACAAAACCCACAGAAGCACCTATAACTAAGCCCTCTGAAACCCAAAAGTCAAATCCAATAGAGGCAACCCAATCTCAACAAACAGAACAGCCTAAGGCAAAAGATAAAGGCAAAGGGATAATGACAGAAGAACCAAAGAAGAATAAGCCAAAGCATTAACCGACAGAAAAACTGATGAAGAGTTCTTTCGATGCTTATGTCACTCCAAAGCCAGAAGAAGAAGACTGGACTTATGGACTCATCCCTCTGTCAACCAATCTCACAGTGGAACCTAAAGCAAAAGTCACAGAGGACAGGGTCAAGGAGGTAAAAAGACAAATGGATGCCATGCGTAGGCCCATGCCTCCACCTGGTGCTCCTCCTCGACAGATGGAAGAAGTTGTGTACAGGTATCTCTACAACAGAACTATTAGAGATTCTCTACCACCAACCATTCAAGATCCAAACTTTCGTGCTGAGCTCGAGAACATCTTCACAAGAACAACTCCCAAACCTGCCAATCAAGTTTTCTCGAACTCCAAAATCGACAAGGTCATATACTGTAAGTTCTCTCACACCAGAACCACACCTAAGTCTTACTACAACATCTATAAGGTCAAAAGAGTGGACAGAACTGAGAACCAATTCTCAGATGCCGATCTTAGGAACTTAAGCCCCTACGACCTACCCGACCTTCTGAACTGGACGAAACAGAACTTCACAACAGATGCAAATCGAAGGGCATACAGGGTGATCAGGAAAGCCATGCGCGAGAAACTTCTGCTATATAGCCTGGTCGATTTCCAAGTAGGACGAGACCTTGTTGTGAGAAACCTAAGTCTCAGACCACCAGAAGATGACTGCCCATCCTCTGCCATATCGAACTCAATCATCACATTCCCAAAGGTTGGGTTAGTCTATCAAGACCCTGCTGGGAAGTCGAGACTGTTCCTAGAAATGGACTGTCAGAAGTATGCAACAAGTACTTTGACAGAGTTCAGAGCTAACCTCATGGAGCACAGAGGAACGGAGCTCATGGATCAAGCTCTTGCAGATAGACTGATAGAGGTCATCGACTCGGTAATCAACTTCTGAACCCTCTGTATCAGATTCTATCACGAGCTTAAAGAAGTAGGACTCGACAACAGAAGTTTCAACAACTTCAAAAATGCCAACGTCTGATGTCATCTACCAACCTCTGCAACATTTTCTTTCAATGTAATCAAATGTAAATGCCTCTGGCATAATCTTATATGAAAGGAAATATTTTTACAGAGGTAAATCACCTCTCTTCGTGTACTTAGCTTAGAAAACCATGCACTTCTCAAATTTTTATTTTTCAATACTTAGGGGGAGATTGTTAGCTCCAATTCTACTGTTCATAGAAGTATTGAAAAATAGGCTAAGTGTTGACACCGACAGAGGTTCTGCCAAGACACCGAAAGAAGACCAAGTGAAGACTTATCTGAAGACGTTCACAGAAGACAAGGCCATAGAGCCTATGCCAAACTTGACAGAGCCTCTGTGGTATGAAGACTGGACTTAGAAGAATCATGAAGTTCAAGACAAAGACACTCGTGCCTCTCACGTGCCTCTGTTGTACGAAGATCCTGAAGATCATTCGTACAAGGCGTGCCCTGACAATTCCACGTGTCAAACTCTGATGGGTTTCGGCCTTTGCAGAATAGCGGTGCACTACATTAACGTTGTACCTGATTGCAGAGCCACGATCGTGTCTTGTACCCTTAGTCCTTATTGTCTAGAGCTTGTCCCCTGGTGAATAGTATAAATAGAAGACTCATGTTGAGTTCTTCTATTAAGCTTTGCACAACACACACACCCTTAGAGTAGAATTCTCTTTAATACTTTCGGGGCTCTTAGGTGTTCTTGGTATATCAATATACAGTGAATCATTGAGTTATAACTTGTGTTATTTACATTTCACGTATTTGATATTGTGTGTTATTCTACCGTAATATATCTTTTAGTTCGTTAAAACGCTTCCGCACTCTATTTTTGTTTGAACTAATAGATACATAAATCATTGTTGAGTAAAATAGGAACAAACTAACTTTCATTCACTATTCATGATGAATAATACAATATTCAGAATGAATAATACAACATTCGGGATGAATAATACACAAATTCATGAATCATGTATTATTCACCATGAATGTTGTATTATTCATCATGAATGATACATTATTCATGACGAATAATACATGAATAACCCGTGAAGGTGTGGAGACGTGGCGCGCTCTCTTTTGTTCCCTGGTTCACAACCAAAACTCGATGGGTTCTCAATTTGTCTCGATGGGTGTTGAGTTACGATGATGAAGAACGCGATGTCTTACGACGTTGAAGAAAGTGTTGAAAAAGGTGATGTCGAGTTACGGACTTACGATGTCGAGGTTTTGTACACATTTGAACGTACATAAATATTCATAATGAATATAGCACATATATAGCATTTCACATAAAAACGGTTAAAAAACTATATCGAGATGGATGTCATATCGAAGAGCACGAAATTCTCGTTTTTTTTTGTAATTTGTTTGATTAAAATATTAGTAACTTTTAAGATAATTTATTTTAAAGTATTAGGGGGTAAACTTTTTAATTAAAAAAGAAAATAAAAAGTCAAATATGGTAGACGTGAGATTGAAATTATCTTCCATTTTTACCCCTAATCATCTTGATTAATATTTTAATTAAAAACTCTATTTAATATGAGTTGTTGGATCAAAAGAGATGGAGAGGTTGTGATATGTCCTCACGTGCACAATGAAAGATGAGTTTTCATTTGAACTTTCCTATATATATATATATATATATATATATATATATATATATATATATATATATGGGCTTAATCAAATGAGAACTATTTAGTTTGTGATAACCGTGAGATCCAATATGAACCAATCATTTTAAATAATTAATGTTACTTCCAAAAATAAAAATAAGGGCAAATTGGTAAAGTATTTTGGTGTGATAACTCATAAAACCCTATTATAATTTTGGTCAGGCGCCGCTCCTCTAAACCCAGATCAATTCTTCTCAGACCATATCGGCTCCTTCCATCTACACTCCTCCGACCTCCATAACCGTCGCACTCCCACCTCCACGCTTCCACACTTCATGGTTGTCGCACCTCCAGGTTCAATCGTTGAGGCGTCGCTGCTCTATTAACATGGTTTACATCCATTTTGTTCTAGATTCAGATAAGATATGCTCTTCCAGAATCAGACCATATTGTCGTCTTCCATCCACACTCATCTGACCTCCACAATCGCCACACTCGCACCTCCAACCTTCCACACTCCATGGTTATCGCACCACTAGGTCCAAACGTCGCACCTTTTATTGGAAGTGAATGGAAATCGACAAAGATTGATTGAAACAGATAAAATCAAATGTTATGTATATTATGGAGACTGTTGTTTCTCTTTATTTTCTTCAAATTTTGATGGGGTATCACATTGAGTTTCAAGTGATTTTTTGTCTTACTGTTTAACTTTCTTTTTGGTTTCACATTGTGATTCATGGTATCACATTGTGATTCATGGTATCACTGTTAGTATGGACTCTATTGCTTTTCTTTATTTTCTTCAAATTTTGATGGGGTATCACACTAAGTTTATATCTTACTGTTTAACAATGGGTATCACAATTGGTTTCACAATGATATCACAGTGATATCACACTGAGTTTATATCTTACTGTTTAACAATGGGTATCACAATTGGTTTCACAATGATATCACAGTGATATCACAGTGGTATCAAAGTATGCATCGTCTTGCTTTACAATGGGTATCACAGTGTGCATCCTCTTTATTTTGTTGCTTTACAATGGGTATCACAGAAGTTCACAGTTGGTGTTCGCCGGAATGAGGAGAGAGGAGAGAGGATAATTTTATGATACCTAAAATGCCCCTTAATTAAATTCTTAAGTCAAAATATCAAAATTATTAATTTCCATATTTATGGGTTGATTTGTGGCTGAGATTGGATCTCACGGTTATCACAGATAACATAGTTCTCCCTTGAATGGCCCCATATATATATATATATATATATATATATATATATATATATACTTGAGATCATGTGAGACCAAGTCATTTTCGTGAGACCCGTGAGACCAAAAAAATAACACTAAACCTTCACAGTAAAAGACTGTGAAGGTATTGTGAAGGTTGATAACGCCACTTTTTGGCGTTATTTCCGGGTCTAAAACCAATGAGATTGGCTTGTAATTAAGCAAAGAAGCAGAATTTTACGATCTATCTAGTGAGATGTGCAGGTTTTCTAAAAGACAGTAATCTTCGAGAAAAGAAGTTAAAAAGAGCCCAAAAGAGAGCCAAAACGAAGCCAACGGAAGCCCGAGATCCAAACCCAAGACCCGTGCCCGAACCATGAACCAAACCTGACCCGGAGAAGCTTCACAACACGCGCGGCTTTCCACGCGGTTTGCAAACCGCGGGACACGCTGCGTAACCCTCTGTTCCAGATTCTATACTTTGGCGATTTTCAGTTTTTTAGGTCATTCTCGAACACGCTCTCACACGACGAACGACAGCAGCTGAGGGGCGATTTATGGAGGCTTTTCGCGCCTTTTTGAGCCATGATAGATGATCAATCGAAGGGACGTTCAACACGCGAAGTAGATACGAGCACGAGAGAAGGGAGTTCATCATCATATCTTTTACGTTTACAATTACCATGTTTAGATACACTTTCGTTTTTTCTTCCTCTTGTGTTTGAATCCACCACCAACATGAACTAATTTCTAGATGTTGGGGGTTGGATTGAATTTGATTTAAGCATATGAACATGTAACTTGAGACTTTTAACAGTTTTTCCTATTTTAATGAATGCATGTAATTTGGTTTTTAATGCTTTTGTGAGCGTAGCTAACTTCCAAATGTTTTGTTATTTTCAATTAAGTTCGAGAAAATTAATTGTCAACTAGAACTAGGAATTACATGTCTAAGGTGAGAAAGGGGATAGAGATATACCGAGTAAGCCTTAGTCCCGTTAAAATCTTGAGCTTAATGTATTTTGAATTCCATAGGTGAGATTGAGAGATAAACTTGTGCTTTTCAAGATAAAACCCGTAGTTGCTCGAAAGAGAACAACGGTGATTTTTACAAGATTGGGTATTCATTATACGGAATAACTGATAACTGTTTTGAGTCAAGTGTTCGTATGTGAAAGTCTTAGGATTTCCAACCCTCAACTGTTTTCTCTATCTGAAGTTTCTTAAGCTGTCTACTGTTTTGTGTTTGATTTATGTTATTTGCAATTAATTAGTTTAGTACCAACAACTCAAATTGCGACCATTCAGTTAATAGTTTTCATAGTAATTGTGATACTTAGTTCCTAGTTCCTGTGGATTCGATACTCGTACTTCCATACGTATTACTTGATTTCGACACCGTACACTTGCGGTTAGATTTAAGGGGGTGATACCCTCCTATCAAGTTTTTGGTGCCGTTGTCGGGGAACTAGTTGCAACTGATAGCACTACCAGCTATAAGCGCTATTACATTGAACATTTTTTATTATTATTATTTTATTTCATCACTTCAGTTTTTGGATTGCTAAGTTTGTTTTCTTTCCGTTTCAGGTATTAATTGGTTTATGCCAAGGAAAACCCGAGGGAAGAACATCGAACCACTCGATCCGGAAATCGAAAGAACCGCCCATCGCCTACTCAGAGAGTCAAAAGCTAAAAGACAATTGAAGATGGGCGACGAAGCACATCCTGAGCGACGTCCTATGCGGTCATTTGCCAATCCGAATGTGGCAGTCGCACGGATAGGCGTCCAACCACCCACTACTGGGGCGAACTCTTTTGAGATCAAGCCGAGTACCATTGTGATGGTATAGCAGAATCAGTTCAGGGGAGCGCCAACTGAAGATCCCCATGCACATATTCGCGCGTTTGAGCGGATTTGTAATACATTCAAGATTAATGGGATGGAGTAAAATGCGATCAAACTGAGGTTATTCAGTTTCTCCCCAAAGGGTAGAGCTGAAATTTGGATAGAGGGTTTGCCAGCGGATCTGATCACTACATGGGCAGACCTGAAAGCCGCATTCCTCCAGAAATTCTTCCCACCGGGAAGAACCGCTCAATTAATGGCTGACATTACTCATTTCGCGCAATGGGATCAAGAGACCTTGTACGAGGCATGGGAGCGATATAAAGACATGTTGAAGAAGTGTCCACATCACGGGTTGCACGGATGGGTGATCATCCAAACTTTCTTTGGAGGTCTTCACCCGCAGTTCAAGAACGAAATCACTACTGCCACGGGTGGAGCTTTAATGAACAAAACGTATGAAGAAGCTGTCGACTTGATCGAGAATTTAGCCGAGCATAGCTACGCCATGCCACGATCCTCTATCAGACGGGTAGCGAGTGTTCAAGAAAATGATGAGTTGAAGGAACTAAAAGCTCAACTAGCTTTTATCACGAATCATCTGAAAGGAGGTAGCCCGCAAGAACCCGAACAAGTTCAGTTCTTACAAAACCGCAACAATCAGCCGAGGAACGACCCTTTCTCGAATACCTACAATGAGGGGTGGAAGAAACACCCTAATTTTTCATGGAGTCAACCTCAAGGGCAACAACAATACGGTAATTCTTCTAACTTTTCTAATTCTTCTCAATCTAACAATGTTTACCGTCCTCCAGGTTTCAACCAAAGGAACGAAGGACAATCCTGGGAGAAGAAGCCGGGGCTGGAAGAGATGATGATGAAGTTCATGACCAAGATGGACAGCACAGTTGGAGAGTTAGCAAGCACGGTTAGCACAGTCAAGGCGGAGACCGATCAGAACACAGCATCCATCAAGATCCTCGAAAGACAAATGGGGCAAATTTCGGAAGCCTTACAACACCGAGCCCCCGGGACATTCTCGAGTCAGACTGAAACGAAGAACCGGGAAGAGTGTAATGTCATTTACCTGAGAAGTGGCAAGGAGCCGATCAAGGAGCCTACACCAGAACCGTCATCAAAAGATACCAATCCCAAAGAGCAAGACATCGAGATAATAGAAGTGAATGAGTTGGGGGCTGAGGAAGAGATTGTGATTGAAGAGAACTCGAAAAGTGAGAAGAAGAAGCAAGAGCAACTACCAGTCAAGTCAGAAACTCCAAGAGTGCCTTATCCGAACAGACTTAAAACGAATAAGGATGATGTTAATTTTCTAAATTTCTTGATGTATTTAAAAAGTTAACTATTAACATCCCCTTTGCAGATGTGTTGGCACAAATGCCCTCATACATGAAGTTCATGAAAGAGATCTTATCCAAGAAGAGGGCAATCGAACACCAGTCTACCATTGCACTTACTGAGGAGTGCAGCGCGATCATCCAAAACAAGCTTCCCCCGAAGCTTAAAGATCCAGGGAGTTTTTCGATCCCTATTCAAATTGGGAAGTTTAATTTTGATAAAGTGTTGTGTGATCTAGGAGCAAGTATTAACTTAATGCCCTTATCTGTTTTCAGGAAACTCGGCTTGGGAGAAGTGAAGCCGACATACATGACACTCAAGCTCGCAGATCGATCAATAAGGTACCCGTATGGAGTGGTAGAGGACGTGCTCATCAAAGTTGGAAATTTCTATTTTCCGGTGGACTTCGTGGTCATAGACATAGACGAAGATGAAGGGGTCCCATTGATATTGGGAAGATCGTTTCTGGCCACGAGCAAGGCACTTATCGACATGGAGGAAGGCGAGATGACCTTACGGGTCGGTGGTGATAAAGCAGTGTTCAAGATGTTCGAGAGTGGAAGACGTAGAGACGGAGATGGTCAAGAAGAGCCAGATGTGGAAGAATCCGCGAAGAACCGTAAGTGTGGGCGATTCGATTCCGCGGATACCGAGCCAAGTTGAGATCCACATAGTCGTGCCACGATTTTAACCAAGGCGCTGGGTGGGAGGCAACCCACCGAGGTTCGTTTTTCTTTTAAAATTTTGCGTTTTAGTGTGTTTTTATTTACAAAAAAAATTGAACAGAGACATACGCGGTTTTGCCCGCGGTTTACAAGCCGCGTGGCAAACCGCGCAGCTCTCTGTGGGTTTTCCCCTTTTTGCTTTGTGTGTTTCGTTCTTTGCTTTCTTTCGTCTTTTATTTTGTTTTCTTGTGTGTTTTCTTTTTCTCCCTCCACCTTCCCTGATTGGTTCTCAACTTCTCAAGAATCTCCTCCGTCCGGGCAAACGGGTATGTTCTAACTTTGTCTATTAACGAGTGGTGTAAGATGTTTGTTCGTATTAGTTAAACGAGATGCAACAAACCTAAGTTTCACTTAGGTTTGGGGTGCCTCATTTTTCAACATCTCTACACACTCACTTTTAACCATGTGCAAACCTCGGTTTCACCGAGGTTTGGGGTTGGCTTTATTTGACAAACCTAGGCCACGGCCTAGGTTTGGGGTGCCCCTTATTGAAAATATTTTAGGCTAGCTCTTTGATGTTTCTTGTTAATAATTTGTCTTGCCTGTCTGATAACTGCCATAACTGCACAAATATACTTGTCTCATTTGGTGTCGCCTGAACCGACACCTGCACATTGGGGACAATGTGTGGGTAAGGTTTGGGGTTGCCCAATCGGGCCCACGTTATGCACGTAGATTTACTGCACCTCTGAGTGTCTAGATCACTTTAGCTAAAAAATTTGTTTTGAATAATTGAGACCAACCATTGTAGGAAGAATCTTGTGATAGTAACGTGACCATTAGGGAAGGACTAGGAAAAGACATGACTAGGGACATTAGTGGAGACCACCCATTAGCGATCTTTGAGCCTAAAAGACGTTGTTCATTTCGAGGGATTCATACACTTGATTCATATACACTTTTTCGAGTTCCTTATCGTGAATATAGAATGATCTCGCAATATTATTGCATTGAGTAGCAAAGACAACCATCGGGATATTGGGAAAGGGTATAGTAGACCAAATCGTGTGGACCTTAAGATGTGATTCCAGGCAATGTGTGTTTTGTTTTAACCTGTGTTTAGCTATCGTACCTTTTTACCCATTTGTGTGTATCCATAACCCTTTTTGTAGCCAAACACTCACCTTGTTCATTTCTAAACCCACCTTTAAACCCGAACCGAAAGCCTTAGCTAACCCTTATCCGAAAGTGTGTCAATCAGAAACAGTACATGCCCGTTATGAGAATAGATAGAAAAGAGGGCCAATACAGCCCCAATGCAAACAAAGAGGACCAATGAAGTCCCAACTAAAAAAAACAAATAAATACAGTTGGTTAAATAGTTGTTATAGCAGCTAAATAAGAGAGTCAAAGCGACTCCAATAGTGAAAACGAAGGCCAAATGATAGAATCAAAATCAGAAAAGTTTAGAACTGTTAATGATTGACACGCCGAGGATTTTTGTTCCTTTTTACCCTTCGTTTCTTAGCCAAGACCTTAGCCCCATTACAACCCTTGTGAAGACCTGTATGATCTTTTGGAAAATGTGATTAGAGTATACGACCACCATTACCAATATTCCCTGTCTTGCTACTTGATTCCCTTCTGAGATCGACTTATTTAACATTTGTGCGTCTTTCTTTAGAGTTGTCGTGTGATTTTTGAGTATTCTTGTACATAACTTCCCTAAACATGACAACATGTGCGACAACCTAGGTTCGAGTGAAACGATACTATCCCGTGAGGTAGGGTTGAGACGAAATGTTTTCCCTAGTATGTCTGGACCTAGAACAACCTTAGTGTAATCGGAGCAGTCACGAGTTCAACTTACAATGGAAGGTCATAGATCAAACAGAATAAGGATGAGGTGAGAGTGAGATAAGCATTCACGGGTATGGGAAATCACCAGTGCATCACGTGGTACCAATTGGGAGTTGTGCAGTTATTATTTCGCTGATATATGCTTTTATTCTATTTTATCGCTAATTTGCTTGGGGACAAGCAACGCTCGGTTTGGGGTTGTTGATAACACCACTTTTTGGCGTTATTTCCGGGTCTGAAACCAATGAGATTGGCTTGTAATTAAGCAAAGAAGAAGAATTTTACGATCTATCTAGTGAGATGTGCAGGTTTTCTAAAAGACAGTAATCTTCGAGAAAAGAAGTTAAAAAGAGCCCAAAAGAGAGCCAAAACGAAGCCAACGGAAGCCCGAGATCCAAACCCAAGACCCGTGCCCGAACCATGAACCAAACCTGACCCGGAGAAGCTTCACAACACGTGCGGCTTTCCACGCGGTTTGCAAACCGTGGGACAAGCCGCGTAACCCTCTGTTCTAGATTCTATACTTTGGCGATTTTCAGTTTTTTAGGTCATTCTCGAACACGCTCTCACACGACGAACGCCAGCAGCTGAGGGGCGATTTATGGAGGCTTTTCACGCCTTTTTGAGCCACGATAGAGGATCAATCGAAGGGACATTCAACACGTGAAGTAGATACGAGCACGAGAGAAGGGAGTTCATCATCATATCTTTTACGTTTACAATTACCATGTTTAGATACATTTTCGTTTTTCTTCCTCTTGTGTTTGAATCCACCACCAACATGAACTAATTTCTAGATGTTGGGGGTTGGATTGAATTTGATTTAAGCATATGAACATGTAACTTGAGACTTTTATCAGTTTTTCCTATTTTAATGAATGCATGTAATTTGCTTTTTAATGCTTTTGTGAGCGTAGCTAACTTCCAAATGTTTTGTTATTTTCAATTAAGTTCGAGAGAATTAATTGTCAACTAGAACTAGAAATTACATGTCTAAGGTGAGAAAGGGGATAGAGATATACCGAGTAAGCCTTAGTCCCGTTAAAATCTTGAGCTTAATGTATTTTGAATTCCATAGGTGAGATCGAGAGATAAACTTGTGCTTTTCAAGATAAAACCCGTAGTTGCTCGAAAGAGAACAACGGTGATTTTTACAAGATTGGGTATTCATTATACGGAATAACTGGTAACTGTTTTGAGTCAAGTGTTCGTATGTGAAAGTCTTAGGATTTCCAACCCTCAACTGTTTTCTCTATCTGAAGTTTCTTAAGCTGTCTACTGTTTTGTGTTTGATTTATGTTATTTGCAATTAATTAGTTTAGTACCAACAACTCAAATTGCGACCGTTCAGTTAAGAGTTTTTATAGTAATTGTGATACTTAGTTCCTAGTTCCTGTGGATTCGATACTCGTACTTCCGTACGTATTACTTGATTTCGACACCGCACACTTGCGGTTAGATTTAGGGGGTGATACCCTCCTATCAAAGGTAAACCTTCACAGTGTTTTTGCTGTGAAGGTTCGCTGTTTTGCTTACCTTCACATAGAATCGTTGTGAAGTTTTAGTGTTATTTTGTGGTCTCACGGTCTCACGAAAACAGGTTGGTCTCACGTGAACCCAACCCTATATATATATACCACAACAAATTATGCACATTGGGTTTATATACATACACACAACACATACAAGCTACACACATTGGATTTATATATACACACACAACACACGTTAAATATCTACACCAACACAACATACATGGAGATGGAGGATGGTGGTGACAGGTAGGGGTGAGCAAAACCCGATTAACCCGAAATACCCGACCGACCCGTTACCCGATCAACCCGAACTTCACTTACCCGATGAACCGAAACCCAATTTGGCCCGAACCCGATCAACCCGAACTTCACTTACGGTTCGGTTTGGGTTGGGTTTTTCCAAACCCGAACCCGTCCGAAACCCGAAATTTTTAAAAAATATAATTTTTTTATTTAATAAATCCTAAATATATATTTCTAATTTCTCCTGGAAATAATTGTTGCAGATTAGCTAATTTCTTCTTAATGTTGTCAAAATTCAGTTATTTCGCTATCGCCATCTTTAATCACTTCAATTTCGTTGTTTTCTGTTTTGTTGTTTATGTAAGATGGGGAACTTCTGTCAAATGATATTATTTCATAAGGCTCAAGATTATCATCAGAAAAGTTGTCATGCTTTTGGTGTTTGCCATTTTGGTTGTTGATAACAGTGTAGGGGCCATTCCCATTTTCTTGATTATTATGGCTTGTTACATTGGTGTTCTCTTGCACACCAGTTTTCGCATGAGCAGTTGAATCAATACCATTTTAGCCATTTCTTGATAGATTGTGGTTGCATGTTGCTTACCGAAAAACAGGGTCGAAAAACAGGATTGTGGTTGCATGTTGCTTACCGAAAAACAAGGTCGAAATTTGGGCTGAAAACACGAAAAAAGGCTAAAAACATGGCCGAAAAACTGGGCTGAAAATGGGCTTGGATCAGACCCAACCCGATGAACCCGAAACCCGATTAGACCCGAAGTCCGAAACCCGAACTTTACTTAGGACGGGTTTCGGGGCCTGTTTTGTCCACCCGAAACCCGATCGGGTTGGGGTTTTTTCGACCTGACCCGACCCGACTGATGCTCACCCCTAATGACAGGAAAAAGTGGTGGACGGTGAGGTTGAGGTTGGTCAAGGCATATTCCGCCCTTTCGTTTTGTGTATGACTATTTTACGTTTAAAGGAAAGGGAAAGATATGGGAAGCATACACACACATATGTACACTTGCAGGTTGTGGATCATGGTATTGGTGGTTAAGGTCCCAGTTACGAAGGAGGGGGATGGGAAAGGGGTCTCGATTTTTGTCAGAATAATGGGAGATCACACGGGGGAAGGGAAGCGTTGTGATTAGACAAGTGGTGTGGGGATGTCACGCCAACGAGTTGGTGAGGGGGAGAAGTGGTCAAGATTATATATATATATATATATATATATATATATATATATATATATATATATATATGTAGAAGATCGTGTGAGAAGTTGAGGTTAACATGAGAAGCGTGAGAAGTGGATTTGAATCGTTGATCACTTTTAATCAAATGTCCTCCCATGAATTGCGTCTTAGAAGGGAATTGATATGTATCCTTGTGTATATTATCTCGGTACACCTCATCCTAATGTGTGCTCATTATTCATCCAACGGTTGATAACCATTTCTCATGCTTCTCACATTAACCTCAACTTCTCATTGAAACCCAACCCTATATATACACGTGAAGAATCGTGTGAGAAGTTAAGATTAATGTGAGAAGTGTATCTGAATCGTTGATCACTTTTAATCAAATGTCCTCCCATGAATTTGCGACTTAGAAATGAATTGATTCGATGCATCTCATCCTAATGTGTATACATTTCTCATCCATCGGTTGATAACCATTTCTCACGTCAATCTCAACTTCTCACCGGAACCCAACCATATATATATAATGGATGCACGTTAGGATGAGATTCACCAAATCAATTCTCTTATAAGCCGCAATTCATGGGAGGACATTTAATTAAAAGTGATCAACGGTTTAGATGCACATTTCAAGTTTCTCACCATAACCTCAACTTCTCACACGATCCTTCGCTTATATATATATACATATATATATTGTGTGTGTGTGTGTGTGAGTGAGAGAGGTTTAGAGAAAGCACCCTAAAAATGAAGAACTAAGAAACACCCTAATAACCATTCATCCGTTATAAAATGGTTTATGGTTTCTATGTATGTGTGCATGTTATGCACATGTGCATATCAGACAAAGTCACTTTGCATGCACATGTACATACCGTACGAGTGAACTATTATGGGGGTGTTTCTTAGTTTTTCATTTTTTTTGCGATGCACCTTGACATGACTATATATGGGTGGTTTAATGTACAATCCATTTAAAACTTACAACCCTCAACCAAAATCTTAACCATTGATTTCATCACCGAAGGTCACAATAGATGTAGACCCAATATTTTTAGTTAAAAAAACAAAAAATAAAAATAATAACTGTTTATCATTAATCCAATTGTTAAGATGGGGATGCAAATTAACGTTGACCTATATATATGGGTTAATTACATATTGGTCTCTATAGTTTGATGGTTCCTATTAGGCATGGGAATGGGGCCCGATCCGTCGCGGAACCCGGTCCACCCGTCCCGATCGAAGATGGGGATGGAGATCCCGTTTGTCTCAAACCCGGGATGGGGATGGGGACAGGTATGGCACTTCCCGCCCGACCCGTTCCCGTTTTATATTTAAATTAATAAATTAAATATATATTATTTATTTAAACTAAATCGGTAATTCACAATTTCTTATTTCCTAACTAGGTTCAGAATATAAAATTGTTATTTATCGGATGTTAGTATGTATTTTGGACGACAAATCAATATATAATTACTCGATATGGTTTTGGATATTACTCGATATGTTTTGGTATGTGTGACGTTAACTGTTTTTTGGATTATGTTGAATTTCTTTTAGTTTTATGTTATTAATTACTATGATGTTGTAATATTTTTTGCATTAAAATAAATTATTTTTGTATTAAAATAATTTTTTTTCGATCGAGGAAAAAAATCTTTGTTTCCCCGTTTTGGGGATCCCCGTTCCCAGTGGCGATGGGGATTGGATATGATCATATTCCCCGACGGGGACGGGGATGGGGATGAAGATGAAGATGAGGATCGGGGACGGGGTTGGGGGATTGAGGTCGCCGCCCCATTCCCATGCCTAGTTCTTATGACATTAAGAAAAAAACAAAAACAATCCTCATTTAACAAATAAACTTTAACGGAGTTAGTAGTCAAAGACTATTTTCAAAGCAAAATATCAAACTTGAGGACCTACTTTTAACTTTTCACTAGCGTTGTGTTCTCGAAACTCATTTTACAATGGAAATGAAAGGAAAGGGAGGGAGGGAAAGGGGAGGAAAGTAAAAAAACTCGTGTTTTTAAAACTTTTTTAGAAAAGAAAGGAAAGGAAACGGAAAGAAAATAATGATAAGTTTTCTTCCAAAACTTTCCTCCCAAATGTGGGAGGAAAGGGAAGGAAAGGAAAGAAATTTAAAACATTTAAAAAATTTACTAAAATTATTAAAATTACAAAATACCCAATCTTTCATTATAAAAAATATATTTTAAGGGTATATTAGTAAAAATGACGTCTTTCCTTTCCTTTCTCTCATGTTCAAGAACACGACAAAATATTTTCTTTCCTTTCCTTTCATTCATTTTCCTTCGCTTTCGAGACACACAAATGAAAAAATTACTTTCTCTTCCTTTCTTTTCCATTCATTTCTTTTCTTTTCTTTTCTCCTAAATAGAGAACACAAGGTAAGCCTCCATACCAATATTGGAGTTTAATCTAGAGTAAACTACAAATTTGGTCCTTGTGGTCCTTTTCTTTAACGATCATTAAGAACACCTGTTAAAAACTATAAATTTATACTTTTATCGATTTTTTTTGTCTTTTACTCGATAAAAAACCACATGGATCAATATCATAAAATAGATTTTGATTGGGTAAAAAACAAAAAAATAGATTAAATTATAAAAAATACTCTTCATTTAACGAAGTTTACAACAGACGTTAGAAAGATAAATCAGATTCGAACATTTTTATAGACCATATTTGCCTCGAGTTTTCCTTCCAAAAAAAAACTATCTTATAATTTTAAAACCCTAAGAATAAAAAGTGATATTTTCAACAAACCATGTGGACCAAATTTATAGTTTACTTTTTAATCTAAGGAAAAATGAAAGTAGCAACCTACTTTCATTTATTTTCTTATTATAGCATTGTATTTTTATTTTTTCTTATTACAGCAATGTACTTTCAATTTGTTTTTTATTTGGGCATTGTACTTTAAAGTATTTACCCATTACAACATTATGCTTTAAATTTATTTACTACACCATGTTTTCATGCCACCTTATTGTCCACATAGGTTGTCCATGTGTACTATGGTGCTGATGTGACATTTCTCATTACAACATTGTACTTTCAAAACTATTTCCTATCACCTCGTTTTATTACTACAGTTCCAATTACAACATAATCAAACATGTTTACCAAAAATGATAATTTCATAAATTAAACATGTTTACAAAAGGTGATAGAAAATTATATTTTTTTACCAAAACATGATTACACATTTATAGTGCTTTTGTATACATGTTTAATTTCTGAAATTATAATTTTTGGTAAACATGTTTGATTATGTTGTAATTGGAACTGGAGTAATAAAACGAGGTGATAAGATATAATTTTGAAAGTACAATGTTGTAATGAGAAATGTCACGTCAGTACTATAATACACATGAACAGCCTATGTGGAGAATGAGGTGACATGAAAATATGGTGTAGTAGGTAAATTTAAAGCACAATGTTGTAATAGGTAAATAGTTTAAAGTACAATGCACTAATAAAAACAAATTGAAAATACATTAATTTTAAAAAATGAAAGTTCAATAATATGATAAGAAAATAAATAAAAGTAGGTTACTATTTTGCAGATTTTGCCCGTTAATCTATCATATGTATACTAATAATAAAAGGAAATTAATTAAAATACCACAAGTTTGACTTTGACTTACCAATATACCACAAATCTCGCTCAGTTTACCGAAATGCCATTTTTTCCGCGATGGAAGCCCGCGATCATGGGACATGGACCATTTTTGACACTTTTTGAAACTTGCAGGGACCATTTTTGACACTTTGAGCCCGCAATGAGCCCGCGAACACCCCGCGTATACCCGTGGTGGACCAAATTCGATTAATTAATGATTTTATTACAACCATCGCGGGCTCCTCCCCGTGATCGAGAGGTAAATTTATTACAAAAATGCCACTGCCCGCGATCGTGGGCTCCCTTCGCAGAAATTTGTAGCATTTTGGCAAAGTGAAATAGATTTGTGGCATTTTTGTAAGTCAAAGTCAAACTTGTGGCATTTTAATTAATTTCCCATTAATTAATAAATATACTCGGATACACCATTATGATCGACATTGGAGGTAACCGGTAAGCCTAAGCAAATCCCCTCCAAACCAAGTCCTCCAATTGGAGTCCCCACCCACTTCTATAATAACTCATCGAATCTAATTTCCTTCGATCTTCATCATCATCTCTTTTGATCAATTCAAAATCCTTTTGGTTTTCATATACATCCTTCACTCAATTTCGATTATTCATTATTTATTTTGCAAAAACCCTAGACGCAGGTTAAGAATCATCATTTGATTCCCACGACAACATCTCATATTTGTTAAATCTCAGGTACAATCTAAATATCACTTTTGTTTATTGTTTTGAATTTTGTTGTATATATGTTTGGTTATTTACGGATCAATTGATCCTAGTGAGCACTTACAGATTGTGCGATTTTAGTAATTTGAGATTTTTTGCTTTTGATCGGATCAGATCGTAGGGTTTCCAGGGAAAAAAAATTTAGGAACAATGTTTTCGCGTATGTTTGGGAAGCCTAAGCAAGAAGCAAACGCTGTTACTACGTTGGACAAATTAAACGAGGTATTTTTTGAGATTTAGTTTGTGTTTTCCTGGAATTTTGACTATTGATTTGTTCACTGTTGAAATCTGGTTACTTTTATATGTTGAAATTCTTATCTACTTGGCGATGTTGGTTGGAAGGATTGGTTTCGAATAATCTACATGGAAATTTAATGTCTTTAGGGTTCATCGAGCATTTAGTTCATGGTTTTCTTGGGCGGTTCTTATTTGGTTGTTGTGGGCTATTGATGAGATCATCAATCACTCAATCTAATATGTTTTATATTGTTCAAAACAAGAGTTTATTTTGGAACATAAGCATGGAAGGTCTATCGTCGAAACTTAGGGTTCCACTTAGGATTAGGACAGTTGGATCTTATGAAATTGAAGAAAGAGAAAAAATTGTAATGATAAACATATCGAATTTCTTGGTAATATTAAGAAATCAACAGCCTTGAGCCATCCAAATGCAATGAAGCTAGTACATTCCAAATATTATTTGCCTGCTTTTATTGCAAATAGTCTAGGTGCAAATATGATGGAGGTATGCTCTACAATTAAAATCTACTTGACTCTGGAGTAGGATCTTCTCGGTGTTAACTTTCTGTTACCTAATCTGCAGTGACCCTTGAAATATTCTTCCATTTTATTCATGTACTCAATAATTTTAATGATCTGTGCAGACACTTGAAATGTTAGAGAAGAAAGAAAAGGTACTTCTGAAGAAAGCTGCTGCAGAGGTTGAAAAGGCAAAGGAGTTTACTAGGGCAAAAAATAAAAGGGGTATAAATTGAGATTTAAATTTACGTCTTGCGTTTTTTGCAAGTTGATTTTTTGTGGAAATTTTGAGTTATAATATAAATGCAGTGTCAAAATGTCAAATATATCTTCATCCTATGTGGCATATATGATTATATGCTAAACTTTGTATTTTCAGTGTTCAAGGATAATCGTGGAAAACCTCTTTTTTGTGAAAAGAAAAAAAACACATACCTTAACTATTTCTTAAGCTTCTGCTAATGATATATTTTTATTAGATCATGTTATTTTTCTACTTAGTTGGAGCTGAAACTTCTTTCATGTGTTGTTGGAAAAGTTAAACAATACTAATTATGTTCTTTTTTTCTCTTTTTACATTGAAATTTATGCAGCGGCGATACAGTGTCTAAAGCGAAAAAGACTTTATGAACAGCAAGTTGAACAGCTTGGCAATTTTCAATTGCGCATTCATGATCAGGTGCCTTTGTAATTTTGTATCATCAAAATACTAACAATTATGATATTTGTTTTATTTGCATGAAAATTTGTTCTAACTAATCAATATGTGTATGGGCACCAGATGATAATGCTTGAAGGTGCAAAAGCTACCACAGAGACGGTGGATGCTTTGAGAACGGGAGCTCAAGCAATGAAGGCAATGCAAAAGGCAGTGTAAGTTGTACATTTTATTGTGTTAGCATCTCCAATCATTTTCTAATTATTAATAAAACAAATAATAAAATAATGTAGTTAAATTGTAGAGAGTAGAGAGCTCCCCACATGTAGGGAGTGGGATAATGTGATACTATTTTGTAAAAATAAATGTGGGAGTTACGGAAAACCCCATTGTTTGAAACCAAATCAACTTATCCGATCAGGGTAACTAATGTTATAAACCAGAACATAAGATAAGAATAAATACATTTAACATATTTGTAACACGTGACCATTTTGCATCCATATATTCCAAGTCCACTCTTAAATTGATATTATATATGCCTTTGCTTATGGTTTTAATGCATTTGTGAGATACAGGAATATTGATGATGTGGACAAAACAATGGATGAGATAAACGAGCAAACGGAGAACATGAAACAAATTCAGGAAGCATTGTCAGCACCTATTGGCGCAGCAGCTGATTTTGATGAGGCATGGACTGACTTCTTTTACTTATATTGCTTGATTTCGTTGTCATATGGACCAAATTTCGACTTCAAAGTTGATGAATTATTTGTTTCTTGAGATAAAAGTTGATAACTTCACCAAACATTACAACGTTATCGAAAATCTTGTTAATTTTGTAAGTGTAAAAATGCAGGATGAGTTGGAGGCTGAACTTGAAGAGTTGGAAGGAGCTGAGTTAGAGGAACAGCTTCTACAGCCTGCCACAACTGCCCCTGCAGCTCCAGTGCATGTGCCAGCTGGAAGACAACCAACACGTCCAGCTCCAAGGAAGAACACAGCTGAAGAAGATGAACTTGCTGCATTGCAGGCAGAAATGGCACTTTAAAGGTCACTTTCTTGATTGAAATCTGTTTTGTTTTATTGTATTCGTATGAATATGTTCTTTTTTAGATAATTAGAACTTAACAATTTGTTAACTGCCATTGGGAACACTGCATTTGCACAGCAGGTGCCTATTCCAATGCTATAGAATGGTAGCTATTATTTTAGTATAAACATTGCCCCTTTTGTTGGGCACATTGGCCTTCTTTACTTATGAAAGGAGGGTACGGCAGTCAATTTGATGGTTTGGTTTGGTGATGTTGATTTCTGTTTCTAGATTTGTGAAACTTATGGAGTTCGTTAAATTTTTATTGGCTGACAAGAACAATTTTACGCACTTTTTTCAGGTTCAATTCAATTCTCAGTTGGAAGATCCTGTAAAGATCGGAGGTATGAAATATGGTGATAGATTTGATCTGTTCAATTCATTCACATCAACACAAATTGTTTGTGTGGTCGATGACTTCTATTTTTATTAGGAATGGAAAAGGATTAAAGTGTTCATGTGTTGGTGTATGCCATATGGGTACAATGTTGATGTTGGGTATTTGAGAAATTTGTCTTCAATTATAGAAAGCCAAATACCATCGTTATTAACACTGTAATATACGACGATTATTTTCGAGCAAATTGTTTAGAGAGTTGCAAAAAAGGTGTCACAAAAGTGATGAAATGGTAGTCTATGCATTGTAGTCAATACATGTTTGTGCTGAAGCTGGAATCTCTGCTAATAAGTGCATGCTGGTTTATGAGAGCATCTCCAACAGTTTCCCCATTTTGGAGAAAATGGAGAATATGGGGATTTTGGGTTGTTTTTTTTTGCTCCAACAGTTTCTCCAAAACTATCTCCAAAATGGAGAAAGTAGGAGAGAGAGGGAGTTTTTCTCCAAATATGGAGTTAACCCAAAAAATGATTACTAAGTGAAAGCACCAATAGAATTATTTGAAAAATAATATTTAGAGAGAGAAATAGTATTTTAATATTATAATTATTGTTTTTTCTCCAAAATGGGGAATCTGTTGGAGATGAATGTAATTTTTTTTAGAGATTTTGACTTTTGATTTTTCATTTTGGAGAAAATTTTGGGGAAGCTGTTGGAGATGCTCTGAATGTAGAGCAAAGGTTGATTTCTACCATCCAAGGAATGTTGGGACTTGGGAGGGTTGGTTGTTTGTTGGTGTAAAGAGTGTAAGTAGCTTGAATTATAGATACCAAGAGGATGCGTTTGGTATGTTGGACATGATAGGACTGAAAAAAAACATGTTCCACGATTCAGGTGTACACAACAGTTGTGGTCACTGAGTTTTTCAGCGCTGATTTCTTCCATTCCCATGGGACTGGAACAAGATGGGATAGTGGGGATAAAAAAATGGGGATAAAAAAATGTTTTTCTTGTTTCACCAAAACATATGGAAAAACATGGGATAAAAGTGAAAGTGAAACTATAGAATTATCAATCTACCCTTATTTGATATATAATCATAATATAATATTTATTTTAATGGTCACCACCGTCCATTTTCACCGTCGACACCTCCACCTCCTCCACTACAACAATCTTCTCCATCACCTCCATAACCATTGTTGGCCACCGACTACTACCTCTTATCGCCACCACCACTATCATCATCGGCCACCACCGACCACCACCACCCATCTCCGCCCACCACCACCTATACCTTCCCCACATTGGCAACAACTACCTCCTCCACCTTCGCCGGCCGCCGCCACCACCACCACTACTGTCCAGTGTCCACCATCTTTACGTCCTCCAGAACTACCATTATCTACCCCACCACGACATCTACCTCCGCATGTTGCTGCAAAAACCTTCATCGTTCCTGCCAATCCATAAAGATCTTCCATTCCGAATCAAACATAGTATTTTCTTTGTACGAATTGAGTTTTTTTTTGAACCAACGTCAATTATATTAGATTCTTCATTCAAACTTCCTAATATAATATATGTATGTTTTTATGTATATGAAAATTATTTTAAAAAATAATTTATTTAAATATTTACTTAATCTGTGTCATTTATATTTATTATTTCATTGAAAATCAGTATCAATTACAAGATAAGAATAAACCAACTCAATATAAGGATGAGGTCTTATTACTCTTGAATAGAAATAAAGGATTACCAGATGATCAATTAATAAAGATTCAACATGAGATAGAGGATTGACTATTTTGGGGCAACTCGTAAAGGGCATTTAACAAATGTATAACCTTGTCCTAGTCGTACCAAACACCAGAATGACATTTATCTAGTCATGTCCAATCCTGCCATCTCGTCCTGTATAGTCCAATCATGTATGCATACGAAAAGCTACCTTAGGATTTTTTTTGAAAGGCAGTTAACACACACACGCTTTCCCGTGGTATCCGGGCTCCCACTTAAGGGTGCCACCCGACTAATCCCAGTTGACTCGGCCCAGCCTATGGTTGGCCCAACCAGGCTAAGCCTGGCCCAAGATCCGGCCCAAATGGACCATCTTGAAGTCTGGTACCTCAGAGTGCACACCGCGGGGTTCGAATCCTGGTAGTCAAGCCTTCCAGCACTGACCCCCCAGGGATGTTACCTTGCCACTGGGCTGCGTCCTCGTTGGTGCTACCTTAGGAAATTGCTTAGATGAACCTTTATATATATATATATATATAGACGTGGGTTCAAACGAGAATGGATGCTATTTAAAAGAATAAAGGAATAACTCTCAACCATTCATTTTTAAAAACAATTCCAAAAATAATCACTGATTTTTGGAAGTTTATTATTTTTGGAATTATTCATAATCACTGATTTTTGGAAGTTTATTATTTTTGGAATTATTCTTAATCACTGATTTTTGGAAGGAAAAACACGGGCTGAGTTCATATATGAATCTGTGTGATTCACATATGAACTATACGTTCATATATGAACCTTTGTAATTCACATATGAACTCTTTATAACTAATTCATATATGAACCTTTGTGTTTCATATATAAAACTAATTAACTGTAGGTTCATATATGAATCAGTTGAACCAATTAATTGATTCATATATGAATATTTGTGTTCATATATGAACCTTTGTGATTCATATATGAATTTTTTTAACTAATTCATATATGAACCTTTGTGTTCATATATGAATATTTGTGATTCATATATGAAATTTTTTAACTACTTCTCATATGAACAAATTAACTGATTCATATATGAATCACAAAGGTTCATATATGAATTAGTTAAAAAGAGTTTATATGTGAATTACAAAGGTTCATATATGAACGTATAGTTCATATGTGAATCACACAGATTCATATATGAACTCAGCCCGTATATTTTTTACGAAACTACCCCTCTATCTTGTACAGACCACGCGAGTAATTATCCGCTGCTTCTCGGTCAAAGCCGCCGATCTTGACCGAATAGATGGCCAAGATCACTTCTTTATTTCTCTAAATATTTGCACTTCTCTATTGAACTCTTCCCTCTCTCTCTCTCTATATATATATATAATTAACCTATTTAAATTTTAACACTTTAAAAGACAAAAATAATAAATCTCAAAATTGAGGGTGTAACGTCCCAATTCCAAAATCAAGCAATATCATAGATTAAGCATTCGAAGTACATAAATAACGTGTTCATAAACATTCTTTTCACTAAGCTAAGCAAAATTGACAGTGGAAGTCTCTATTCCACAGCCGAGAGCTCTATCTAAACATCAGTCAAAAGACTTGGAGTCGCTCTAAGTTCCAAATCCTTCCTGCCATCTCACAGTTCTTACTAGAAGAACCCGTAACACGCTTACCTGAAAATAGTTTAGTTTTGAAAAGCGAGGGTTAGACCAAAAGGTCTAGTGAATTCCCTCCGAAAGCAACATGTAAAACGGTATGATAACATTTATAAAAGATTCATCGAAAACCTTAGCATTTCATCAATCATGGTACTGCACTTTGTATTTGGATCACATAAACATTCCGCGATCGGGGCCCTAGTAGGACCCCTCTCGCCTCTTCCGGAGCCTACGCAGACTCCCCTTCCCGGAGCCTACGCAGACTCCCCTCTACTCGAAATAGGAGGAAACGAATTCCAACCTACCAGTCTGTCATACCTATCCAAGGGACCATCAGGTCCCGAGGATCACTCTCTGACCCCACAGTGCAGACCGACTCCACATAGCACATAATTCATTTCATAAATGCACTTTACATCTTTGTAAAATCATCATTTCCATTTCATCATATCCAGTAAGCTTTCTCAAGTAAAACGTACAGTTCATGGAAAACGTGCGTAACAGTTATATACATTTCATGTTCTTAAATGAAACCATAATCAGTTAAAACATTTAACACTTTACGTCGTAAAAGGTTTAGAGAACTCACCTTGATGTCACTGAAAGCACACTTGCTCTACTCTCGGATTAACCAGACTTGACACCTAAAAGATCAGGTAATTATTTAATCAGCAAAACTTACCCTGAACTATCCGGATACCATCTACTTTCCGGACGCAACAACTTTCCGGACACCAATCCGGACACTCTACTTCCCGGACAAGGCAATCCGGACGCTAGACCTATCCGGACAAAACCACCCAGACACTAAACTTATCCGGAAACCTCAGCCACTCGGATACCATGAAATACCCGAAAACCCTCACGGGACACTTACCCGGACACTTACAACCCATCCGGACACCACTGAACATCGGTGTCCAGAAACCACAGCTGTTCGAGCTTAAAAATCTAAAAGTGATCATTAACTCGTTTTTTAGCCATTAGTTCGATTAGATAAGCATAGGGGTTCATCCACTAGTCATAAACACTCAATTAATTTCATTTTAAACCACCAAATCGACATATTAGCAATGAAATCCCAAAATGCTCAATAAGGAGATACTTAGGTAAAGACCTAACAATTCCTCACGATTCCCTCCTCAGATCATGAACATAAAGGAGCAATAGACCTGAATCAAGCAGAATAAACATACTAGAAGAATACCTTAACAGATTTCTTGCACAAATTGAGAGTCTCCAACCTTTAGCTCTTTTCTTTCTTTCTTCCTTGAGCCGCCAAACACACACACCACACCAAAACACTGATTTGTGAAACTGAAGGAACCCTAGGGATTTGTGCATTTAAGTATCTTCCAGAAATGACAAGATTAGTCCCTTGACTTATCTTTCATTTCTTGCGAAAAAGGCATTAAACTTTCATTCTTTCCAAAAGAAAACCCGGTTGTTACAACACTCCCCCCTTAGAAGAATTATGTCCCCATAATTCCTTATTGGAAAAGGCGCGGGTATCATGCCTACACCACAACTTGACACTTCCCCAAGGTAATGCCACTCCTGACTCAGTCCACCACCTCCTAAATTCGAAACATGGAACATTGGATGCATTCCCTTCAGTTCTTATGGTACTCTAACTCGTAGGCTATTGTTCCTATTCGATCGATCTTAACGATAGAAGATTAAATAAGGCTTCTCAAGCATCTTTACTTCCCTTAAGGAGGAACCTGGTGGAATCCCCTGCTACAACATGAGATCCAATTACTCAGAAACAGTCACTCACTTGACAGCTTGGCACAAGGCCAACCTTGTACGTCCCGACAAATCACAACCCCGAGTTCCTTCATCATATCACAACTCACTACCTTGCACCACCCAACAATTGTCTATGCTGATAACATTTCCCTTTTCTCGGACCACCTAGGCCACAGTTCGTCACTCATCCCTCACATTCTCACTACTTCACCACCCCATACTTATACGTAACTAAGAGTAGGAACCTCCAAACCCATCGTTGGATTGTTCACCTACTCAAATTAAACTTATCCTAAAACACATCAATTCCTCCCGGATTGCCACGTTCGTTCATTCCAATAAAACGTAACTCCGGTTATCCTCACTCCACTGGGAGGAGTAACCATGGTCACACCATACTATTCTCACTAGCTTAATCACTGCACGACCAATTCGTTTAAACATTTCTCACAAAGTCACTAACTTAACTCATTCGACTGTCTTATCCACTCCTTTTCTGCACAACCTCATACCCAATTTCCCTCCTCAATACTCTTTCCAACGGTTCGCACACTTATCAATGACAATCTACACAACACTGCACCTTTCGGCGTTACTGACAAGTTTACTACTTCCAATTTACTCACTTATTCCGACATGCTATCTTCACCTCCCCACGTTAGCGTGGAGCATTGCCCACCGAACATTACTTGCCCCTCTCTCCCGACCTTTCCACATGCTGGTATCGCTTTCTCATTACTCACATAACCAAACAGTTGCACCAAGATCTTATCTTAAGCCATTCAACCAAGCCGTCTTGAAACAAGACCAGTGTTCGACGTCACTACACATTCTTTAATCTCCAACTTTTACCTTCTCAGACATTTCTTTCACACATAAGCAACAATTTACATTCTTTAAGGATTTCACATCTATCCCACCATATTTTGACTAACACAACCCTCATCCTCTTTAAACTTCCAATGACCCCAAAGTGTGTTTCTTAGTAACGTCCCCTATTCACTCTAATAATCCACCCCCCTTGGATTCCCTATTACAAACGGATCTATTAATTCAGGAACACCCCGAAACTCGGGTTCCACAATTCTTTCGATTAACCACCATGATCATAAAATCAGACAGATATATATATACCGTCATCCCGGCTTTCTTACTTAGATTTATCTTAAATAATTCTTTAAAAATCAGTGTGTTAATCTCAATAACACTTCCCCAAGAATTGTAACACATCCTGTAATAACAAATGAACGTCATTACTTAACAAATCTATAAAATTTTAATCACCCAACCAAAGGCTTATACCTCTATCATGACATTTCAAATCAACTAATGATCATACTACCACTCCGACCCACAATCAACATCATGTCATTCCTTAAACATAACCAAAATTTCCAACTATTTCCTTCTAGGATCATTCCCTCACGCATAAGGAACAATTTTCATTCTTTAACGATTTCTCATCTACTATACTACAGCTTGACTAATCTATTCATCATCTTCTTTAAACTTACTCTGCCTTCAAGAATATACTTAACAACATACATAACCACAAAGCTTGGTCTCACAGCTGGGCAATCACCCAATTCTGCCCCGACATTCCATTCCGATAACAGTCAAAATAAACACCAACTTACAAACCACGTACTTCAACAACTGGGATTGCAAAACGTACACTCTACCCGAAATCCCAAAAGGACTTCCTTCTAATCCTTCATCTTTCTAACATCGCCTTACTACATCACCGGCTGACACAGATATCTTGGCAATTGAAGCTACTATTCGTTCGTACATTCACCACTCCTATCATCACACTACCGACCAAGTCTCTCATGGTCATTCGTACACAATTCACCCTTTCCTTCATATTCTCCCGTATACTACAACCGAGTTTGTCTCGCTACTTAGTTCTCTCCCAACTTGTTGAACTATGACTCACGAGTTCACACTTAGCTCAAACACAAACATCCTAGCTAGCTCTTTATGACCCGAGTCCTTTCTTAGACACGACACATTTTCTTACTGACTGGTATAGTCTACACTCACTCCGCTTGTGTTACACACCTTGTCCTTCTACGGACCCTCCTCACCTCGTAAATAGAACGCCTATTCAACAACAACAGTCTCTTACTAATTTAACACCTCTACAAGATATTCTATCAACTTACACTCATCTGGTTTGAGTCTTCGGCCTCGGCCAACATACACCGTTGTCGACTTCAACAACAAAAGACAACTCTTAACTACTTCCTTAACCTATCCTTTAACATGAGTTCCTTACGGGACCTATTCCTCCCTAAAAATCACAGTTAACTTTATAATCCGTCGCCCCTATTTCGAAACTTACTCATGTAACATCAATATTACAAGCTCCCTTCGAAACTCATGGCCCACACCATGGACCTTTCATTCCTGCCTCACAACACTACTCATAAGAGTTGCTAAAACCAATACCTTGATGACTCCTAGTCCTTCCTCCGGACACCATCGCCCCTCGGCAACTGTTTTCTTAGTCACCGAGCAAAGGTACAGACCCTCATACACCTGACACTAAAATCCATTCCCGACTCTTCCAAGGTCCAACTCTCCTCTTAAACACATATACCAAAACTACATACGTTCTCCCTTGACTTGACCAACGCCTCTCCGCTCTCGGAGTTCTTCCTTAGCTTAAGACGTAATACTCTACGACCTAGTGGGTTCATAGCCTTCATGCATGACAATACAGTAAATAAATCCTTTTACATATTTTATCATTTTGAATAAACAACATTTAGAAACAACTCGGGTACCCGTGACCCCATCACTCTTATAACTTCGAAACCCTGCACAACGATTCGAGAATCGTTGGCATGCATCTTCCCGTGAACCTCAATCTTGCTCAATCCGAACAATGTTATTACGATAGTAATATATTGCATGAAAATCTTTTCGTATGAGACAATTCTGAAAGAATTACCGGCACAAAGTAAACCAGTCGGTTCTCACACTCAATTGTATGATATCAAAAGGTCAATAAGCATTTTGGTTATAAGTGAATTGCAGGTAACCATTTTCTTGACCATTTTTGTAACAATTTAACTTATCATTAAAAGTGTGGAATACTTTGCAAATCGTTAAGCTCAAAATTTCAATGTGCGACGTACTGAAATCGCTTTTTCTTTAAACGTGCACTCGTACAAGCTGACTCATTTTGTTCAAAGTTGACATTTACGTTTTTTATTTTAAATCGTGAAAATTTCATGTTACATAAAAGAACGCCATGCATGAGACTCTATTTGCAAATAGAAGGCTACTCACTCAACGAGGTCAACCGCTTTACTCACGCAGCTTATCCTTGATACTCCACTTACGACCAAGGGTCGCCCTCTCGGTCAAGCAATAACTTGATGTACATGCGTTCCACATCTCACTTACTCAACCATTTCACACTATTTTCGCTTTGATCGACTACCTCACCTTCTACTTCTACATGCTTTCAATTCACTATAAGTATCTTATTCCATTTATCCTGCCAATGAAAAGCTCGACTAAAAAGTCAGGGCTCCATTGATACTTTCAAGGTTTTGACACTGTTCTATCTTACCATCCCAACTGATCTATCCCATGATTTCCATAACTAGGACTCTCCCGAAACTGGAGTCTTACTCAAACTCAAACATTCATCATCTCCGAATCCACGAAGAGCTACCTCTAGACGACTCATAACATTCTTTACAACGTTTCTTCTCTACGATGTCTACATACATCACATCATAATGACTCTTACACGACACTTCCCCAAGCAATGGAGCTCGGTCTATCCCTCAGGGATCTTGCTGACCTATTCCTCAAAGTTCTCCCAGCCATAGCGCTAAACTGAAAGAAACCGATAGTTAATCCTTGCTAGACGTGACACAACAAATTTGCTATAAGTAAGGTATTGTAAGCACGTACATGTACCTGTAAGTTCGTAATTACACTGGCCAGGTGTAATCCCAAACTTACCTTACACGTTTGTCCTTGACACCTTATTCCTAAGCGCATTTATAGTGATCGTTCCTAGAGGCAATCCTATGTCTCGGATGTGTTCCTCATCTTACAGTTTAAGTTTAGGCCCGAATGGTCACCTAAATCCCTTAAACTAAGGCTCTGATACCATTTGTAACGTCCCAATTTCAAAATCAAGCAATATCATAGATTAAGCATTCGAAGTACATAAATAACTTGTTCATAAACATTCTTTTCACTAAGCTAAGCAAAATTGACAGCGGAAGTCTCTATTCCACAGCCGAGAGCTCTATCTAAACACCAGTCAAAAGACTTGGAGTCGCTCTAAGTTCCAAATTCTTCCTGTTATCTCACAGTTCTTACTAGAAGAACCCGTAACACGCTTACCTGAAAATGGTTTAATTTTGAAAAGTGAGGGTTAGACCAAAAGGTCTAGTGAATTCCATCCGAAAGCAACATGTAAAACGGTATGATAACATTTATAAAAGATTCATCGAAAACCTTAACATTTCATCAAGCATGGTACTGCACTGTATATTGGATAACATAAACATTCCGCGATCGGGGGCCCTAGTAGGACCCCTCTCGCCTCTTCCGGAGCCTACACAGACTCCCCTTCCCGGAGCCTACGCAGACTCCCCTCTACTCGAAATAGGAGGAAGCGAATTCCAACCTACCAGTCTGTCATACCTATCCAAGGGACCATCAGGTCCCGAGGATCACTCTCTGACCCTACAGTGCAGACCGACTCCACATAGCACATAATTCATTTCATAAAACATGCACTTTACATCTTTGTAAAATCTTCATTTCCATTTCATCATATCCAGTAAGTTTTCTCAAGTAAAACGTACAGTTCATGGAAAACGTGCGTAACAGTTATATACATTTCATGTTCTTAAATGAAACCATAATCAGTTAAAACATTTAACACTTTACGTCGTAAAAGGTTTAGAGAACTCACCTTGATGTCACTGAAAGCACACTTGCTCTACTCTCGGATTAACCAGACTTGACACCTAAAAGATCAGGTAATTCTTTAATCAGCAAAACTTACCCTGAACTATCCGGATACCATCTACTTTCCGGACGCAACAACTTTCCGGACACCAATCCGGACACTCTACTTCCCGGACAAGGCAATCTGGACGCTAGACCTATCCGGACAAAACCATCCGGACACTAAACTTATCCGGAAACCTCAGCCACTCGGATACCATGAAATACCCGAAAACCCTCACGGGACACTTACCCGGACACTTACTCCACAGTTTAAGTTTAGGCCTATCCGGTCACCTAAATCCCTTAAACTAGGGCTCTGATACCAATTGTAACAACCCACTCCAAACAATCATGCCAAAAGCTATATCTTTAAATTAAAACGCCAAAGATGGCTCAATGTAATACATTAAACAGATTACAAACTGCGTTTGCGGAAATAACCCTAACTACAGCTGAGATCGCAACTACAAGTGTAACGTCCCAAAAATTACAATAAATTTTCACTTTTAAAAATAAGCATTTTAATAAATGAAACCTCATTAAATATCCAAAACTGTTTCGTTTGCAAACTTAATAATAAATATTCTCGTTAATAATAAACAGCGGAAGTAATCGTTTAAATAATAATTCTAATCTCATAATTGTAATAACTCTTCACGCGCGCCAGTGTGTACCCGTCACGCCTTGAAGCCACTAGCACCTGAAACCACATTTATAGGAAAAGGGTAAGCACAAAGCTTAGTGAATTCCATCACATGCGCAGATAGCAATTATATACACATCACTCCTATCCGCACATGAGCAACAACACCACAGTTACATAATGCAAGTAAACACATACAAGTAATTATGTACCCAACTCCTCGGTCCCACCGAGTTCCCGGTCCCACCGAGTTCACACAACATTTCCATCCACTTCCTCGGTCCCACCGAGTTGTAATGTAACACACTCGTCCCACCGAGTTCCCACAACGTTTCTATCCACTTCCTCGGTCCCACCGAGTCCTCGGTCCCACCGAGCTGTAATGTAACACACTCGTCCCACCGAGTTCCCACAACGTTTCTATCCACTTCCTCGGTCCCACCGAGTCCTCGGTCCCACCGAGATGTATATTATACACATTTATTCTAAGCATTTAACCGATCAAATAATACGCACCACAAACAACTAGTTCACACCACAAGAACAATAGTACATACAAACTACCATGACATGAATACAATTCCTATCTACACAGTGAGAGAACTCACCTCAAAAGCAACGTAGATATCCTCAACAGCAAAACGAGTCGGCCAACACCAACTCACCTTTTTCCACCTAAATAAGTGATATCAAACGTCAAAACGAAGTCCTAGCCCAAAGTAACGACTATAAGCTTACACACGAAAATCCAGCTTTTACTCTAAGATTTACGGGTCTGTTCGGGACCTGTTTAGACCCTCTTAAACTCATCAACACAGAATTTTTATTCTATAATCAGATAGTTCTATGTCTTAGGGTTCCAGGGACATATCGTACGCGTTCTAACGATTTTCCTACAATTTACTATGAATTTTCTAAAAACAGGACACGAAACTGTCATTTTCAGACCTGCTGTGAAAACAGCCATTTTAAGCCTAGCTAGAGGCCGAACCAGACTTCCACTAAAACACGAAAAGTGTGCCCGGCACAGAATGTGAACCGTGGGCACCGGATTCGTCTCAAACCGAGCTACGACGAGAAAGTTACGGGCGAAATACGAACTGGACAGAACCCTTTTATTCACATAAAATGATAACTTTAAAGGCTAAGGTTTTCGGGTTTCGGGTTTACGCGATCGGGTCACGGATTAGAGTTTTAGGTTACTAAAGTCTGGGCTCACTCGCGCACCACCCACTGCCACCTCCGGCAGTGGTGGTCGCCGGCGGCGGCGGCGGCGATCGTGGTTTATTAAATTCCTGCGAGACAAGTAAAACAACTCGAAAACTCTCTCGGCCTCCCTACACACACAAAACCCCCGACTGTGGACCCGCCATCACAGCCACCGGGCTGGAGGCGCACGACGGCGGCAGCCGGCGGCAGCCATGGCCGCTCACGCCGGCAGCGATGGTGGTGGTTTTCACGGCGATCGCCGACGAAAGAGAACGTAAGAAAACGAAAGAGAACGAAAGAGACGAGAAAAACTTCTTACCTCACGACGACAACAATTTCCAGCCGCAAAGAGATTCCGATCGCCGGCCGATCTCCTCCTCTCTCCCGGCAGTCTCTCTCTCCTCTCGACAGCAGCACGAAGAAGAAACGAATGTGCACTTTGGTTGGGGTTTTCACGGCGCAGCAAGAGAGGAAAGAAAAGAATTACTAGGGTTGCTATTTCCTACTTTGGCGACGAGAAGAGATACGAGAGGAAGGGTGGGTCGGTTCCATTATGGGCCGACCCCCATGCAACCAAAATCCTCTAATGACCCTTTTGGTCCCTGCCATTTTCAACCCTTGCTAAAAGCTTAAAGACTAAAAACCGTTTTACACACTTGGTCTTTCCGCCAAACCCCGTTAAAGTCAAACCGATACGAGAAGGATAACTAATACTAAAAGACATAACAATTAAATAACTAACTAAATAAAGTAAACCATACCGGAGCACGGGCTTTACAACTCTCCCCCACTTGGATTAGACTTCGTCCTCGAAGTCTCGACTGACAAATAACTCGGGATAGTTCTCGCGCATCTTCACTTCGGGATCCCACGTCCACTATGAACCCTTCCGGTGCTGCCACTGGACTTTCCTCAACTAGAATCTAAATTTCTCACCCCGTCTAGAATTTCTCGAATACTTTTCTTACTAACAAAACTCCTTCAAAGACACTGAAATTATGATCGGAAGAACATTCCAACAACTGGAATCATTCCTAGTTAAACGACTTCGATTGCCTCCCAACCTTAGATGTTCCATACATCCCGATTCAAATTTCAAGCTCTAATAATTCTAAAGTTGCTCACCAATATACTCTACAGGATACTCGAATTCGATCATTCCTATCATTAACTGTCGATTAACTTCCACGAGTTCTACTAGACTCCCAAAATTTATTTCACACGAATTATCAAACCAGTAAATTTATAATCACCCACGAAGGTCATTCCACCATAAACATTCATCACAAGTAAGCATCTCAGGGTTACTACTACCATCACCATAATTTCCTTAAAATCGGCTACAATTCTCCGATTACACTAAAGGTGTTTGGCCTCAAGCCCAAAAGTCGACACCTAAATATACTACTTACCTCAAAAAGGTTACTGCGCATTTATGCTCTTAATTACAAAGGGCATCATTCCCTTAACCGATACTATTCGGCCTATAGTACCAACACGCGTGGAATACCCAACCTTCCACCGTCTACTTATCCTCCACACCCGCTCTACGAAGCCTAGTTACACCGTATCAAGATACACCTTAACGTCTACCTCCCAGGTACGTCTCAAGGCCCGGCACATCGGAACTACCTCCCAGGTAAGTGCCCAAGACTATATCCTCCCAGTGCCTACTGGAAAGTCAAGGTCATAACACATGAATACCGGGGTCCCACCCCGAGATACCCAACCGACCATTACCAACGACTGACTAACGTGACCAAGGATCCAATGCAAAACAGTCTACCAACAACATGCTTATCCCGGAATGACTCACTCACCCAAACATGTAAATACTAAACGTGCAATAAATGCAAAACTGTGCAACAAAACAACCCATCAACAAGACTCCCCATCGAGCCATTAGAACCGTGCAATTGACCCATGACTATCTCAAAGTCAAAATCGAGCAAAATGCTCCACGCTTGCTAGACCCATAAGTCGGTCAAAACGCGTTTAAATAAAGTTTAAGCAAGCAATACTCTAAAATCAACATTAATCCCAAACTCAACACGGGTTAAACAAAAGAGTTTTCCAAAAGGACTCACACCCTTAAAATTCTCAAAATGACACATAACACTTAAAAGCGCATTTCCCAAATGGTTTACAAAATCATTTACAAAATATTTTCAACGTCAAGATTTTTCATCCCAAAAAGATCGTATGCAATAAAACTACTATTACCAGGTCGGTAGTTACGCAAAAATGGACACGCTCGTCCCACATATGAAAATCATGTTGAAAATCATTCCATTGCAGCTCAGTTTACTCACAAAACGCAAAGCGAAATAAATAATTTCTTTAAAAAATGAACCGTCACGGTTCTAGTATGGATTGACTCATGACATGTACTTAAAGTAACCGCTCGACCTTACACCGGGTGCGACAAAAGTGTGCACATAATTTCAAAATCAGTCCCACGACATTTGACCCCAAAATTTCTCTTTTTAAACATAAAATGTCGTGGCACAGGGTTCACCAACAAATTTTTACGCGCGTCGGCTAGTCATACAAAACGATGAAACGGTTTACAAATATATTTTTGATAAAACACAACGGTCTCGTGCAAGTTTCAAACTTAAAGATAGAAACCAATCCGTTTCCATCATTTGCAAATATCGACTAAAACCTCATAAAATCTCAAAAGGTGGGGTTCTTTAAATTGATTTCCAAGATTTCCCCACATGGTCACATAAACAAATAAGATATGCACCTCGTGAAATTAAACCCACACGACTCAACATGCCGTAAAACAAAACTCATTTTACCCAAATCACTCAAATAGTTTTATACAGACATCGTGGAATGTAACTTTCCGTCTCAACTCTAACATATGTGGAGGAGTTCCAATGTTAAAGTCACAAGCCGTAGTCACTTGCCCAACATTTTAAACACCACAAAACACGGATATCATCTTACCCGAAAGAACCGTTGGAAAATTACGAAATGAAACAAATTCTAACAAAGTTTGCAACTCCCGTGATAAAACGATTTCATCTACTTTCAAAACCATAATTCGAGATTTCGTGTGTGCTGAACATTTCCCAAAATTCCAAAACACAATCCATAAAAGGATTGGATACACAAGAATTAGTTAATGCAATTTATTTTCAAAATAAACTTTGTGCATGACTCAGTCGGCATTCGACGTCTCGACTCGTACCCTTCCAAATCTCTCCGGTCCACTATCGTCATCCGGACATTTACACCTCTTAGGCAAGTTGGGAAATTACGTCCAATAATCCTTACGGTTTTTCCTCAATTCAAAGTCGGCTCCATAAGCCCATGGTTCTAGCACAATCATCAATCTTGACCCGAAATGGCCTACTTAAAACAAACCTCATCCTTATCGTCACTCCAAGGGATTAATACTAGAATCGTCCTTCTATTCCAACGACTACTAGTTTAGAACCTTCATCACTACCCCAACGATCATCTCCTCAAGCAAATCAAGTACACACCTGTACTAGTAGGTTCACTATTGTTGTTCCTCCTTGTGATGGCTATTCTGGGTAGATATTACAACGAGTTATTAGCACATAATAACTCACACTAACAACGCTCACGCTCAACTCCTTGGATTCCTCGTGACTTTCCCCGACTCGAGCACGGATCCTGTGCTTCAGATAGTAGGAGCTCTACTACTACCTTCCACACCTATCCTCACTCGTTTCGAGTCCCGTCCCGAAGTGCCCAAGTAGTTCCTTGCCAAAAACTATACACATATGCCTGCACCGGCATATGTACACACTCTTCCTAGCTCCCTAGGAATTCCACCCAACTCCACTACCCTTGCTATGACGAAATCCCCACTAGTCATGACGAGTCGCCTCGCGAATGCACAGTCGCACACAGTGTAAAACCAGATAGACATTCGAATATAAGATTCTATCCTACAACGGTTGGACTCAAACAAGAGCTGCGCAATAGAACTAAATCCGACATTCTAAGGTTATTCGGTTCCTACCGCATACAACCTATAGTGCATTCACTTAACAACCTATCAAGGCTAGCATAAACTCCTATTAGCAAGCAACAAACATGCAGTACAGTGTAATAAGCACCAAGCAATCTAGCATACATACTCCTATGTTCTAGAAAGCAATCTCGCATACATACTCATATGTAAACACTCTTCCCAGCTCACTAGGAATTTCATCTCATCCCACTACCCTTGCTACAACGGAATCCCTATTAGCCATAACGAGTTGCCTCGCGAATACCCAGTCGCATGCAGCGTGAATCAAATAGACATTCGAATACAAGATTCTATCCTAGAACGGTTGGACTCAAACAAGAGCTGCGCAATAGAACTAAATCGAATATTCTAAGGCTATATGATTCTTACTGCATACAACCTATAGGGCCTTCACTTAACAACCTACTATAACTAACATGGATTCCTACTAGCGAGCAATCAACATACAGTACAGTGTAAACCACATAAGCAGTCTAGCATGCATACCCTATGATCTAGAAAGCGATAAATACACTAAGTACTGTACCTTCCCACTTAGCGTCGGCTGACTGTACACACTGCGCCCTCAATCACCGTTTTCTCAAACGCATTTTCCTTTCTTTTATTTTCCAAAAACTTTAAAGAAAATTCTATAGCCGCAAACTTGAGATCAAACACACCGAAATGTATTTGATTCGCTCAAGTTGTGCTCTGATACCAAGTTGTAACGTCCCAAAAATTACAATAAATTTTCACTTTTAAAAATAAGCATTTTAATAAATGAAACCTCATTAAATATCCAAAACCGTCTCGTTTGCAAACTTAATAATAAATATTCTCGTTAATAATAAACAGCGGAAGTAATCGTTTAAATAATAATTCTAATCTCATAATTGTAATAACTCTTCACGCGCGCCAGTGTGTACCCGTCACGCCTTGAAGCCACTAGCACCTGAAACCACATTTATAGGAAAAGGGTAAGCACAAAGCTTAGTGAATTCCATCACATGCGCAGATAGCAATTATATACACATCACTCCTATCCGCACATGAGCAACAACACCACAGTTACATAATGCAAGTAAACACATACAAGTAATTATGTACCCAACTCCTCGGTCCCACCGAGTTCCCGGTCCCACCGAGTTCACACAACATTTCCATCCACTTCCTCGGTCCCACCGAGTCCTCGGTCCCACCGAGTTGTAATGTAACACACTCGTCCCACCGAGTTCCCACAACGTTTCTATCCACTTCCTCGGTCCCACCGAGTCCTCGGTCCCACCGAGTTGTAATGTAACACACTCGTCCCACCGAGTTCCCACAACGTTTCTATCCACTTCCTCGGTCCCACCGAGTCCTCGGTCCCACCGAGATGTATATTATACACATTTATTCTAAGCATTTAACCGATCAAATAATACGCACCACAAACAACTAGTTCACACCACAAGAACAATAGTACATACAAACTACCATGACATGCATACAATTCCTATCTACACAGTGAGAGAACTCACCTCAAAAGCAACGTAGATATCCTCAACAGCAAAACGAGTCGGCCAACACCAACTCACCTTTTTCCACCTAAATAAGTGATATCAAACGTCAAAACGAAGTCCTAGCCCAAAGTCACGACTATAAGCTTACACACGAAAATCCAGCTTTTACTCTAAGATTTACGGGTCTGTTCGGGACCTGTTTAGACCCTCTTAAACTCATCAACACAGAATTATTATTCTATAATCAGATAGTTCTATGTCTTAGGGTTCCAGGGACATACCGTACGCGTTCTAACGATTTTCCTACAATTTACTATGAATTTTCTAAAAACAGGACACGAAACTGTCATTTTCAGACCTGCTGTGAAAACAGCCATTTTAAGCCTAGCTAGAGGCCGAACCAGACTTCCGCTAAAACACGAAAAGTGTGCCCGGCACAGAATGTGAACCGTGGGCACCGGATTCGTCTCAAACCGAGCTACGACGAGAAAGTTACGGGCGAAATACGAACTGGACAGAACCCTTTTATTCACATAAAATGATAACTTTAAAGGCTAAGGTTTTCGGGTTTCGGGTTTACGCGATCGGGTCACGGATTAGAGTTTTAGGTTACTAAAGTCTGGGCTCACTCGCGCACCACCCACTGCCACCTCCGGCAGTGGTGGTCGCCGGCGGCGGCGGCGATCGTGGTTTATTAAATTCCTGCGAGACAAGTAAAACAACTCGAAAACTCTCTCGGCCTCCCTACACACACAAAACCCCCGACTGTGGACCCGCCATCACAGCCACCGGGCTGGAGGCGCACGGCGGCGGCAGCCGGCGGCAGCCATGGCCGCTCATGCCGGCAGCGATGGTGGTGGTTTTCACGGCGATCGCCGACGAAAGAGAACGTAAGAAAACGAAAGAGAACGAAAGAGACGAGAAAAACTTCTTACCTCACGACGACAACAATTTCCAGCCGCAAAGAGATTCCGATCGCCGGCCGATCTCCTCCTCTCTCCCGGCAGTCTCTCTCTCCTCTCGACAGCAGCACGAAGAAGAAACGAATGTGCACTTTGGTTGGGGTTTTCACGGCGCAGCAAGAGAGGAAAGAAAAGAATTACTAGGGTTGCTATTTCCTACTTTGGCGACGAGAAGAGATACGAGAGGAAGGGTGGGTCGGTTCCATTATGGGCCGACCCCCATGCAACCAAAATCCTCTAATGACCCTTTTGGTCCCTGCCATTTTCAACCCTTGCTAAAAGCTTAAAGACTAAAAACCGTTTTACACACTTGGTCTTTCCGCCAAACCCCGTTAAAGTCAAACCGATACGAGAAGGATAACTAATACTAAAAGACATAACAATTAAATAACTAACTAAATAAAGTAAACCATACCGGAGCACGGGCTTTACAACAAGATAAAAGGAAAGCCCTCTAATCCTTCTATATGCCTCCGTCTCACGCCTTGCCAGCTTCTAAGCAAGCTTTCGACTACCAGCTTACCTGAAAAGGTTTTAGTTTTGAAAAGCGAGGGTTAGACCATGAGGTCTAGTGAGTTCCCTCGAAAGCCACACCACAAAATAATACAGTTTATGAAAAAGCTTTCAGTAAGAAATGAATGTACAAACTTGTTATGAACACACATGATGGCCAGCACACACTATGACAAGCTAATGGCACACACTATGGTCACACACCGCCCATATATGAAACACATTCATATATCAACTCACATGGGACACGCCCCCATCTCACACAATTGCCATAGCTCGTCCACACGTAAATAGTTTCCGTCCACACATTTAAATCACATTTTTCGTATATATTCAATCATATGGGACACACCCCCATCTCACACCATTGCCATAGCTCGTCCATACGGAAGTAGTTTATGTCCACACAATTAAATCACACTTTTCATAAATGAGCAGATACTAATACGAACACTTACCATATAATCATGCATAAGGTTACACACTTTAAAAGGGATTAAGATCAGAGAAACTCACCTGTCGTCCCGCTTAATCCTCTCACTAGATGAGCTCTCCCTTCAACTGCACCTATAAGGGTACATGCTACTATGATAAGCCGCTTGATGGAATTACACACTCACACAGTTAGTCCCTCGGACTAACAGCCCGCACTACCATGTCATACCCCAACTTTCCGGACACTTCATCCGGACAGCCAAAACCATCCGGACACCCAGAGCTATCCGGACGTCCTACCCGGACGACCAAAACTATCCGGTCGTCCTACCCGGACAACCAAAACTAACCGGACGTCCTACCCGGACAACCAAGACTATCCGGACGTCCTACCCGGACGTCCTACCCGGACAACCAAACTATCCGGATTCACAAGGGTTTTCGGTTAATTACCGGAAACTACTATCAAAATTCTACCCGGTCACAACTCTCATCCGGACACCATAAATCGCCCGGACACTACCCTAAATTGAGGGTTTCCGGACGCTACGAGAAAACTCAAAAAACGCAGGGAATCTTAAACATCTCTTGCCTAATCTTCCCAATACCTTCAGATTAACAAATGTGGGTCGAGGTTACACAACATTCCACTCTACAACCTCTCTTAATCAGATTTAATGAGAAACACAATAAACCCACAAAAATCCAAGTTTCATCTCTAAATACCCACAACACACACAAACTTAGAGAGAATTAGGATTGATTTTACCTGGATGATTCTGGAGCTTTTCCTCAAAACCTAGCTGAAAATCGACTTCTTCTTCTTCAATTGTCAAAATCCTTTTCTTGCTCTTTCTCTTAGCCACACACACAACACACACTGAACAAAGCTAGAAAATGAGAAATTTAGGGTTTCTCTCATCCTTTTATACCTTCACAAAGAGCACCAAACTTTTAAATTTTCACACTTAGACCACATAACTTCAAATTTCCGAAATTCTTCCTACATTTTCCAAATATTTACCAAAAACAAACTCGGTTATTACAACATCCACCCCTCAAAAGAATTCCGTCCCCGGAATTCCATTTTCAAACAAACGAGGGTATCGAGCCCTCATGTCCGATTCCAATTCCCACGTTGCTTCTTGTCCCTTAAGAAATTGCCACTGAACTTTCACTAGAGATACTTCTTTATTCCTCGTCTTTCGGACCTTGCTATCCGTGATTGACAACGGTTCTTCTTCATAACATAACTTCTCATCCACACGAATGACCTCCAATGGCACTGCCATACTTTCTTCGGCCAGACATTTTCTTAAATTCGACACATGAAAGGTCGGGTGTACTCCCCGAAGCTCATTAGGCAATTCTAACTTATACGCCACCTCACCCACACGTTCGGTGATGGTGAACGACCCGGCATACCTAGGCCTTAGTTTCCCTCTCTTCCTAAACTCACGTCTTTCCACGACGAAGTTCTAAACATCGCACCGGCTCCTATATAGAATTCGATCAATCTCCTCCTTCTGTTCACATAAACCGGTGGCGGTCTTGAGCCACGCTTAACCTTTCGCGAAAAAGTTCAACCTATCGGTGGTCAGTCGCGTGACCTCCGGTCTCACCCAAAATCACTCACACATCTAGACTCACGGTTTTAGAACGCGTCAAACTAAGGGTTCACACACAATTTCACCTTCTTAAAAGAACGAATTCTTCTGAGGTTAACGCCGCAACAACACAAAACCCTTACTAAAATAACGACGTTCAATTCGTCAAATGTTCACAAATCAACCTTGAATATCACCTTAACTCGCAGTTAAGATTCTCTTCAACAGATTACACACAATTCTACCATTACTCTCCCAACACAGAACACGCCTAAGGCAGATAACACCTTCTTACATTAATTAAGCTGACCACAAGCTATTAATAACAATCAATTCACACGCTTTTACCACAACGTCACTCCTAATTTACTACCAAGTCTAATTCAATGGTCCCTCACCCCGAGCACTACATTCGACTACTTTCTTCCACTTACTTCTCAAGCGTAAACATGTTTCCAAAGAGCGACTCACTAGAAGGCACACACTCTTGACCAATCACACTAGCTAGCTTTCCTCAATGCTTAAACCGTTCATATACACACAGATCCTCTTTCTCATACTCCCACTAGAAGTTCATGCACCCGACGGTGACGTCCTGAAAACATTGCTTCCCACTTTCCGTGCCACTTGCCACACTTTTTACTTCACGTTTACTCACTTATTCCAATCTACCGTCCCAATTACCTTAGGTTAGCATGGAACATTTCTCATCTAACCTTGACCACTACACAAACGCAATTATAACGGTTACTAAGCCTAACCAACAGTTTCACCACTTCTCATACGAAAACAAAAATCAACCAAGTTACTCTGAAATCACACTCAATGCTCGAAGCGACTACACACTTCTCATTTCTCAAACGATATTAACCCACTCCTGGAATTTCCTTTACATACAAGGATTAGCTCAACATTCCCAAGGATTTCGTACCTACTACAAAACATCATAACTAACCAATCCAACATCTTCACAAATAATTCAAAGACACAAGGCAAACTCACTCATCAATTCATCGCAACCAAAGAACTCACAATTTCCTTCTTAGCTAGTCACCAGCCACCACCTCATTCTCTTGTTCTCAGATGACCATACTACACGCCACTCAAACATCTATGCACCCCAACACACATAATTTACCACATTTGAATAACTTAATAGTAGATCCCGAGCAAAGATTTCCACTTACGCTTATCCCATCACAACACCAGCCCACCACCTATCCTTGCAACAATTTGTTATCACACCAAAGACTGGCACGTCTACCTTGCATAAGTCACCACTAACTTATCCACACAACCGCCACCTCACAACATCACACTGAAGGCAAAATCCTTACTATCACTATTACACACAATAGGCCTTGCTTTTCTATGCCACACATACACACCTTTGAAAAAAATCTATCCCACGACCTGGTCTTTCCTCAAACCTAGATGAACCACGACTTATGATTGTCTACTTCACTCGATCAAGTCTTTATCCCAACCGGCTCTTCGGAATCCACACGAAACACGCTCAATTAAACCAATGATAAAATATTCCCCCGCATACCAACATAATCCATGTGTCCCACCTGAGTTGTGCTAACTACTTCATTTGTAGACGACATACCAATCACATAGGAAGAATCACCTATCCAACTATCAATTCCCCACCTTCAGGATACTCACAAAAGGCGGTCCACCCTCTTGACAGATACACACCTTCCCAACCTACCTCTTATCTCCACGCACACCTGACTAATAATCACACCAGGGTTAACCCCTTTCAATTTCAAATCTCTCGACAACGACTCCACACCCGTCGTTGACTTCAACATCCATGCCTGACAATTAGTCTAAATACAAGATCTCCCTAACTCCGGCTCCACGCCGATACCGTTTCATCCACATACCACAATGCTACTTTTCAAAGTGACTTGCCTACTTCAAAATCACCTGGGACTCTTCCCCCGCCGTCAGCCACACGTCAACTTACCAAACAAGAGAAAAGACTACCATCACACAAGCATCTCTAAGGTCAAAGACTAAGACTACATTGAGACGCTACCCTCCCTAAACGGTAACTCTAAGGCCACAAATCGACCATCGACGTCTCAACCACATTTTCCACTCTCGGAACTTTGCACATTATTAAGTGCAATGTCTCTTACCGCTTAGCGAGCTCATAGCCTCCATGCATGACAACACAATGATTTAAATCGTTTTATATACCCGAAATATTCCACAAATCAAGGTTTGATATGCAAGACACGACACCCCCATAAAGAATAACCACACACACACACATTGATCTCAAGAATCGCTCACACGCAACCCATGATATCTCGCAACCTGGTCTATCTACTGAAAGTGTACACATTGAAACTCTTTTGTGCAATTTTTTTTAAAATACAGCAAAATCGTCCACGCTGGGATGGTCAACCGACTCTCACACTCGCTAATATGTCAAAAACGTGTTCACATCGTTCTCACCCATAAAACCATACGATCAAATGTTATTATGATTTACACAACAAAGTTTAACTCACTCATAAAAGTGAAATAATTCGCTATCTCTCCAAATTCGAAATTTAAAACACCACGTAAATAAATTTATCTTTTCCTTCATGCACACACTTGCACATGCCAACTCATTTTCAAAATCAGAAGTTTACAAGGCGCGCGCACACACTCACACATTCTGACATGAAGGACTTACGTAACTTGTTTTGAAAACACAATGCATGACTCACTTTACATTGAAGGCTATTCGTTCGAGCAAGATCAACCGTTTGCAGTTACAGCACATCAATGTCGACACCCTACTCCCAACCAAACCATCAGGTTCCTTTCATTTGAACAATCGTCGGTATCGATAATTCCCATACACTTGGAGGCTCCCACCTCACAGTTACCACCTGCCTACTATTGCGTAAAAAAAACAGCTTCACTTCGACCCCAATAGGTTAACCAACACTAGTGTTATCAATCCACACGTCTATCATTTCTCAACCACCCTTAACACTCTTCCACTAACTAGAGAGTAAGAAAACACTTCCCTATCATCCGATCCTTGAGTTGAACGCTCAAGTTCTCCATTTACCGACATCAGGAAACTCCCAGAAGAAAGACTCTTCAGATATTAGGAGCTCACCTCCAATCAATTATTTTCCTTAAGAACCTTAAGGATTCTACTTCACACGGACACTCACACCACAATCACACAATACCCTTCTAAATAGTGTCATCAGCCACACCAAGAATAATCTGCACAGCACACTAAACCGTTGCCATCATGGCAAGGTTAAAACTTTACACACTAATCACCATACTCCACACACTACTGTTATTCTCCACACTCAATCCACCACACTCCACACACTACCAATATCAGAACAACGGTAAGCAAGCACACCGATGCACCTGTAAATTCATAATGACATTGGCCAGATGTGATTTGAATTTACCTTACATGAGAATCCTTACTACCATCGTCCTAAATTCTCAGTGGTAAAGGTCTTCCCTAAAGGCTTCCTATATCTCAGTTGTGTCCTCCTACTCCACAGTTTAAGTTTAGGCCTATCCGGTCACCTAAATCCCTTAAACTAGGGCTCTGATACCAATTGTAACAACCCACTCCAAACAATCATGCCAAAAGCTATATCTTTAAATTAAAACGCCAAAGATGGCTCAATGTAATACATTAAACAGATTACAAACTGGGTTTGCGAAAATAACCCTAACTACAGCTGAGATCGCAACTACAAGATAAAAGGAAAGCCCTCTAATCCTTCTATATGCCTCCGTCTCACGCCTTGCCAGCTTCTAAGCAAGCTTTCGACTACCAGCTTACCTGAAAAGGTTTTAGTTTTGAAAAGCGAGGGTTAGACCATGAGGTCTAGTGAGTTCCCCCGAAAGCCACACCACAAAATAATACAGTTTATGTAAAAGGTTTTCAGTAAGAAATGAATGTACAAACTTGTTATGAACACACATGATGGCCAGCACACACTATGATAAGCTAATGGCACACACTATGGTCACACACACCGTGACAGCGTAAAAGGGCACACACCGCCCATATATGAAACACATTCATATATCAACTCACATGGGACACGCCCCCATCTCACACAATTGCCATAGCTCGTCCACACGTAAATAGTTTCCTTCCACACATTTAAATCACATTTTTCGTATATATTCAATCATATGGGACACACCCCCATCTCACACCATTGCCATAGCTCGTCCATACGGAAGTAGTTTATGTCCACACAATTAAATCACACTTTTCATAAATGAGCAGATACTAATACGAACACTTACCATATAATCATGCATAAGGTTCCACACTTTAAAAGGGATTAAGATCAGAAAAAGTCACCTGTCGTCCCGCTTAATCCTCTCACTAGATGAGCTCTCCCTTCAACTGCACCTATAAGGGTACATGCTACTATGATAAGCCGCTTGATGGAATTACACACTCACACAGTTAGTCCCTCGGACTAACAGCCCGCACTACCATGTCACACCCCAACTTTCCGGACACTTCATCCGGACAACCAAAACCATCCGGACACCCAGAGCTATCCGGACGTCCTACCCGGACGACCAAAACTATCCGGTCGTCCTACCCGGACAACCAAGACTAACCGGACATCCTACCCGGACAACCAAGACTATCCGGACGTCCTACCCGGACAACCAAACTATCCGGATTCATAAGGGTTTCCGGTTAATTACCGGAAACTACTATCAAAATTCTACCCGGTCACAACTCTCATCCGGACACCATAAATCGCCCGGACACTACCCTAAATTGAGGGTTTCCGGACGCTACGAGAAAACTCAAAAAACGCAGGGAATCTTAAACATCCCTTGCCTAATCTTCCCAATACCTTCAGATTAACAAATGTGGGTCGAGGTTACACAACATTCCACTCTACAACCTCTCTTAATCAGATTTAATGAGGAACACAATAAACCCACAAAAATCCAAGTTTCATCTCTAAATACCCACAACACACACAAACTTAGAGAGAATTAGGATTGATTTTACCTGGATGATTCTGGAGCTTTTCCTCAAAACCTAACTGAAATTCGACTTCTTCTTCTTCAATTGTCAAAATCCTTTTCTTGCTCTTTCTCTTAGCCACACACACAACACACACTGAACAAAGCTAGAAAATGAGAAATTTAGGGTTTCTCTCATCCTTTTATACCTTCACAAAGAGCACCAAACTTTTAAATTTTCACACTTAGACCACATAACTTCAAATTTCCGAAATTCTTCCTACATTTTCCAAATATTGACCAAAAACAAACTCGGTTATTACACCCGGACACTTGCAACCCATCCGGACACCACTGAACATCGGTGTCCGGAAACCACAACTGTTCGAGCTTAAAAATCTAAAAGTGATCATTAACTCGTTTTTTAGCCATTAGTTCGATTAGATAAGCATAGGGGTTCATCCACTAGTCATAAACACTCAATTAATTTCATTTTAAACCACCAAATCGACATATTAGCAATGAAATCCCAAAATGCTCAATAAGGAGATACTTAGGTAAAGACCTAACAATTCCTCACGATTCCCTCCCCAGATCATGAACATAAAGGAGCAATAGACCTGAATCAAGCAGAATAAACATACTAGAAGAATACCTTAACAGATTTCTTGCACAAATTGAGAGTCTCCAACCTTTAGCTATTTTCTTTCTTTCTTCCTTGAGCCGCCAAACACACACACCACACCAAAACACTGATTTGTGAAACTGAAGGAACCCTAGGGATTTGTGCATTTAAGTATCTTCCAGAAATGACAAGATTAGTCCCTTGACTTATCTTTCATTTCTTGCGAAAAAGGCATTAAACTTTCATTCTTTCCAAAAGAAAACCCGGTTGTTACAGAGGGGCCAAAAATGTAATTGAAAAAGTGGTATAAAAAGTAGTGTAAATGAATAGTGTTACACCAAATATAGTGTAATACTATTCATCACACTAAATTTAGTGTGGAAAATAGTGACCCCATTGGAGATGTGAATAGTGAGATTTACACCAAATTTAGTGTTTAGTGTAAGATTTAGTGACCCCGTTGGAGATGGTCTTATGAAGATGTAGTGTTTATACATTGTTGTTTCATATGTGAAACATTCAAGACTGTCTTGTTTGTGAAAAAAATAGTCGTGAACACTTCGTATGTGAAATAACATCATATGAAAAATGCATTTGCATATGTGTTGTTTCTATATGAACAACACACGAAAATTAATTTGCATGTTTGTACAAATATTGGGTTGGTAAAAGAAGAGGTCATTCAAGGGAGAACTCAGTATTTTTGACATCCGTGATGTCCAATCTAAACCGCATATCATATTTAATGAGCAGTTGATATATAAGCATTGTAATTTTGGAAAGTTTGACTAATTAATTTGAATCAATGGCATTATATGTATATTAAAAATCTCTCTCATCTCTTCGACAAACCTTACTTCGACGAACACCATATGAACACAAGATACACACTGTGATCAAGAATATTCACCGTGAAAATGAAAAGATACACATGGTTAAAACAAGATACAAAGTGTGATACATACAAAAGATCAACATTGTTACAAAAGAAATACATACACACTGTGATACATACAAAAGATCGAACATACAAAAGATACACACAGTGATAAATATAAAACATCGACACTTTTAAAAGAATATACACAATGTTAAAAGAATATATACACAAAATACATACAAGATGCACATTGCAATTGTAACACCCTCGAATTGGGAAAAGAAACTAAATAAAAACTTCAATTAAAAGACAAAAGGAGTTGAAATTCTTACTACGAACCATCCATAACATCACCTCAAAATCTAGAACGTCACAACTCCGAGATCATTCATAATCTAAGTCTCACAATAAGACCAAATAAAGACGGGTATTACTTAACACCATACAAGCTGCTACTCCCATATAAACGCGGAAGACTTAACTAAACACCTCGATCCATGAGCACACTACTAGCACTCAGCTCTCCACCGTGTCACTAGATATAACCCCAACCTGAACCTGTTGCACATGCCGACAAATAAAAGGTTAGGCTAACGCCTAGTGAGTTCAAAAGTTTTATCATGATTGCTTAAATAATTAAACGAAGAGGAGGTAGCTTGAAAACATAATTTCCCAAAAGAATTTATAACAATTATGTAAACAACTCATTTTCCCAACATACACAAATCTATAGCCGAAAGCTTTCATATTAAACATTTTCCAAAATACACTTACTCCACAACTTGCTCAAAATGTGCTTTGACGTTAAATATCCCAAGTAATATAAACGTGAACAAATCCCAATATTTAAAACATCCAATAAGGATGAGGCATAGAACTCCGCCAATAAACCATGAAAACATTTCATATAAATAAAATGTGTCACCGAAAATATGGATAAAAGCAAATACCCAAAGCAACACCTTTCGGTGACGGAAGAGACCCGATTCCATCGAAAGTGACGGGCACACATAGTTAGGTCACTTATGATGTTACTGGATTACACCTCAAGTCCCGGTTTTAGTTCCCATGCCATAAAGACATCACAACCTCAAACCTTTCCCATGCCTTTATTGCCTACTCCGTCGAGTTACACCTCAAGGACTTATGGGACCACATTGCCTATTCAGTCTAGACGAGTTAGACCTCAAGGACTCCAATGTCCCCCATTGCCTACTCGCTAGTGGCCCCAACAGCCTACCACATATAACCATGTGTTCCAATAGTCCACTCCTCGTGCACAAAGAGATAGACCATCAAATAAAGACTGACTTACGTGCTTATGGATCCAATGCAACATAGTCTACAATAACATGCCCATCCCAGAATGATTAAAGCACCCGAGCATGTAAATACCAATAATATGCAATAAAATGCATCAAGTTGCAATAAATGCAAATCATAAATAAGACTCCATATTGAGCCATAAAACTCGGACAAAATGTCCCTAAGACTCCCTCAAAGTCAAAACCGAGCAAATGCTCAAAACTCATTAGACCCATAAATAACGGACCTCATAGCATAAAATGCATTTAAACATCGCTTAAGTATACATATACCACAAAATCATCATTAACCCAAAACTCGTCACGGGTTAGAATAAAGTTTTTCCCCAAATGGACCCATACACTTATAATTCTCAAAATGACTCATGACACTAAAATGTGCATTTTTCCCAAAAGGGTTTATAAAAACAATTACACCAACATGATTAAACCATTGAAGAAACTCCATTTGAGCAATAAATCATTTAAGGACATATTTATGATTTTTACACATCAAAATATCCAAAAAAATCCCAAATATGGGTGTTTTACAAACTTTATAAAGTTAAACACATCAAAAGGGTCAAACTTACCAAATAACTCAACAATTGATAATTTTAAGTACAACACACAAATACTTGGAAAATAACATTTTTGGCATGTACAACGTTTTCACAAATCAACTTGAACTCACCTTGCTAGATTTAGGTTAAATCTAGATTTTCCCCAAACATAAGCTCCTTTGAAGAAACACGAATCCTCAAGCTCCAAATCTTCCAAAAACCTAGATCCACAATTTCCAACCATAAATACTTATCCCAAACACTTAGAATCATTTCCCCCAACATATTACACCCAAAATCACCAATAGATCGAAACCCTAATTTCCAAAATGAAGAGAAGAGAAGATTACCTCAACCATCATGTGAATCCACCAACCAAACACTTCTAGTGTTACCAAAGTGAGCCTCAATCTTCATTTCATCCAAAAAAAGGGAAGGGTTTAGGAGAGGGTTGAGTAAAACTTTATAAATGTAGAAATCTCTCAAAACGAAAGTGAAATGGAGAACTTTGATCTTTAACTATGAATCTTTGCTAAAAGGTAAGGGATTTGCTTTGAATCACAAAATCTATGGCTCTAAATGCTCCAAAACGGATTTAGGGTTTGGGGAGGGTTTTTTAGAGAGAAATAAGGAAATGGGTGGAGAAGAAATGAGAACAAGGTAACAAAAATCGGACTAAGTAGTCCCTGCACCCCGACCGCGATAGTGACACCGCGATAGTGACACCGGTCACTATCGTCGGGCATACTCGCCCGCTACCCAAATACTTGCGGTACATTCTTGGCGATAGTGCCACTGCGAAAGTGGCCATGTCACAATCGCGAGTGGCATACTCGCTGACCTCTCCCAACACTCTCGGTACATAATGGGCGATAGTGCCCTGGCGAGAGTGACCATGTCACAATCACCGGGCATTCTCGCGGTCCAGGTACCGAACCCAATCTTGGCCAGATTTCTCATGCGATCCAATTAGCATTAGGTGTCCCACATTCCAATGCAAAACCTTGTCCTTTAATAATTCCAAATAAATTCATTTACAATTTGAGTTAGGATTTTTGGGGTGTTACAGCAATACCATGACATATGAGTTTCAAGATAACACACTCGTCGTTATTCAAAGATATGGGTTTCTAGATAACACCTTTGTCGAGATTTGTAGATATGGGTTTTGCCTAATGCAACAACCTTTCTTTCCGGTCCATTGTCCAAAAAACTCACAAAAAATAATGTATCTTTGAGATGGGGCTCAGGGTTTTCACTTCGGAAAAAACTGTGGGTCTGCATATCCGAGAAGAAGACATCACATTAGCCATCGACGTGGGTGCAGCAACTTTGGTCGATCAGAAAGGCAGGAGAGGTGAGAGATGGTGGTCAATAAGACCTGCAGATTTTATGGTTGGAATAAAATATATCTTGTGTAAATTGGCCGGAATAAATGGAGATGAGAAATGGCGATGGTTGGGAATATAAAGAAAGAAGATGGGGAGAATTATTAGGGATATAGATCTAATTACAAAAGGAAACTAAATAAGTTGTCAAATTTTAAAAAACTAGTGTTCGACACCACGCGTTGCGCGATGACGATATCTTTTTAAAAAAAATATTGAAGTTAAATGAGTTGATAACCACATATTTGATATTAAACTAATATAAATATATATTACACTTGATATGAAAGTATTTCATTACATTTCTCATTTGTTTCTTTTGAGATATATATATATATATATATATATATATATATATAGCCTTAGGTTCAATAGAGAAGTCCAAATATTTAGAGAAATAGAGAAGTGATCTTGGTCATTTATTCGGTCAAGATCGGTTATAATTGGTCAAAAGTTACGGCTTTGAGCGGTCAAAAATTGTGGCTTTGACTGGTCAAAAGTTGCGGTTGTTCCAAAAATAGAAGGGCAATTTCGTAACTTTTACAAAAAACAAGGGTTGAATTCATATATGAATCTGTGTGATTCACATATGAACTATACGTTCATATATGAACCTTTGTAATACACATATGAACTCTTTATAACTAATTCTTATATGAATCTTGTGATTCATATATGAACCTTTGTGTTTCATATATAAAACTAATTAACTGTAGGTTCATATATGAATCAGTTGAACCAATTAATTGATTCATATATGAATCTTTGTGTTCATATATGAACCTTTGTGATTCATATATGAATTTTTTTAACTAATTCATATATGAACATTTGTGTTCATATATGAACCTTTGTGTTCATATATGAATCTTTGTGATTCATATATGAAATTTTTTTAACTACTTCTCAAATGAACAAATTAACTGATTCATATATGAATCACAAAGGTTCATATATGAATTAGTTAAAAAGAGTTTTTATGTGAATTACAAAGGTTCATATATGAACGTATAGTTCATATGTGAATCACATAGATTCATATATGAACTCAGCCCGTGTATTTTTTACGAAACTACCCCTCTATCTTGTGCAGACCATGCGAGTAATTATTCGCTGCTTCTCGGTCAAAGCCGCCGATCTTGACCGAATAAATGGCCAAGATCACTTCTCTATTTCTCTAAATATTTAGACTACTCTATTGAACCCTTCCCTATATATATATATATATATATATATATATATATAAGTTTTACTCATCAAAACATGAAATTCGCTTAAAATGATAAAAAAAAGTGTGAAATTATTGATTATATTATGGATTGTTTTGTCATAATTCGTAATACATCGAATTATAGATTTATCCCATATATATATTTCCATCAAATATTTAGATTCACTATGTATCACTATGCAAATAGGGTGTTGTTACCTAGTTTTGTATAATAGCGATACATTTTGATAATTTGCTTACATTTGTATAAATGGGTTTTTAAACATAATGGTTACATATATTCACTGATGTTATGTAAATAAAAAATTAGAGTCATGTGAAATATAAGAAATAAAGAAATTTGAGTGTAAGATAAATGATCTAATTAATTTAATGTTTATTAATAATTACACCAATAACAAAAATTCAAAAAATATAAATAAAAAAATACATATTATTGTATTCACATCTCATGTAAATTTAAATATATATATACATAAATAAAAATATCCATATATTGATCGTAATTTCATTTATATAAATGAGTTTATAATTATTTTGATTATATATGTATATATATTAAGTAAATAAAAAATTAGTCATCTCTATTAGGTGTAACCAACAAAAATGAATAGTCTAATTGATTTAATGATTTAATAATAGTTACATCAATAAAAAAGTTAAAATTTGAGAACAAATAAAATTGGGATTGAGATGCTTAAAAAATGTCACCTTATTATCGGTGTTTTTTCTTACAAAACTACAAATTGATAAACTATAAAAAAACATAAAAACAGAGATGAGAGTCCACGATTGTCGTACTTGAACCGAGCAACTTCCCCTCGAACTCCAACATATATTTATTCCCGCAACCTATGAAGACAACAAAAACAAAAAACAGATCAAAATTCTCACAAAATTCTAAAGTCTCTTTAGATCCATGCTCCAATTCCTTCTTATATATAATATTGATAAACATGTGTATACTATACTTCCGTAGATGAACAAATTTATTCTCATGTGTATCTATACCTCTCTTTGTTAGTGGAGATAATTGGTAAGGAAATAGAGAGACATGGATTGAGGGATGAAAGAGATCGATAAAAATAAAAACAAATCATAAACAAAATGAAGAAAAAAACTTGGGAGATGGAGAAGAAAAACAAACCTGAATCAAAATGAAGAAATTATGGGATGAAGAGAGTAAAAGAGTTAGAGGTTATGAATGAATTAAAAGATTGAGAAAGTAAAAAGGCTATTAAAGTGGTTGTAAATGTATCAAAATGACTTAATTGCAATGGAAAAATACATTTTTTCATATAGGGGCGTAGAAGTCTTTAACATAATTAATATTTTAAAAATTAAAAAAAAATCTAACTAAGAATCCTACTCTAAGAAGGTGTCATATCACTTTAGTTTGGTTTTTCTTTTAGTTATATATATATAGCCTTAGGTTCAATAGAGAAGTGCAAATATTTAGAGAAATAGAGAAGTAAAAAAACACGGGACCGTTTATATATGAACGTTCATATAAACCTTTCCCTATATATATATATATATATATATATATATATTTTATAAACTCTTTATCTTATCTCTATAAAGAATCATTTTCTAGCAAATGTGTTCATCGTTTATTGTAACTTTTTATTTAATTAGTAGATGGAAAGATGAAATGGTATATAATAAAAATCTCTAGGAAGTTATGTAAGTTGAAAGTTAAAGTTATTTAAATTGGAATAATTAAACTCATTTAGTGAGAAACTTTGTATTAAAAAAAACCAAGTGTGAGAAAAAAGAAAAATGAGAATGGAGTCTTAGGAAGAGACCACGTCATCACACGTGGTTTTTGTTTTAATATATATAATAGATAATAGATTTCTAACACACCTTTCTTTATTGATTAAAGGCAATATAATTAGTTATATAAAATGATTGATTTATATCGGATCTCACAAATATTACAAATCATTGATTTCTTATTTGATTAAACCCATATAAAAAATTAGATTTATGTATACTCTACTTAATAAAAATTAATATGTGGTGATATGCAATTAAAATTACAAATTTTCAATTCAAAACTGTAAATCAATATATGATTCAAAAAAATACAAGTAATAGATTTTACCTTAAGGGTGTCTTTAATATCCACATAAGATACGATAAAACAAAACAAGACAAGACAATTATCTAACATTCCATAAAATTAAATTAAATTAAATTAAATTAATAAAATGACCAATTTATCCTAATGAATTATTGGAAATTTTAAACTAAAATGCAATTGTTAGAACTAATGTTGTGTTCTTGAAACTCATTTTACAAAGGAAAGGAAATGAAAGAGAGAGAAAGGGAAGGAAAGTAAAAAAAAACTCGTGTTCTCGAAAGAAAAATAATGATAAGATCATTCCAAAACTTTCCTCCCAAATGTGGGAGGAAAGAGAAGGAAAGGAAATAAATGAAATTAAAAATATTTTTATAAAAAAAAATCTTTTTTTTTTCCTCTCTTTTCTTTTCTTTCTTTCCTGATTAGTGAACACAGCGTAAAAGGAAAAAAGGCATCACATACAACGTCTGGTGCACAATGCACAATCCTCCTATTGATTGCTAAGATATTTTAGCAAACACCCGTAAGAAAGAAAATCTTTTGAAGGCAACCAGTGGCCAACAGCAATTCCATTCCATTCCATTCCATTCCATTCCATTCTTCATCTTTTGATGAATCTTTTTGTACCATGGGTCTGGGTTTCAGGCTTAACTTGAAATGGGGTCTCTCCATTCAACCTCCTCATCTTTCTTCCAACTCCTCCTTTTTTCCCTCTTCAACATATGCATCCTGTAAGTATCTTTTCCTCCATTTGAAATAGTTCCATTATTTTTAATTGCAGTTAGGTTAATTTATGGGTTCGAATTTCTTGAACAATTTGGTATTGGAAGTTGATTTCATCCCATTGATCATCAAATCAAGTTAGAGAATTGCAATAGTGAGATAAGTTTTGGGTACCCTTTCAATTCATGATTGATGATTTGATTTCAATTTCAATTATTATCTTTCATCCCTTGTTGGCTATCACTCAAATGTAGCTTTAGGAGTTTTTTTTTTTTTTTTGGTACAAAATAAGTTTTATGGGTTCTCTTTCAAATTCTTGTTTGATAATCTAAAGTAGTTCTTGAGGTTAATTATCTATTTGTTAGTTGTATGAATCAAATAAAAAACTCTAGAAATTTGCACAAGTGTCATGTGATTTCTTGAGCCAAATTAAGAGGAATTAGAAATCATTTCATGTCATGTGTTGCATTTTCTTTTAGGTTAACTTTGTATTAGGAATGATGGTTTATTTCCAACAAAAATTCAAGTTTTGATGACTTCTCTTTAAATTTAGATTTTCCGTACGGACGCTTATTGGTAAGCACTTACCAACAAGAGTCACCACTCTTATTTACCTTATTGGGTAACATTCTTGGCCATCAAAATGGATTTTTGGTAAGTGTCTCTTACCATGTAAGAGTATTCTCCCTCACTTACCGGGTAAGATTCATGGCCCCTTAGTTTGTTGCATTTCACCTTGAAGGTCTATCTTTGCTTCAAATGGAGGGATTAAAGTTCTAAAATAATTCGCTAATCAACATTTGGAAATTTGTTGGACAGTTAAAGGCAAGGACATCAATTATGATATGGCAAGGGTATCTCTCCCGATGGAAAGTGAGACTTCTTACAATGATCCTATTAGCGGAAATGCATGTTCATCTACGTCGCGGATCTTGGACATTGATTACTCAGAAACCAGCAATATAAAGGTTTCCTTTTTTATGTTTTACAACATTGATTCCGAAAAGTAAGGGATAGTGACATATGTTTGACTTTGAGGTCAAACCTTTTACGGGTCAAGTCTAAATTTATACTCCTTCCATCCCAAAATTCATTTTTCTTTAGATAGTAACCATAAAGTTTAATCTAATCCAATAACTTGTCATATTATTGGCAAATTCATGCAAGTCTTTTGAGGTTGAAATTAGTATGTTAATATCTCTTTTTTGTCCCTATTTGATCGTTATCCGTTAATTTCTCGATGCTTACTTGATAATTTCAATCTTTCAGAGGAGTGGTGGCAATTCATTACGGGATGATAAGTTAACATTCTTAACAAGCTTACAAGCAAACAATATATCGCAATATAGGTTACTCTTGCAAAATCTTGTTGTGTTGGAGGATACATTTTCTGATTCAGACGTGGTAACGCTAGAACGAGACATACTGGTTCAATTAGAAAAGCTCGGAGCTTTGAAGCTTCTCCGTACTTGTTTTTCCGAAATACATAAATACCCGTTTTCAACTAACTCTATAAATGAAGGAAAAATCGTTAAGCCCGTTGTGCCATCTACAAGAAAGATACAAAGAAAGACCCAAAGAGAACGAACGTCGAAAAATGCAAATGGTGTTCCAATAGGACTTGGTTCAGAAGCCATCAACCATAAGAATTCAAGACGGGTGAAGTTTTCGTCAAGAAAATCGACAAATTCTAAAGGTGGAAGACTCAAGATCACTAGGAATGAGGCAGAATTATCACAAGGGGTTAAGGTTTTTCACGCGATTTCCGTTAATGAATAACTCATAATATTCTTCAAGAATCCATCTTTGACTTTTCAAGATTCCGAAATCTTTGATCCGTGTTGTTTAATGATTACGTACGCAGATGGTTGCTGATCTGGAGAGGATTAGGATGATGTTAGAAGAAGATACCGCGGGGCCCACGGTTAGTTTTAGTAGTTGGGCGGCAGCTGCTGGAATCGACAAGAATGTGTTGCTTGAAAACTTGCAATTTGGTTGGCGTTGCAGGGATGAGCTTTTAAAAAGTACGCGATCGTTGGTTATATATATCGCAAAGAATTACAATGGGCAAGGAATAGCCTTCAAAGATTTAATACAGGTTTATCACATTTGTTTGCTTTTATCTGTTACTCCCTCCGTCCCTAAATAAATGCACACATACAGTTTCAGAAATATGTAATTGTTATATATTTTAATTAACTAAATGCCTATATAATATTTATATACAGCAAATGAAACTCACACACGCTCCTTCTCACCTTTGACGAGGTTTGAACCCTTGACTTTGACCTCTACGAAGGTTGGGTTACCAGACACCGCTAGGCCAACGACCCCATCGGTACTAAATGACTATTTTACCCTTAATAATGTAGTGAGTAATGAATTTCTCTATCTCATAATTAAGGATAGAATTGGAAAGTATTTTGAAAGGTGGCCAAGTATTTTGGGACAAACTATAATAGAAATGTGGACACGTATTTTGAGATGGAGAGAGTATCATTCAGTAGACAAACTATAATACCAAATGACTATTTTACCCTTTATAATAGAGTGGGTAATGAATTTGCAGGCGGGAAACGTTGGTGTTCTTCAAGGCGCAGAACGGTTTGACCGCAGTAGAGGATACAAATTCTCGACTTACGTACAATATTGGATAAAGAAGTCATTGTTAATGTTGCTATCCCGGCATTCTAGAGAGATACGGATTCCTGTATGATGTTGCTTTCATTTTATTTCCGTTGGAAGCATTTTGATCAATTCGCGATTGCTTATTCTTGTTTCAATGAATTTGTGTAGTTGACATTGAGCAAGGCTATAAGTCAGATACAGAAAGCTCGGAAGGCGCTAGCTAACGGGGATGGAAGATGGCCAGATGATTGCGAGATTGCCAAATTCACTGGTCTTTCGTTGCCCAAAATTGGATCAGCTACCAATTGCCTTCGAGTTGTGGGTTCCATCAATCAGAAATTTCCAAATGGCATCGATGCAAAGTTTTGGGTATGTCTCCTAACATGCACAATAGAAAAAAGAAAACCCGAAAAATAAGCTTATTGTGTTAAAAAATGCAACAAGAGCTGTTTGTTTACCTCTTAATAGTTCCATTAAGAAGCAACCTCTGAATCACTAAGAGGTAAATCTTATGCGGCAAAATAAAAGTATGCCTCTTAATGGTTCTAAAACCCTTTGAATGATTTTGTATCTTGGGTCTCCCTTAACCATTCAGCTCCCTGATTTAATTCTGAATATTTACCAAACAACCATATTTCATTTTGCACTATATCATAAGAGCCTCTTAATCATTCTGACCACCAAACCATTCAGCAACCGCCAAACAGCCTAGTGTAAGAAAGAATTTTTCCTCCATCGATATAACAAAGTTCCAAAATTTCCTATTTTGTACCCATTTTGACCCTTAACCTATTGATCTTGTAACATCTGATGACGTGAATACCCGTTTATGAAATGTCTACAAAAGAGTTCCCTGTAAAGTGGACGATACACTTGACATCCACGTCATCAAATGTTACAAAATCGCCAGCTTACCGGTCAATATGGGAAAAAATTAATAGGCAAATTTGGAACTCTGTTGCATGAAAATTTGAGCTTCATAAAAACACTTAGGTGGTTGATTAAGTATGGATAAAGTGAGCAATTCTTTACGAACATGTTTTATCGTACGAGTTTCCTGGTTTTTTGTTCATTTGTAGGAATGTACGCCTGATCCAACAGCGATGACTCCCGAAGAAATTCTGGTGAAGCAAGACATGATGAACGAAATATACAACCGAATGAAAGATTTGGATGCAAGGGAGAGGAAAGTGTTGGTTTTAAGATTTGGGCTTAAAGGGTATCAACGGAAAACACTCGAGGAGATCGGGAGGTCATTTGGAGTAAGCAAAGAATGGATTCGGAGAATAGAAAGGAGAGCGTTAACGAAACTGAAAGTCGATGATGAAGAAACGCTACAAAGTTTAAGACATTATTTGTACATATAGTTTGTGAAGGATGATGATACCGAACTGACTACTGGTCGATCGAGCGGTTTTAACGTTCTCTTTGTAAAGTTGCAACACTTGTCGTCGTAATCATATTTCTTTATTTTTATCTATGTTCGTATAAGACTGAAAAGACAAGAATGTCCTTTTTCTTTATACCCGATTTGTTTGTCGAAAAGGAAGACGAGAACATCTTCACCAGATTCTCCAAAATTTCACCACATTACAGAATCAAAAATCAAAATCTTCAAGAAAAGTTACAATCAACTTTAACAGTTTTTCATACGTGAGATCCTATATTCAAAGTCTTTTATTGCAATTATTTTCAAAAACATAAGAATTTAAAATTTAATGCTAAAAACTAAGAAAATGACACTAATGAGATTCAAACTCAAGTTTAGGATAGAAGAAATCCTTGCAAACCAACTCTACCAAATAAAACTTGTATCCTCATTGTAATCTCAAAATATATACGGTGACACACAACAAATTGATGCGGTAGCACTTTTCATGACCTTATAATTTTTTACACTACGACGGACGAACAAAGCGGTGACATGGATACACCACCTGGGTCTGTCTCTTTATGTCTCGTATGCCATTTCATTTCGACGAAACTACAAAAAGACTGACAACCATAAGAATCAAGTGATCAACGATTCAGATTCACTCCTCACGTTAGCCTCAACTTCTCAAACGATCTTTCGCCTATATATATATATATATATATATATATATATATATAGAGGAAGGTTCAGGGGAAAACCTCAAATAAATAGAAAACTGAAAAACACTTTATGAACCGTTAGATTAAATAATCTGATGGATGTGATTAGATGAGCGGTTACAACAATATTAATTAATTAAAAAAACCTCACTCCCCTATTTTTTATTCGAAAAAAGACGAAAAATAAACAAATTCCGAATGAAATAAATTACACCAAATAAACGATCATATTTTTCTCGTTAATTTGACATCCATATTGATATACTTTTTCCTCCGTATTTTCGTGGTTTTTCGGTTTTCCAGTTATTTAGGGTTTTTCCTTGAACCTGACCCTCTATATATATATATATATATATATATATATATATATATATATATGAGACGTATATTGGAAAAATATCGCAATGTAATATTTTCACAAAAATCAACACATGATTATTGGCTTTCACAGCGTTCAACTTTTTTTTTGGTTCTCATTTAATTATTCCAACGCATTAAGTCATCTGTTAGATGCATGGCATATCGAAATCTTTCCTCTTAATGGCATACAAAATCATTTAAAACAGTATGGCAGGTCACCGCGAATTTATTTATATACAACAAAGAGGATAAACTCGAAGCATTTTTTTGCTCCACCTACATTGCAACAAAATCTTTCATTTTTCTTATATGCTGCCTACGCTACAACGAATAGCCGAAAAAAGGTACTTGAAGAATGAACTGCAAATGTTCATCATCTAAAACACCTACAGCTATCTATGATGATTGCCAAAACGCTGCAGTGTCACTACTATATAACGACCTATCTTGAATCTCCAAGTTTGCAATATGCCAATTTACGAAGCACGACTGGATAAATTTACACAGAACTAGTGCCACAGGAAAAATCCACCATTCGCTTTCCTCCCTGCACCAACCAAAACAAATTTTATGTAACAATTATGCATGTGCCGCTAACTACGTGTGTGTGTGTGTGTGTATATATATATATATATATATATATAAGTTGTGGGCAGCAAGCCTGCAACCGAGTGTAGGTGTGTGACCAAATAAGACTTCTGTTACAAAATGGGCTTTTTAGTCAAGTACTTGATAAAAGTTGAGTTTATAAGACCGGCAACTTTGAGTGTTATATGATGACGCTATAATAAGTTGGGACGAAGTTAGGAGTTCTATTAGCATCTTAGTAGCATTTAAGACACTTTTAAAGTGTCTATTTCTAAAGGACACTTTTCAAAAGTGTATAAAAATAAGACGATTTATTTCTTGGGTTATGCTAGATTACTCAAATTCGTTGAGAAAACTTGTTAGGCCGTCTAACTTCGTCCTAACTACTTATTGTAATAGGACATATAGTTATTGGTCCTAAAACTTAAATGCTCGTCAAGTACTCTATTAGCAGGCCTAAGGATGGTTGGCATCCTAAAAGCCCCATTTTGTTGTAGTAGTGCAAGTGCAACCAGCCTCATTTATTAGAAGTTGACCACCATGAAAATGTTCTCACATGGTCCACGGCTGGACGTCTGAAGCTGTTTTACTGGGCTGAGTGCAGTAATGAGCGTAACCACAGATAAAAGCAACCACCTAGCAATGAAAAAAAGTAGAAACTTATTAGCCAAGACTTAAACAGATGGGTGTATATGGTCACTGGAACCATCGGTTTTATAATTTGAGAATCGTGATCCACCAATAAACAGGGTTGCAGCTACCAAGTAGCAGCGACTTACCACATTGACTAAGGATGTTATGTTCCAAAGAGCATATATACGAGCCAGCCCAGCGGAGCGCTTGAGTCCTTGACTAAACAGAGCATTGATACCAGTAGGAAAAGGAAGAAATATTCCAAGTGGCAAAATGAAGAGAACCAAGAACACATCCACTAAAGAAAATGAATATAACTGGAGCAATGTAAGCAAAACAAGACTAAAATCTCCTAATAGTAGCACTGAGATCACCAAACCAACAAGATCCTGCACCAACCATTTATAGATTTTGTTCAGAAACCGAGCAAGAGCCTGCTTTCTTTTATATGCAGATAGAGGAAAGTTTAAATATTTGGAGAACTGAGGAACCACATATTCATAATGAATATACATTTCTTTCCAAAATATATGTATATATGCATAATGAATATCACCAATTTCATGAATATTCATTATGAATATTTGGTTTCATGGTTCTCAAATGACACGCTTACAGGATTGAGCATGATAGAAATTATTACCTGGTGGCCAACAGGTCTAGTGTTGTGAAGTATAAAAGTGAGGGGAAAGAATACATCTCTCTTTTCCTTGAGTGTTTCCAAGCTGTTGATATCTAATACCCTACCATTACTCTTTTTTTGTGTCATATTATCGTCGCCACCCCCACCCCCACCCCCGTGTATTTCAATTGAACCCTTAACTTCTTTTGAATCATCAATTGGTGGATCTTCTTCAAATACATGCTGTTCAGGCTGTAGAGCAGAAGATACGACAAGTCCATATTGATAATTGTTGCCATCTGTAGTAGCTTGAAAGAAAGCAAGGTCAACCCGTACACCATAAATCTGAAAAGTGGGATTGGCATGAGTTTCAATCCACTCCACAACAGTATGAAACATTACCCTAAGTCGACCCCGACAAACCAACCGCAATTGTGCATTTAAACCAGCTACAAACCGATACCAACTAGTAGGAGGAATAGACTGATTCATGAGACTTGTAACAACGTTGTCACTGTGAAGTGAGAAAGGAGCCATGTAACTTCCATCCCCTCCAAACATAAGAGACAATGGGAATCTTTGATCAAGACCAGGAGGGAGATCACTTCTATTTTCATCACCCCCAAGAAAGAAGTCCACATACGCTAGCATTAAATCAGACGTTGCAGATACCTTAAGGCCTTCATAGAGAGCGCGGGAGCGACAGGAACGCAAGCAAGCATGGTCATACTCGGACCTAACATACTCACAGAGGCGTTGCAACTTCAATTTTTGTCTCCATTGTTGCCATGACCATGCAAGAGGATAAGCAACGAAGAAAAGAATGCTGTACATTGATCCCTCCCACCACTCATAAGCGGCTAAAGCATTTATTTCATCCACAAATCTATTAAATGCACCCTCATACCTGCAAGGTCAATTAAATAATACTCTTCTTAGGATAATAATAATAATAATAATACCAGCTACATGATATAACAAAGAGAATAATGGTTAGGAATTTACACAATGTCTATGACTTGCTCTGGAGGTGTATGAGGAAGATGCCAAGGTTCCGTGAAAGTATTTTGACCCATAAAGTACATCCGATGCACATGACCTTGAGATTCCTCAACTCTGTTCTTTTCCAGAACCTAAATCATACAATTTTATTTATGAACAAACAAACGGTGGTGGTAAAGTAATCACTTGATTTGATAATATTAGCAAAAAATAACCTCATTGAGCGACTCCAAGAAAGGAAATGAGTGATCTATCTGAGAGCCTTGTGTTCGACCAGATCCTGGTGACTCGTCAAATCCTACAAATTTCATCCTTGCAACACTAAGCACCAGTGCCAACAGGATAAGAAGACCCAATAGAAGAAGACCAAATAGCCAAGGCCCGCCAAATGTGTCCATTAACTCTTCAAGAGCAGTGTAACAATGTGGCATATGATATTTCTCTGAAACGCATTTGTAAGGACACGGAGTTTCAACACTACCCCCTATCATAACCAACCAAGGTTTTTAAATCAGTCACTTAAAACCAACCAATAGACGAATCATCAGAATAAATAAACGAATCATCAGATACCTCTGACAGAAATATAGAATGCACGATGGGGAAGCTCCTCGGCAGGGCACGCGAAACATAGTGCCTTATCAGATCCTATAACATTTTTGTAAGTACCAACAGGGCATTCCTGTTCAAAAATTATTACTCCTTTTAACCACCATCATAATCAATTGTATTACATATTAAAAACTAGAAATTACGAAAAGTAAACTTTAGCAACTACAATGAACACAAAAGGCAAACATTAAGACATGAATGGCATCCTCACACACACTTCCACATAAACCCAACCCCTAGGCATCTTTTACTAAAACAAAATGTCTTCATTTCCACCGAACCCTGCCAAGACATGCTGGGTTTTTGGTTTAGGCATAAAATTAACATACCTCACAGAATGTGCCATAAAGTCCTTTTGGACAAGATTTTCCAGTGACTGTTCCAATTTCCCCAGCACCATCTTCATTTCCACCCAACCCTCCCCTATATAGAAAAAGTATAAACATTTATAAGTTAGAAAATCAGCATCACAAGTGCATGTGTAGGATAACCATATTAGTAAAGGGTTTCTTTCTTTATCGTTTCTTATGTCAGGATACAGTTATTCATACAATATACAATTTTCATACAATTTCCTTGCACGAGATAATGATACGGGCCGGATGCCTCTTTACGAACTTACATTCCAAACATAACATTGATTAGACAGAGAGTAAGAAGAGAGATTTTTACGAACCTAGTGGATATGTTTCCCTTAACAGCAGCAACGGGTTGATATACCTCCCCAGTTGATATGTGTGACCAATGAAAATGAATTCTTCCACCACCACCTCCACCACTCCCATTTGGACTACCTTCACCTCCAGCACTTGAAACAACTCCAGACTCACCAACAGCTAGAACATTCAAGAACACAAGAATCGTTCCACCAGATCCTCCCCCACAACCTTCAACCCAATCATTATTAATACCATCATGTTTCTTGACAATCTTTTCTTTATAACTCCCTCCATCAGCTCCTACTGAACCATCAACAGACAAACTTGACAAAGGATGCTCCGGCGAACCAATCACTGCATACACAAACACATGCAAATCTTAACAATTACTGTCTTTCTTATTAACAATAAACAGTATCATGATTATTATCCCCTCCTCACAAAAAGTAGATGAACGAAAAAAAATAAACCTGTGTTTCGTATTAACAATAAACAATTACTGTGTTCTTATTAACAATAAACCTGAGCTCACCTAGAACACCACCACCAGCAGTTGAGTCAGTGATAATGTCATTTCCACCTCCACTACCAAGTAAACAAGGCAAATTAGCATCTCCATATGGAACACCACCCTTAATGCAGCTTCCATTATTACAACCATACCCACCACTACCACCATAACCACCCCCACTGCCAATGCCAATGCCATCACTCACCATTTTCCCCCGGCCCATACCTCCTTTGCAACCTGTTAAGATGCCAATATATATACTAAAATTTCAACATCATTCTACCGATGAAAAATCACATAATAACATGGATAATTTATCATTCAATAAAATACTTAGTTTTTAGTGAGTGAGTGAGTGTACCCATGTTTGAGGTGCTAATTGTCCCGGTAGATTGAACAGTAACAGTCCTTGCCCTATGAAAATGCACAACAGACCCTTCTACAAGGCCTTCAACCAGGATATCTTCAACACGACATATCTGAAGAAAATATATAGCAATATTGACAAAATAGCCAAGCCAAAGATATGTCGATCTCTCATCAAGTGGTAATTATTAAATCAATTACCTGAAGAGTAAAGGACAATGAAGCATTCACATTGCAGTCATCAGGTGGATTCAATAGTTCTTCTGGACATCTTTGAGAGTCACAATTTGGTTTCGGCATCCTAACGTATTAAGCATAATACTATTTAGTAAACCAATAATGAAGCATTTCAGAGTAAGCTACAATGACCAAACGGAAACTGACTCTTTTTGATGTAAAGGAATAGAAACAGACTTACAAATCATTTTCAGAGTCATTTTCCAAGGGACCACGTAAAACAGATCCAGGACCCACCTTTGAACAAGAAGAGGTGAAAGTATATTAGACTAGTTACTGAGAAAACCAGATATGATATCCGATAACAGCAAAACGCATAAACTAATGTGTTGCAAGATATTGGTGAAATTGAAGGTGGCTCACAGGTCTTCTCAACTTTGTCCGGGTTAGTTTAGGTATTTGATTATTCATCGAACTATATGCCAAATAAAACTTTGCATTTCTTTTTTAATGGAGGATTTAAATTTATTAGGCAATTAACAAGATTAATTACCTTACAAAAACACTGCTACCAATAATGTTTTATGGGCTGCCTAAATCACTCTCTTATTATTAATTATCAATAAAGGGGTGGGTAGAACAGTAACTTTCTAATTCGAGTAAATGTTCTTCCCACGTCTAGAGTGCCAATTTCGGGAGGGTGGAAGAAGGTAAATGTTAAAAGTGAGCATCAATATGGGTATTTATCAGCTGCTTAAGATAATTATTAATAGAAAAACTAGGGTTGTAGAAACCACAAACGGCTTTCATTAATTTGTACGGAAAAATGGTTTCTCAAACCGACCATGAACAAAAAAAATTCCCAGTTTTTCATTCTGGCTCTCTGCTGTTTTTGAGTTCATACAGTGTGGGTGAGGGATACATTTGGCATTCACTAGAGAAGAAAATTAATGTATGCTTGTTTATCTGCAAATCATATCACCAAGATTAGAGCAGCGTGAACTCAAGGTAAAAAGATTCTTGGTTTTGTAAGAAATTGTATAGAAAATCCAAGCATATGCTAAACTCAAACATGTCAAAGATGTACTCAAAACGGTGATAAGAAGACTTGAAATTGGAAAAGTGTGCATTATAGGCAAATGTCAATGTCTACAAGCACGTGATATATATATATATATATATATATATATATATATGTGTGTGTGTGTGTGTGTGTGTGTGTGTGTGTGTGTGTGAACTAATAAAGAGTGAAACTAAGTCATTTACATGTAACTAGACAGCCATAATCAGCCTTTTGTCTACTCCTCTGTACATAAATATAATTATCAGATCACACCAGAAGATATAGGTACTTACATTGACACCATAAAACAGGGACAGAACCAGACGTTGTGCTTCAATACAGTCACCTGGCCCTGACAAGTTCAACAAACCTTGCCCATGAACCCCAAGATTAGCATTCGAGCTTATGGTAGAAGATTCCTGACAAAATAAAAACATGGTCAGTCACAGAAAGAAGCATACCATGGGAAACATCAACTTAATAGTCAGTCTTCTGAGCACCTTGAGAACAAGAAGATTGCTAGCCTCAAGAAAGGAATTCTGCACATTCCTCTCGCCCTCAACCTTAATAAGCAATTGCGAATTCCACATCAAGAACATTTTTACAGACATACGAAGAGCCCCATAAACCTAAAATACCAAACTCCATTGTTAAACAAGTGTATAGTTAATAGGATCAAACAAGAATCGTGCCTAGGAGAAAAAATAGTGAACATTAGCATTTATAGCAGGCATCATGTATCATAAGAAAATAGGCATGTAAGCGTAAAATACCAATGAAAATTCCAATGCTTCAAAGAGAAAGACACTTATTATTGGTCGTCTAAGCTAAATCAAAACCATGCTGTATTACAGCTTCATTATTTTCAAGAATGTTGTAGTAACATTTTTTAGAGTGTTACGTCCAGCAGCCGACTCAATATGTTGAAATTTTACATGCAGATTGATGCTCCATAAATGATAATTTTGAGAAGAATATTGTAGCTTAAAGCTGCAAAACTTTTGATTATTAATCTAATAAGGTTAGCATAAGAAAAACAGGTGTTGGTTCAATCTTGATTCCCAAGGTCAAGCATATGTAATTTACTAGTGGTATCAAAGGCACACCTAGGCCCAAGGCATAATGAGGGCCAACGCTAGGCTGCACCTTGGCTGAACGAAGTGTTATCAAAGGTGCAATGCCCAAGTCCAAGATCGAGAAATTGCAGAGCCTACTAGGACCATGTTATACCCACAGTGGTATTGGTCAAAAGACATGGCTGAGTGTGGAAGTCAATTAGTTGAAAAGGGTGGGTTGTGGTAGGAAAGTACAAGCCACTAGTGCACAGGTACAAGTGGGTAATGCAATACCCAGCCAACCTTCATAATTAAATACCGTTACTGTATAGGTAGAGTTCGTTGTGAAAGACCTATTACTGGATAATTCAATGTAAGGCGGTGAGTAGCTTTATGTAGTATAAATAAAGGGGAGAAGAGGTGAGAAAGGGTATCAAGAGTTCTATTCATTCGAGAGTCTTAAGATCCAAAAGTCCATTAGAAATCATGTCTCACTTCTTTCAATAAAATCCAATCATCTTTCCGTAGCACTCGTGTTTTTTGGTGTACATCATTTGTCTATGTTAATGATCATAGCAAGAGGAAACTTGATCCCAAAGCTCTAAACTAGAAGAGGTTACAAGTCTTATCATCTATGTTACATTTGTTGCAAACAACTTTTTCAGTTTACTCCTTACATTCAAGGGTAATTGTCTACAATTGCAGAATATGGGTTTAATCTATTATTTGGCATCATCACAATTCACAAGCAATAAATTTTTTTTTATTATTTTTTTAAGGGTATCCGAGGACATTGCCTCGACTAATCCCGGCAAGGTGAGGCAATTGCCCCAGCTGCTAAAGCGTGCAGCCCTGAGTTTATCCCCAGTGACCACAAGTTGGAAGCGCCTGGATTCGAACTTGGGGTAGATGAGTTACTAGCCACATCCCCCACAAGCCTTAACCAGTACGCCACAAGCCTTGTGGTTTAGCAATAAAATTTATTGCTCACAACTCTCATTCTTTGAATCATCAATCCACAGAGTCAATAATTAAACAAAGCGAATCTAGACAAATCTTCGAAAATCGTCGATTGATCAAGTGTATGGAAGACAAAGGGATCCCATTGTTGTACAAGACATGATCAATCTACTAAACTGAGTTGCAGAAATGAGATAAACACTACTAACCAAAATGCTCCTTCTTTTGAACCCTATGATCCTGAGTGTAAGCCACCTATAGCCTTGAAGAAAGGTCATGAGCATGCATCAAGAGACCCTTATACCCATTAGCTCATTATGTGTCTTTTCAAAATTGTCCCAAGCCCATAGATGTTGTCTTTTAGCCCTAAACTCATTCATATTCCTAATTTTTGAGGCATTATACAAGGAAGAGTGGCAATTTGCTATGAGAGTGAGATTAAAGCATTGAGAAGCATGAAACTTGGTAGTTGGTGTTGGTAGAATTGCTTAAGTTGGAAGAAACCAATAGGGTGCAAGTGGGTTTATGAAGTAAGACTTGATTCAAATAAATCCCTAGAACGTTGACTAGTTGCAACCCCCCTTTCTACAAAATCTCATAAGGGATCCAAGAGATTTTGCACATATCTTAATTTATAAAAACATGAAACTTACATCAACGTTTTAGGCCCATATTACTACAATTCTTGTTGTTGATTTCAAATTCAACTTATTACGCACAAGTGTATGGGATTAACAAGAAGAAACTTTTGCTTTGGTAGCAAGATGAATCATATACGAATTTTGTTATCTTTGGCTGCCAATTTTGATTGGGAATTATAGCGGTGTGATATGAAAAATGCATTTCAACATGGTGAATGAGAAAAAAAGAAAAGGATTATATGAGTATCCCACCAAGATTCAAGGTAGTGATGAACAAAGAGTAAATCACCCGAAGAAAACATTGTATGGGCTAAAACAGTCCCCAAAGGCTCGGTTTGGCTAATTTGCTAAGATCCGATGGTTACATACAACGTCATACATTGTTAATCAAACACATTGCTTCAAGTGGAGTCACAACCTTAATAGTTTGCATCAATGACATCATTATACTGGGGAATGATGTTAGAGAACAGTAAATTTATGCAGTGTTTAGACAAGAAATTTGACATTAAACACCTAGGGAGATTGAAGAAAATATACGCAAGTTTAGAATGGAAGATTTATATTCACTAGCTTGAAGGGGTCCCTACGAAATCTTAAGAATAAGATGTAAATGAATAGGGATGCCTATAATTAATGGTCAATCCCTACTAGTCAGGGAATTAGTGTGATTGTTGGGTCATCAAAGATTTGAAGATGACCTCCTGATCTCCTTACATACTTTGAAAAACATCTTTTATACTTAGAGAAATTTTAGATGGTTCTTTGTAATAGCTTAGTCATACTGTCAAAGTTCGGTGAAGTCAAAGATCAGCCGAAATCAAGAAGAAGTAAATCTACCAATCCGGATTGAAGATGGACTTCTCAACCCAAACTAAGCTGTCTCACCGGTTGTCTCCATGAAAATCGGTGAGATCCTCAAACAGGAGATTTCCTCCCTTATCTCCTTGCCAAGAAGATCTTCATCATAAGAGGTAACTTTGGCTATCCCACCGATTGTCCCCATGAAAATCGGTGGGATCCTCAAAATTGGAGGATCATCTCATGACTCCTTCCTAAGAAGACTCTCACCTACTTTGTCCATGACAAATCGGTGGGATCCTCAAATAGGAGGATCCTCCCTTGTGTATTTGCTAAAAGGTTTTCTCATCAAAGAAGGAATGTCTGAGTATGGAAGAAAAAGGTGCATTTGTCCTTTTTCGCATTCTTAGATATTGTCACCATCAAACCTTTCTAGCATCATAGGAAAAGACACATCAACTTTTGAGAGTCAAACCTACCTTCAAATGATATTGTGACAAGTGTCCCATGCATCAAATGCTCATGGCACTATATAAAGATGAAGACTTCTCCATGCAAACTACTTACGAACTCTTGAAGATTACTCTGTGCTCAAGACACTCTGCTCCTTTCTCTCCTTGAACTTTATAGCTTTCAGTCTTTGTGTTTTAGAAGTTGTTTAGTTTTCAGTATTACTTTGTGAAGATTGTTAGAATAGATTTTATCTGTTCTTTCCGCAACAATTTTGTTCTATGTGTTCTATGTGTAATTCTTAATTTGAATATTTTCAATAAAAGAATTAATTAAAGTGAAAAAATTGTGTATTGTATTCAACCCCCCCCCCTTTCTACAATATCTGTTCTTGTTCTTATTAGCCATCTGGGACTAACAGTGATCTATTTCCTTTTTTGTGATAACGGAGATGCTATCAAATAACAAAGGTGGATATGGTAGTTGCTTGCCTTGATTATAGAATCACTCATCAGCAGCTCTTCTGCCAGTACCTCAAATTCTGATAAAGCATAATGCGCTAACCCAAAGCTCAAGGTACCTCCATCCAGAATGCTAATTTGCCCTTGAACCTAATGAAGCATCATAATAGATAAATAAAATGATCACACATACAAGATGAATGTAGCCCCTTAAGAAATTTCAAATTCAAATAAAAATATTTCTTTATTAAATAAAACAGAGCTGAATATATAACAAATTGCTAAATATATTTCACTGACCTGGACACGACTCCAAAGTAGGGGGACAGAAACCTTGGCAAAATTTTGAATAAAAATATTTGTCATAAGAGGCTGATATGGGACCTCCATAAGAAGTGTGTCTGTGTCAGTTGTCATGTTGAAATTATCAACTGTAAGGCTCCGAGTTACAACATCATAAAAAGTGCCTGCAGCACCCGAATTTGACGGGCACCCTAGACTATTACCACCTGCAAAAATTTAATATGAGACTTGAGTTACATGTTGCACAAGTCAAATATAATTTAGGTCAAACTTTGTTTCACAACACAAATGAGATGTCCCTAAATACTGGAATACCAAGGCTACATACACATTAAGCAAAAAACATGACGAAATTAGCCACACTGAGTGAAACTTAGCTTTATTTATCTGTTTCCAACTTGGCTTTTTGTCTATGACATTCAATAGAATGTAAAAAAGTTTATTAAACTTCAACCTAAGGCCAACTTAACCACTTCTAGTCTATGCAAGTACTCCTACGCCCCACCTTTGTATCACTTGTCAAAGATGACGAACATGAGGGGGAACAGAAAGATCTCAACTTTTGGAATCTTAAGGTTATGAAATGTTATAAGTGCCCTATTGTAAAATAAGTGGCATAACGCAACAAAAATGTTATCTTCCGAATCTAAGATGATTCATCAACTGGAAACTGCTAACAGCATGCCATTTTGATTATCAATAAATAAACCTTGGACCTCAAATGCAGAAGTCCCCGACACCCTAGCCATAAACTACTATTAGCCCAACAACAAAACCAACTCAAACCAAAGAAAGAAGCAAGCAAGAAGGAAAAATACAAGCACCTGCAAATTAAAGAATTAAAAAATTAAAACACGAGAATGAACAAGCCTACCATGGACGAAGATTTTAGGCTCTTCATGCCTACTAAACACATCAGTAGAAATTCTTCCTCCACCTCCACCACCAAAACCCTCACCTCCACAAGCGCTTATATTGCCACTTCCAGTCCTGCACTTATGAATAGGATCAATTTCAGTCAGATTGTATTACATACGTTTGATACCTCAAATGTCAACACAATTAAAAGATTTAAACCACGCAAAAGAGGCATGTTAACATTATTAAACTATCTGTGAAATATTATAATCCCTCCGCCACAAGAGACTAGCCTCATCAAATTTGCATGCTTACCAAAGAAGCCTAATAGAGTTTTGATTTTTACAGTTTACCATTTTCCATTATACTTGTAAAAAAAAGTAGAGAAAGTGTGTTATGCAAACCGCTTAGGGTAGCTTAATGAATTGCTAGGCGGTGAGTGTTTCCTTATCGCTTTGCTTAGCAACCAACCAATGAATTAAGTGTTGCAAAAGATTAAGCGGATTTAATAAGTCAAGTGGTCTTGTACCTTAATTCAAAATATATAGTGGTCCAAACTAAAAATCAGCTTCTAATAATTTGTACCCGCTTACTTTGGGGCTTAATTAGAAACAAGCATGCATGATTATGACATTCATAAGTGCACATAATCTAGAGATAAACATGTCTAGCATTAGCATCTAGGGAATTTATGTGTAGAATAATGAAAGAAATATTGAGAAAGACTATCAATAATGTTTAGTGTTAGTTTTTCAATTTATAATTGTATATCATGATAATCAAATGATTTTCGAACCCTTCTCATTAAGTATGCAAATTTGATAAACTATATGTTCGATAATCTATATGTTTGCAAAGTAAATAGCAAGAATAAAAATCACATCTTATACAGGCAATTTACATAACTCAGATATATATTACTAAAAGAATTCAATAAAAGTGAAAGAAATTACATCTTATAAGCCTTGATGAAGATGCTGCCACCTGAACCACCTCCGCCCCTCGTAGTCCCGTCTTCCCCATCAGCCAATAAACAACCATTCATCTCAACATGATGCTTAACCACAAATTTTATCCTCCCACCACCACCACCACCATAATCCACCTCCTTACTTGTAGTCCCACCTTTACTTCCATAGCTCCACGGCATCTGTAAAGTCGACCACGAATACGCATCGCCTCCCCAAACATCTTCCGGATTCTTCGTTTCATCCATCAAACACGCGGCCCCTCTTCCTCCATAACCTCCACCAGCCCCATCAAGCCCTTGAGGAGCCCCACTACCTTGCGCAGGCGGATCACCAGCTAAACCAGTGGTATTCACAACAGACCCATTCGCAAAACTTGCATTTTCAGACTCAAGATCAAATGAGCCAACAAAAATTTGTGCATTTTCGCCTAAACTAAAATCACCTGCAACATATATGCCAAGTTCACACCCTGGAATAACCGAACAACTTACAGTCACATTAGGAAGGATAAAAAGGTTTCCCTTCCCTGCTATATACATATTTTCGGTTAAATTCAAACTAGCAACTACCTCACAAGTAGTATCTAACGACCCAACGCCACCAAGGTCATCCTCACAACTCGCCGATGGCGGATGCGGCGGTGGTGGCGGCGGAACCGGCGGCGAGTAATCATGATGAAACAGGCTTATTAATCCATCACTATTCCCTCCTAAATTACCGTCATAACCTTCCCAATCATCCATACCTAATCCCCAACTGAACAGGATAGTGTCTTTTACGACCACCACGAACAAAAACAGTACAATTATCGTAAAAATATGCCTCGCCATTGCTAAATCGTTGAAGATGATGCGTCATTACCTCAAGTCATCAATTGCATCGGAGAAATGCCAAAAACAACACAAAAACCCTCAAATTCTCACTATAAGAATCCAAATTAGATGAACTAAATCCATAATGTAATCATCCGCTGCATAATTATAATCAAAATCGGAATTTATTGTTATGAAAAAGGGGTTATGCGACAACCCTAGAGAATGGAGGTTGGTGTGTGTGTGAGACTGTGTGTGTTTGGTGGGCGAAAAAGCAGTTAAATTTTGAAGAAAGCTAAATCTCGTTTTGACAGAGCAATTACTTTTAGTTTTAATGAATCACTGCTTTAACAGCTTGTTTCATACGCATTAAAATATGTATATAACTCTGAAATCGTCTAATTAAACTCTGGAAAATGGTAAGAGTCATGAGGTGACGTACATAACTCTGAATTCGAAGATATGATGCTTTACACGTGATTTGCACGTGGAGGATGGCAAAAAAATCAAGAACTATCTATTTTTTGGAAATATGCAATAATGTGTTTCAACCTTTCAAATTTTATTTTATTTTTATCACTAATAATTTTAAATTACATTTAAATAATTTAATATTCCATTTTCTTTTAGAAAAAATGTAACACATGATACTTAACATACCTATTTACGAGAAAATATCAATAAAACTTGTAGATGACAATTAGTTTCACAATATTTTGTATTAATGTTAAAAGAAATAATAAATAAAACTCTACAACAAAAAAAGGAAAAAATAGATTATCGGTAATTTTAACTGAATATATACGGAATACGTATTTAGGGACACTAATGTAAGAAAATATTTTTGGTTCACTCGACAGTTGAGACTAGAAAGGGCTTGAGATCGTATTTTGCAAGAACGTATTCTGAAATATCGTTTTGAGGAGTGAGCATCGAATCAGAAAAATCATGCAAACAAATTATAAACACTTCAGCAAAAGAAATTATAATATAATCTCTCATGATATAAATAGTACCAAAATTGATTCTATTTTTATACATTTTATCTTGAAAAATACAGTAAATATATTCCATTTTAGGATTTTGGGAATAAATGGAATGGGTATAGATAAAAAAAACAATGAAAAATTAGGAAAATCTTGATAATTGTTTATTAATAAAACATATTTAAGTAATGGGTTGTTTGTTTACCTCTTAATGGTTCCATTAAGAGGCAACCTCTGGATCGTTAAGAGATGAATCTTGTTTGACAAAAAAATAGTCTGTCTCTTAATGGTTCTAAAACCCTTTGAATGATTTTGTATCCTGGACCTCCCTTAACCATTAAGCACCCTGATTTCATTCTGAACAATTACAAAACAACCATATTTCACTTTGAACTATATCATAAGAGTCTCTTAATCATTCCGCACCAAACCCCTAATTTGAATATGATTTTATAGCAAATATCGACATAAGGAGTGGTTGGGGAATATAATAATCTTAGTCACTTGAGTGATGCATATTGGCCAATGGATGTACACGTGGGGGTAAATATGTCAAAAGCCATTTTCAGAAGAATATATATACGTGTCACCTATCCGCATCAATACTACTATGCTAGTAGTGTATTTTTTGGTTGAATTTCATTTCACTGTTTAATAATTATAAAAATAAAACCTAAATTTCTAAATTCTTTTGTATTAATTATTTTATTTTGTCATAATTTGAAATATGTTATTAACGTCTCAAAAAAGTGTGTTGAAAATTGGATTAAAATACGTTGTTATTACATACAATTATTCCTATTGGATACATTAACTTAAATTGTGTTATATTTTGATTATATGATTATCAAGAGGTCGTAATTTTATGTTGCTCCAAACCCGTCAATAGATATACTTATTAGTTGTCGTATCAATTACAGTTACTTGATAGTACTATATCAAATATGCAAACTTAATTAATACATAGCATTGAAAGCATAGTTATTGATTATTAAGCTTTGTATTAGCGATTTTCTTTTTATTTGAATGTCTGCAAGGTTTACTTTTTGCAATTAAACTCTTTTTTTAAGGCATAGCGGCATCGACCCTTTCGATCAACTACCACGAACACAACGCACACACGCACGCACGCCTCCCCGGCGGTATCGGACATCCGAGGGCAGTCCACTAATCCGCCGTTGTTCCGGCCCAGCTTACGCTGGACCTAAAGCCCAACCACAGGCTGGGGGGGGTAAGCCCAGTCAAAGACTGGACCACCCAAGGACTGGGTACTTCTTATGCCCTCAATTGCCTCCCCTTGGAATCGAACCCGGGTAGACTGGGATACCATCCACAGCCCCCCCCCTTGGAATCTATATTATTTTGGATCTAATAGTTGTTTGTTAAATGGGGTCTTTATGGTTTAACAAGTGACATATAATCATGACCAACACTTGAACATGTTGTCATAAATATTGTAATTTAACCTCATGTCAAGTAGTATTAATTTATGAACGCATCAATTGATTAATATTTTTGTTTAAACGTATAACAAAATCGTTTGCATATAAAATAACATCGATCTTAATGGACGAACACATGTTTTAGGTGTCATTAGTTTTCCGACCCTTGTCTTATTACGCACACTTAATTTGTTTTGGTTCATTCATAGTATTTATTTAACATTAACGTTGTTGGTGCAAGTGTACCCAGCTTTAAATATTGTGATATATTTTTGGTACACATAAAATCACATCTCCATATTTATTTTGATGATTACAAAACACACCGCATTATTTGTTGTCTAATATTTTATCTGAGTGTGCAGATATTTAAATGATCTCGATAAATTTTTTATCTGAAGAATCCAAGTCTGAAGAGTTTCGTCATTTTATTTTAAAATGATAAACACCCTAAAATATTTTATCACTTGGATATTTCGTATCTATATAAATATATTTGAATCAAATATATATAATATATATATGTTTTTATATATAAATCACTGATATATATATATTAATATGCTGTCTACTACTGTTCATCTGTTGCAAAAGATTGTGATCAGCCGAAGTAACCTGCGTTGCCATGCTCTCATTGGACAAATCTTTAGGCGGTATACCGCCAAGGTTCACGCGGTATACCGCGTCACTATTCACCCGACAGTTCAACTGCATGGGAAGCTTCTTCTGTCAGACAACCTTTTTTAGGCGGTATACCGCCGTGTGCAACGCGGTATACCGCGGGTACTTTGTAGCCGTTGATTTTTTGCAGGTTGACCTTCTCCTTGCAGTACACTTTTTCTGACGCAGGTATACCGCGATGGTTTGGCGGTATACCGCGAAATCTCTCAAGGCTGATGATCATCCAGTATAAATACAAGCATCCAGCTGCCTTCAATGCTACACCAACTTCAGCAATAAATTCTCCCTCAGCATTTGATTATTATTCTGCTGCTTTCTTACTCACACTAAATCACTTAAACTGATAAAATTAATTTTTGAGCAAGAAATCTTGAGTTGATAGCAGATTAAAATCTCTCGATAAGTTGAATCAGCAACACAACTCAAGTGATCAAACTCTCTAAAAATATCCAAGTGATAAACCTTATTCAAGAGTGATTATTCATATTAAAATCTATACCCTCTTGTAAGTGTTTGAATTAGAGTGAGTGATCCACATTAATCTCTCAAAGAAGAGTGTTTCGCGTTTGTTGTATTAAGGTTTGTGTTTCTACCGTAAAGAACACGCTTCGTATTGGATCTCCGAGAAGTGTTATTTTCTCGAGGTGGACTAGCCAACTTTGTGTTTGGTGAACCACTTTAAAAATACCGTTGTCAAGTATTCTCTTTCCCTTATCTATTTACATTTCCGCTGTGCATTTAAATTATATCTGTTTATATAATTGTTGTATATTTACTTGTTTATACTCTGCTTTATTTTTACTGTATTTATTTGTTCAAAGAATTTTTGAAAGAAAAAGATTTTAAATACAACCTTACCCCCCCCTTAGGTTGTCCAACATTTGGTATCAGAGCAGGTCTTTCAAAATATTCTGCATATTTTTCTCTTATTCTTCTAAATGGCTCAACAAACTAATATCGTGTTTTCAAAACCTCCTTTGATAGATACTGAAAAGTTTGGCATTTGGGCCGAGCTATTTGAATGTCACGTGCGTGGCAAAAATCAAAAGATTTGGAACATCATAGAAAAAGGGAATTTTAAACCCACCATTGTGAAAGATGATGTTTATATTGATAAACCTATAGATGACTGGACTACTTCTGATGAAGCTCATTTTTGTTTAAACTTTGAAGCTAAGAATATTTTATATGCTGCTTTAACATCTGACGAAATTGAAAGAGTATATACTTATAAAACTGCAAATCAAATATGGGAAAGTTTAAATAATACTCATCGTGGAAACACGGAGGTTAAATCTAGTAAAGTAAATATTTTAGTTCACGATTATGAACTATTCGAAATGAAACAAGATGAGTCAATTGACTCAATGTTTAAAAGATTTAACCTTATTGTGACTACTTTGAAAGGTTTGGATCGCACTTATCCTAACGAGGACTATATAAGGAAAATCCTACGAGCTCTTCCTTCGGAGTGGATGCAAAAGATAACATCCTTAGAAGACTCCCGTGACCTTTCCATAATGAAGATAGATGACTTGATCGGTAATCTTAAAGTGCATGAAATTGCACTTAAAAGAAACAAAGACCGGGAGCAAGTCAAAAAGAAATCAATCGCTCTCAATGTCTCAACACCAAAAGATGAGAAGAAAAAGGAGAAAGCTAGCTCCTCGAAAGATCCATCCGAAACTCTCGATGAAGTCGCCATGTTGGTAAGAAACTTTTCCAAATTTCTTAATAATAATAATAAATTTTCTAACAATGGCAGATTTCAAAGAAACGGTAACTACCGTCGTGGTGGTGATAATCGAAGTCGTAAGTTCCATAAACGAGACGAAAAAGTTAAGAAAAATGGCGACTCGAGTGAAGACGATAAAGCTAAGCCAAAGAGAGGCTTTTGCTACTCATGTGGTGACAAAGACCACTACGCCAATGAATGTCCGAAAAAGAACAAATTCCAAAAGAAGAAGGAGAAAGCCTTCATTGGAGGCGCGTGGAGCGAGAGTGAAGAAGAAGATGACTATCAAGCCATTTGTCTTATGGCCGATAGCGACGACGAGGTAAAATCTTCTTACTCGGATTACGATAGTGATTATGAAAGTGATAGTGAAAATAATCTTGAAGAATTATATGAATCTTTTCATAAAATGGCCGCTCTTGCAAATCGTTACCAAGATGAGAATGCTATGTTAAAAGAAACTGTAAATGCATGTAAAAAGGAAATAAAAAATGTTAAACAAAAATCTGAAAATGATATAGATATAATTGCTAAATTAGAAACTAAATTAGGAGAAAAAGATTTTTGTAAATCTTGTGATGTTTTAAATAAAGAAATTGCATGCTTGAATAAAAAATCACATGAAAATATTATTTGTACAAAATGTGATATTCTTGATAATGAGATTACATGTTTAAAGGCTAAATGTGCTTCATATGAAAAAGATAACATGCTAGCTAAAGCCTTTGAAAGTAGCAATGAGAAAGTTCTTAACATGCTTAATATGCCTAACCGTATAAAATGTAGAAAAGGCATTGGTTCCAATACTTGTGTTGATAAATGTTCTTGTATACCCATCAAAAGATTTTATGAATCACCTAAAGTAAATACAAGAAATCAATATGTGCAAAAACCTCCGTATGTGCGTAAAATAAATAATGTAAATTATAATACGAGAAAACCGTATGCTCGCATGTACCATGATAAATATTCTAAACCTAATAATAATGCGAATGTAAATGCTTGTTTTTATGTGTATGATAAATATAATCGCAAAATCAAAATGGTAAATAAATGGATTCCAAAAGGAATGTTTAGTAATGATAATCCCGGTGGTATGCGTTTATGGTTTTAAATGTGTTATGTATATATGTTATATATATATATATAGTTTAAATATAATTTATTGTATATATTATATATAAGTAATATAATAGTATGTGTACCTTTATATTGTTTATATATATATGTACTGTTTATATATATATATGTACTGTTTATATATATATATGTACCTACGTACTATATATATATATTTTGTGTATTTAATATATTATATATATATGTTATTTGTACCTTTTTATACTATTCATATATATATATACATACGTACTGCACATATATATATATATTTTATTTAATTCTTTTAATTCTTATATATATATATATTATGTTTGTTTAATGTGTTATATATATATATATTAATTTGGTTTGATGTATTATATATTGTGTAATGTATTATATATATATATATTCTGTTTGACTTTATATATATGCATGTTGGTTGACTTTTGAAACTAATTGTCAAGGACCCACGAGAAATGGGGACCATAAAAGTTACATCTTCATTATTGTAGATTGACCTTGATATGGACTGGATACTCGATAGTGGTTGCACACGTCACATGACCGGAAACAATAATCTCTTTTCATCATATAAGTCATGTGATGGTGGACAGGTAATTTTTGGAGGAAACTCCAAAGGAAATATAATTGGTAGAGGTACAGTCTCTTGCAATAATGTTCAATTTCTTAATGTGAATCATGTTGATAATTTACATTTTAATTTGTTAAGTGTTCGCCAATTGTGTAAAAATAATACAACTGTTGTCTTCGAAGAAGATTCTTGTAAAATCATAAAAAATGGCAAAGTTCTTTTAAATGGTTTTGTAAAAGGAAATTTATATATTTGTAAAACTGTTGTATCTGAAAATGTATGCTTATCTTCTATTAATGATGTTTCTACTTTATGGCATAGGCGTTTAGGTCACGCTAATCTAAGATTAATGCAAAACTTAAAAAATAAGGAGCTTGTGAGTGACCTGCCAAAATTAAAGTTTGATAATCATTTTTGTGATGCTTGTCGTGTCGGCAAACAACATCACGTTTCTCATAAATCAAAAAATGTTATTTCTACTCAAAGAGTTTTAGAACTTTTACATATGGATCTTTTTGGCCCGATGGCTATTCAAAGTTTTGGAGGAAATTTTTATACTTTGGTTATTGTGGATGACTATTCCCGTTATACTTGGACTTTATTTTTGAGACATAAAAATGAGGCTTTTGAAAAGTTTAAAATTTTGGGAAAACGAATTCAAAACCAACAAGGTTGTACGATTGTTTCCATACGTACGGACCATGGACGAGAATTCGATAATGATGTACAATTTGGTGCCTTTTGTGATAAACATGGTATAACTCATAACTTTTCGGCTCCTCGAACTCCTCAATCTAACGGGGTTGTTGAAAGGAAAAATCGAACGTTGCAAGAAATGAGTAGAACTATGCTAAACGAACATCAAGTTCCCCAAAAGTTTTGGTGTGATGCCGTTGCTACCGCGACCTATGTGCTTAACCGTGTCCTAATTAGAGGTATCCTAAATAAGACACCCTATGAACTTTACCGAGGTAGAAAACCTTCCCTAGCTCACCTAAAAGTTTTTGGTTGTAAATGTTTCATTTTAAACACCAAATCCTACCTAACCAAATTTGACCCCAAAGCCTATGAGGGAGTTTTCCTAGGTTACTCTTGGAATAGCAAAGCCTATAGAATCCTAAATAAGGAGACCATGGTAGTAGAAGAATCCCTTAATGTTAGTTTTGACGAAAGTCCTCCCAAACCGAGTGCACCCTTAGCAAATGATAATATCCGTGAAGGAGATGTCTTAGCCCAACAACTTAGTACCTTGGATTTAGGTACCCAACCTTCCACAAATAATATTGAATCTAGTGATGCCCCTCCGTGCTTTATTCCACAAGGTATAGATGATCCTAACCTTAGAACCGCTCGAGGCCATCCCGTAGATCAAATTATAGGTGACCTAAACCAAAGGACAACTAGATCACAAATCCTTACCCATTGTGCTTTCCATGCCTTTATCTCAACCATAGAACCTAAAACCATAGATGAAGCTTTAGGTGATGAGGATTGGATTTTGGCCATGCAAGATGAGTTAAACCAATTTACTAGGAATGATGTGTGGGACTTAGTACCTTGCCCTAGTAGTCAAACCATTATTGGCACAAGATGGGTCTTCCGAAACAAGGTAGACGAGAACGGTGGAGTCACACGAAACAAGGCACGTTTAGTTGCCAAGGGGTACAGTCAACAAGAAGGTATAGATTATGACGAAACCTTTGCACCGGTTGCAAGGTTGGAGTCTATTCGAATGCTTCTCGCTTTTGCAAATGCTAAAGATTTTAAATTATTTCAAATGGATGTTAAAAGTGCTTTCTTAAATGGTATTATAAATGAGGAGGTATACGTTTCTCAACCTCCCGGTTTTGAAAGTTTTGAAAACCCGACACATGTTTATAAATTAAAAAAGGCGCTTTATGGTTTAAAGCAGGCTCCGCGTGCGTGGTATGATAGATTAAAAACTTTTTTAATTGTTAGTGGTTATATTATGGGTAAAATTGATAATACTTTATTTGTGAAATATGTTCAAAATGATATTGTGGTTGTGCAAGTATATGTTGATGATATTATTTTTGGTTCCACTAATGAAAAACTGTGTAATGAATTTTCTGCGAAAATGACAAGCGAGTTTGAAATGAGCATGATGGGAGAGTTAAAATACTTCTTAGGATTGCAAATAAAACAATGTGAAACTGGTATTTTTATTAGTCAATCTAAATATTGTAAAGATATGTTGAAAAAGTTTAATTTTGAAAATGTCAAACCCGTTGAAACTCCAATGACCACAAATTTGCAATTATCTCGTGACGAGGAGGGAAACGATTTTAATGAAAAGATTTATCGTGGTATGATTGGTAGCTTGTTATATTTAACTGCTAGTAGACCTGATATTATGTTTAGTGTATGTTTATGTGCTCGTTTTCAATCTTCACCTAAACAATCTCACTATGAAGCTGTCAAGCGTATTTTTCGATATTTACGAGGTACTACTAATCTTGGCTTATGGTACGCAAAGAAACCCGAGTTAGAAGTAACATGTTTCGCCGATTCCGATCTTGGTGGATCTATTGTTGACCGAAAAAGTACTAGTGGGGTATGTGCCTTTATAGGTCTCTCACTTGTATCTTGGTTTTCTAAGAAACAACAATCCGTAGCTTTGTCTACAACCGAAGCGGAATATGTAGCCGCCGCAAGAGCATGTGCTCAAGTCCTATGGATGAAACACACACTTACCGATTTTGAGGTACACCTAACCAAAATTCCAATTATGTGTGATAACTCAAGTGCCATAAACTTAAGTAAAAATCCCGTTTTACATTCTCGTACCAAACATATTGAATTGAGACATCACTTTTTACGAGATAATGTTCAAAAAGGCAAGATCGTGCTTGAAAAGGTTGATTCGGAAGATAATTTGGCCGATATTTTCACAAAAGCTCTTAACAAAAAAGCCTTCTTTAAATTAAGACTTGGTTTAGGCATGCTTGAGTATAACCCTTGATAAATACTAACTCTCAAATATTTCATATTTTGAGGGGGAGCATCTTTTGAGGGGGAGCATAAGCGATTTTCTTAAACCCTTTTTGCTTCGACAAAAGGGGGAGAGAAACCGAGTATGCTCTCGTGTTTAGCGTTGTGTTTGTCATCATCAAAAAGGGGGAGATTGTTGGTGCAAGTGTACCCAGCTTTAAATATTGTGATATATTTTTGGTACACATAAAATCACATCTCCATATTTATTTTGATGATTACAAAACACACCGCATTATTTGTTGTCTAATATTTTATCTGAGTGTGCAGATATTTAAATGATCTCGATAAATTTTTTATCTGAAGAATCCAAGTCTGAAGAGTTTCGTCATTTTATTTTAAAATGATAAACACCCTAAAATATTTTATCACTTGGATATTTCGTATCTATATAAATATATTTGAATCAAATATATATAATATATATATGTTTTTATATATAAATCACTGATATATATATATTAATATGCTGTCTACTACTGTTCATCTGTTGCAAAAGATTGTGATCAGCCGAAGTAACCTGCGTTGCCATGCTCTCATTGGACAAATCTTTAGGCGGTATACCGCCAAGGTTCACGCGGTATACCGCGTCACTATTCACCCGACAGTTCAACTGCATGGGAAGCTTCTTCTGTCAGACAACCTTTTTTAGGCGGTATACCGCCGTGTGCAACGCGGTATACCGCGGGTACTTTGTAGCCGTTGATTTTTTGCAGGTTGACCTTCTCCTTGCAGTACACTTTTTCTGACGCAGGTATACCGCGATGGTTTGGCGGTATACCGCGAAATCTCTCAAGGCTGATGATCATCCAGTATAAATACAAGCATCCAGCTGCCTTCAATGCTACACCAACTTCAGCAATAAATTCTCCCTCAGCATTTGATTATTATTCTGCTGCTTTCTTACTCACACTAAATCACTTAAACTGATAAAATTAATTTTTGAGCAAGAAATCTTGAGTTGATAGCAGATTAAAATCTCTCGATAAGTTGAATCAGCAACACAACTCAAGTGATCAAACTCTCTAAAAATATCCAAGTGATAAACCTTATTCAAGAGTGATTATTCATATTAAAATCTATACCCTCTTGTAAGTGTTTGAATTAGAGTGAGTGATCCACATTAATCTCTCAAAGAAGAGTGTTTCGCGTTTGTTGTATTAAGGTTTGTGTTTCTACCGTAAAGAACACGCTTCGTATTGGATCTCCGAGAAGTGTTATTTTCTCGAGGTGGACTAGCCAACTTTGTGTTTGGTGAACCACTTTAAAAATACCGTTGTCAAGTATTCTCTTTCCCTTATCTATTTACATTTCCGCTGTGCATTTAAATTATATCTGTTTATATAATTGTTGTATATTTACTTGTTTATACTCTGCTTTATTTTTACTGTATTTATTTGTTCAAAGAATTTTTGAAAGAAAAAGATTTTAAATACAACCTTACCCCCCCCTTAGGTTGTCCAACAAACGTAAATAAAATGTGATCTTAATTTACTATAACGGGCTTAATACATATTTAGGGGTTGTTTGGCAGTTGCTGAATGGTTTGGTGCAGGATAATTAAGTTATCAGAATGATTAAGAGGCTTTTATGATATAGTACAAAATGAAATATGGTCGTTTCGTAATTGTTTAGAATGAAATCAGGGTGTTGAATGCTTAAGAAGGCCCATAATGTTATATCATTCAGAGGGTTTTAGAACCATTAAAAGGCAGACATTTTTTTTTCCAAACAAGATTTACCTTAGCAATTCAAAGGTGGTCTCTTAATGAAACTATTATGAGGTAAACAAACACCCCTTAATTTAATGAGAAGAAATAAAATAAAACACCCTCTTAATTTGATAAGAAAGGTGGGTCCATTCTTTTCTTGTCTACGTACCTTCTAATTCTATTAAAAGATGTTTCTTATATTAATTAAAAAATAATATATAATATCCCATAGCATATTCTTGCAACTTTAATATAACAAAATAATATTTTAGTCCAAGTCAAATTTCATTTTCTATTCTCTTGGGCTTCTTTACCTACCTACTTGATTTCTTGGGCACCTACAAGGTGTTTGTAAATTTTTCTTATTTTCATTTTGATTATTCTCATATAATATATTGGGGGTCATTAAGTAGATAACTCGTTTATTTATGATAACTGTAAGATTAAACATGAGCCACATATTAAAAAATAAGTTAAGATATTATTAATTTTGGTAGTTTTGACTGAAATTTTAATTAAAGAGCATTTTAGATATTTTAAAAATCTTATCTCTCCTCCTCTTCTCACATATCTCCGGTCCCCAGTAAACCTTATTCAGGTGGATACACAATGTGACCTAAAAAAAGTGACACTGTAAAAAAAGATATATACAAATGGTCATCATTATGATACCAAAATACATTGTGTTACATTGTTATACCCACTATGGTACCCCAAACACTAAGAATCAAACTCAACCCCACAATAATACCCATTATGATAACACCCAAACCCTAGAATCATTATCAAACCCACGATGATACCAAATTACTAATTGTATTACACCCAAACCCTAAAGTCAAAATCAAACTCACAATGATGCACATTGTGATAAAACCAAAATATGTTTCAAAGCAGACATGTAAGACCCTAAAATCAGGGCCAATTTAAACCTTAAAGTTTAACAAGGTTAATCATGAAATCATCCAACTTTTATACATAACTAGAGAATTAACTATAAGGATTCATATATACAATTCGAATTCTTCAAAACAACCTATTAATCTAATCTTGCCAACTATGATAAGATTAAACTGGTTGTCTATGTCATTCATTAAAAGCATCCTCGTATCAGCTAACTTCTCCACTTAACATCAACAAGTTGAATACTCAAAAGCACTCGTCCCTCTTCCTTTTTCTTCCCCGAGTTGGTACCTGGTAAGAAAATTTAATTTGAAACGATTAGGCTTACGCGTAGTGAGAACATCCAATTTCAATTTAAAACATCACCAGCTTTGGAAACTTAATTATTCAAAGCGTATAAACAAACCTGGTTTGTCACCATTCTTACCGTACTCGTACTCATCTTGTGATGACGGGAACATACCCGATCCCATGAGTATGACTAACATTCAGAAAGTCATATTATCACATACGAGAGCCTACTACGAATCATTACAGATTCTAAACCATAGCTCATATCCAAGAAATTACAAGTTACTTTATGCCTATTTCTTGGAGTGGAAATAGAAATAACAGTTATATCTTGCCTATTCCTTATTTCCTAATAGAAAGCGGAAATAGCAATTATATCTTGCCTATTTCACATTTTCACGTCACAGTACAAACGGGAATAGCAATCATCCCTTGCCCATTCCACGCTTTTCAAATATAATGGGAATAGCAATTATCCCTTGCCCATTCCACATTAATCAAATATAAATGGGAATAACAATCATCCCTTGCTCATTCCACATTTATCAAACATAATGGGAATAGCAATCATCCCTTGCCCATTCCACATTTATCAAACATAATGGGAATAGCAATCATCCATTGCCCATTCCACATTAATCAAATATAAATGGGAATAGCAATCATCCCTTGCCCATTCCACATTTATCAAACATAATGGGGATAGCAATCATCCCTTGCCCATTCCACATTAATCAAATATAAACGAGAATTACAATTTACTTTATGTTTATTCCACGTTTCTCATCACCTTTCGAAATGGGAATTACAATTTACTTTATGCCTATTCCACATTTCAGGTCAACGGGAATTACAATTTACTTTATGTCTATTCCTCGTTACAATACTATCAGTGCCTATGGATCCATTACACTTACTAGTGTATATGTATAATAACATATCACACCACATCCCATAACACTTTCAAAAAAATGACCAATCACACCCTCAACTTCAAGATTTCAACTAAAGACCAAACAAACCTTCATATTTCTAATTTCACAATCTTTCTTAAACTTTAGTCAAAATACAATTGCAACCCTGAAGTTTACATTTACAATTAGTCCACAAACTTAGACTAATTTACAAATCGATTCCATTCATATTCAAATATAATATAATGGAAATTCGAGGTGTTACAAATCTCCCCAACTTGAAAATGATTTCGTCCCCGAAATCAAAGCTAGGTAAATAGATGAGGATATCTAACCTTCATATCTTCTTCCGCTTCTAACGTCACGTTAGCACCTCGGTGATGTTTCCATTGTACTTTCAACATAACTACATCCTTATGTCGTAGCTTCTTAACCGATCTTTCTAAAATCGCTTCCGGTTCCTCCACGCAACGACTCTTTTCATCCACTCTTACTTCAGTAAGTGGAATTACATCATTCTCTTCGGCTAAACATTTCCGAAGATAACAGACATGAAAGGTATTGTAGATCCCTTCCAATTCAGATGAAAGATCTAACTGATAGGCTTGAAGCCCAACTCTCTTAGTTATAGTGAAAGGTCCTAGAAAACGAGGACTCAACTTTCCACGTTTACCAAACCTTATCACACCTTTCCACGGGGATACCTTAAGCATCACACGCTCCCTAACTTGGAACTCTCCCGGCCTTCTTTTCGGATCGGTGTAGCTCTTCTGTCGATCTTGATCCGCCTTCATGTGCTTCTGAATCTCTTTCACTTTATCAGCCGTTTGTTGCACGAGTTCAGGACCAGCAAATTGCTTTTCTCCAGCTTCTAACCAACATACTGAGTTCTACATTTCCGTCCATACAAAGCTTCGAAAGGTGCTCTTCCAATACTGGAATGATAACTATTGTTATACGCAAATTTTACCAAAGGTAAATGCGTATCCCAATTACCTCCAAAGTCTAACACACACGACCTGAGCATATCTTCCAAAGTCTGAATGGTTCTGTCACTTTGCCCGTCCGTTTGTGGATGGTACGCAGTGCTCAAATTAACTCTGGTACCTAGTTCTTCTTGTAGTGACTGCCAAAACCTTGAAGTAAACCGGCTGCCACGATCAGAAACTATAGACACATGTATACCATGTCTTGAGACCACTTCGTCAATATAAAGCTTTGCCAACTTATCTATCGGTGATGTTTCTTTCATTGCCAAGAAGTGAGCACTCTTGGTCAACCGATCCACGATTACCCATATGGTATCGTTACCCTTCAACGTTCTTGGTAACTTTGTCACAAAATCCATGGTAATCTTATCCCATTTCCATTCCGTAATCTCCAAAGATTGCAGACTTTCGTAGGGTCTTTGATGTTCAGCCTTCACTAATGAACACGTCACACATTTTTCTACAATTTGTGACACATCTATCTTCATAGTTGGCCCTCAATAGTGTAGCTTCAGATTCCTATACATCTTAGTACTTCCAGGATGTATAGAATACTTAGACTTGTGGGCGTCTTCAAGAATTAATTCTCGATTTACCCTAATCTTTGGTACTCACATAAGGCCCTGAAGAAATTGACCCTTCGACTATCTTCAGTTACTTGAAGATGTTTTTAACCATAACTTCATCTTTATGATTTTCTTCCAATAAAACTTCCACTTGTGTGTAACAACCGGTTTTGTTTTTGGTCGTTATTTGGAGAATTTTGGAAGAATTTCGGAAATTTATAAGTTGTGTGGCATAAGTGTGAAGAGTTGAAAGTTTAGTGTTCTTTGTGAAGGTATAAAAAGAATAAGAAACCCTAACCTTCCCATTTGGCAACTATTGTTCAGTGTGTGTGTGTGTGTGGCTAAGAGAAAGAGCAAGGAAAGAGGAGTGTGATTAATTGAAGAAGAAGAAGAAACGATTTCAGTTGGGTGTTGGGGAAGGACTCCAGAATCATCCAGGTAAAAGCCAATCTTAATCCTCCTTAAGTTTTGTGTTTTGGTGGATTTTAGGGAAGAAATATAGTTTTGTGGGTTTTATTGTGTTTTCCTAATCCAATTGTTAAGAAGGGCTTAGGAATGGGTTTTTGTGTAAACATCGACCCACATTCTTAATCTGGAGGTGTTGAGAAGATTAGGACATGAGATTGTGCAATTTTCTGCATTTTTGATATTGCACGTCGCGTCCGGAAACCCTCAAGTTAGGGTAGTGTCCGGACGATTTGTAGTGTCCGGACGATTTGTAGTGTCCGGATGATAGTCGTGACCGGGTAGAATGTCCGGATAGTCTGGTTGTCCGAGTAGTGTGTTCAGACTGTTTGGTTGTCCGGGTAGTGTGTTCGGACTGTTTGGTTGTCCGGGTAGTGTGTCCGGACTGTTTGAGTTGTCCGGGTAGTTTTAACTATCCGGATACAGCGTCCGGAAAGTGTAGTGTGACTTAGTAGTGCAGGCTGTTGAGTGTGTAATTTCATCAAGTGGCTTATCGTGGTAGTATGTACCTTATAGGTGCAGTTGAAGGGAGAGCTCATCTAGTGTGAGGACTAAGCAGGACGACAGGTGAGTCTTTCTAACTTAATTTCCTTTTAAAGTGTGGAACCTTATGCATAATTATATGGTAAGTGTTCGTTTTATCAAATGTTCATGAATGAGAAGTGTGACTTAACTGTGTGGAAGATATCTATCTATGTGTGGACGAGCTATGGCAAATGTGTGAGATGGGGTTGCGTCCCATATGTGTGGATATATGAATGTGTTTCATATATGGGCAGTGTGTGCCCTTTTTGCTGTCACGGTGTGTGTGACCATAGTGTGTGCCATTAGCTTGTCATAGTGTGCTGGCCATTAATGTGTGCTCATAACGAATTCATTTAAATACTTTTTACTGAAAGCTTTTACTTGAACTGTATTATTTTGTGTCGTGGCTTTTGAGGGAACTCACTAGACCTCATGGTCTAACCCTCGCTTTCAAAACTTAAAAACCTTTCAGGAAATCAGGTGGAAGGCTCGGGCAAAGGGAAAGGGAAGGTGTGAGCTGGAGCTTGCATCTTAGGTGTAGAAGACCTCCATTTTTGGCAACTTAGAATTATTCTCAGCTGTAATAGGGTTATTTTCCGCGTAAACCCTCGTTGAATATTATTAAACTTTGGTGTAGCCAGGTTTTGGCAGATGTTATTTTATCTATGAATGGCATGTTTGTCTATATTTTGTTTGGGTTGTTACAGTTGGTATCAGAGCTTTAGTTTAAGAGATTTAGGTGACCGGACGGGCCTAAACTTAAACTGTAGGAGTTAAGTAGTACAGCTGAGAATTAGGAGGACCTTAGTGAGACTGGGTAGAATGATTGATAGGGTAGTGAGAACTGTCGTGTAAGGTAAGTTGGCGATTACACCTGGCCAGTGTAATTACGAACTTACAGGTACATGTATGTGCTTAATTGCCTTATTAATTTGGAGCGGTAGATTTAATATTCTTTTGTGTTTTCTTGTCAGTCAGTAATCATGTTGAGGAGATCCATGAGGGGTGCATCGGAACCTGTTGATGAGGAAATCGATATGGAAGCACCACCTGTGCCGGCGGCTACCCGTGGTAGGGGCCGAGGAAGGGGCCGAGGAAGAGGATGGGGAGTGGTACCCCGGCGTGCGGCTACAAGTGAATGAGAATACGGAAGGAGCTGTAGTAAGGGCTCGTGTTACTCGTGGAACAAGGAGTGTAGGAATTCCGCAAGAACCAGAGGCGTCTCAACAGGAGAGCTCTGCGTCCAGGCGGGGAGCGAGTCGGGGCGGAAGTCGTGGGCGTGGTCGTGCCCAAGCTTTTGTGACTCAAGAAAATTTTGCCACTGCTTTGGGTGAAATCCAGGATACGTTGAAAGCATTGTTGGCAAAGCAAGACGAGTCGGCATCGGGGAGTAAAGAGCCAAGTGGTAGTAAAGAAGGGGCGACTAGCTCGCATGGTTCTGCTTCGGGAAGTCCTGTTCAGTCCAATCCGTTGGCAGTAAATGATCGGGTGATGGGTGGAGGTTGTAGCTACAAGGCATTCGCTTCTTGTAAGCCGCCCACTTTCAAGGGAGAATGCGATCCTGTGTTGGCAATGAAATGGATCAGAGAAATGGAACTAGCGTTCGACACCTGTAAGTGTGCCGATAGCGACAGGGTGATGTATGCTCTATCCATGCTAAAGTCGGAAGGGTCAAAGATTGCAAAGAGTATGACGTGGGAGACTTTTGTCTCAAAATTTAAAGCATCGTTTTGCCCTCTGGCGGCAGTGAAACGATTGGAGGAAGAGTTCTTGGGCTTGGAACAAGGTGGGATGTCGGTGAGGGAATATACCACAAAGTTTATGGAGAAGGCGAGATTTGCCGAGCTATATGTACCGAATGAAGAGCGCCGAGTGGAGAGGTACATTTTCGGGTTGAAAAGTAGTGTGCGGGAACTGGTTACGGCTAGAAACCCAACTACTTTTCAGGCAGCCATCAATGCAGCGGAATTGGTTGAAAAGGAAAAGAACCGTCAAGATGTGGAAAAGGGTAAAGAAAAGAGAAAGTGGGAAGTACCAGCACGTGACTCGAAACGGGCTAAAGTGTTCAAGCCGGAGTTTCGAGGAGGGTCGAAATTTGGAGAAAAATCGTGCGGAAAATGTAATCGGGTTCACCGTGGAGAATGTGCTGAACCTGAGGGGTGTTTCAAGTGCGGGAAGTTGGGGCATATGGCACGTGACTGTCGGAACCCCCGAGCATGTTATCAGTGTGGATCGGTGGAGCATTTGAGGCCAGATTGCCCTCAGCTGAAAAGAGGGGATTCGGGTGGTTTTGGTGGTAAACAAGGAGGAAGAGGGGGAGAAAGAAAAGTGGAACCAGCTCAGACCAGGGCAAGGGCCTTTCGAATGACGGCTGATGAGGCGGTGGAGATACATGATGTTGTAACAGGTACCTTTCTTGTAAATTCTGTTCTTGCCAAAGTGTTGTTTGATTCGGGTGCAAATCGTTCATTTGTATCGCCGGACTTTGCCTGACGATTGGGTGTTAAGCCTAAACGGTTGGGGTGTGGGTTTGAAGTAGAGATTGCTGACGATAGGCGGGTTTTGGTTAGAGAGATGTATGTTGGATGTAATATAGAGGTTGAGGGTCACTCTTTCCCATTGCGGTTGTACCCCGTGGGAATGGGAGAGTTTGATATTGTAGTAGGGATGGATTGGTTGGCTAGTAATAATGCTAGCATTGTGTGCAATAAGAAAATGATTCGTATGACCTTGTCGGATTTGTCGGAGGTGGTAATCTATGGGGATAGACGAGAGCGTAAGTCTTGTCTTATCTCGGTAATGAGAGCGAGACATTGTTTAGAGAAGGGGTGTCAGGGGTTCCTGGCGTATGTGATAGACGCTAAGAAAGAGAAAAAGGGACTAGAGGATGTCCTCGTGGTAAAAGAATTTCCGGAAGTGTTTCCTGATGATCTGGCAGGTTTGCCCCCGGATCGCCAAGTTGAATTTAGAATCGAATTGATGCCGGGTGCGGCCCCAATAGCGCGTGCGCCGTATCGGTTAGCACCGGCGGAAATGAAGGAATTGATGACGCAACTACAGGAGTTGTTGGATAAAGGGTTTATACGCCCTAGTTCCTCACCCTGGGGAGCACCAGTGCTTTTCGTCAAGAAGAAAGGTGGGTCTATGCGGATGTGCATAGACTATCGTGAGCTTAACAAGGTGACTATTAAGAACAGATACCCACTTCCAAGGATCGATGATCTGTTTGACCAGTTGCAAGGAGCGAGCTTCTTCTCGAAGATAGATCTAAGATCCGAGTACCATCAGTTGAAAGTAAAGGAAGAAGACGTGCCGAAGACAGCGTTCCGCACGAGGTATGGCCACTATGAGTTTTTAGTCATGCCCTTTGGCTTGACTAATGCTCCGGCAGTCTTCATGGATCTAATGAATCGTGTGTGCAGCGCATGGCTGGATAAGTGTATGATAGTGTTCATAGATGACATCCTTATCTACTCTCGATCCCAGAGTGAGCATGAAGAACGTCTTCGTGTGGTGTTAGATTTGTTACGGCGGGAGAAATTGTATGCAAAGTTCTCCAAGTGCGAGTTCTGGCTTCGAGAAGTCCAATTTTTGGGCCATGTAGTGTCAGGGGAAGGCATTAAAGTGGATCCAGCCAAGGTGGAGGCCATTAGAGAATGGGAGAAACCAAGGTCGCCGTCGGAAGTTAGGAGTTTTCTTGGTTTAGCGGGCTACTATCGGAAATTTATCCAAGATTTTTCTCGGATAGCTACGCCATTGACCGCCTTAACCAAGAAGAGTGCTAAGTTCGAGTGGGCGAAGGCTCAAGAAGAAGCATTTAGTAAATTGAAGGACAAGCTGAGTAGTGCTCCAATTCTATCCTTGCCTAGCGGGTCAGAAGGATTCGTAATCTACAGCGATGCGTCCAAGCTGGGTTTAGGATGTGTGCTGATGCAAAACGGGAAGGTGATCGCGTATGCGTCTCGACAATTGAAAGAGCATGAGAAGAATTACCCCACGCACGATATAGAGTTAGCGGCTGTGGTTTTTGCGCTTAAGATTTGGAGGCATTACCTTTACGGGGTTAAGTGTCAGATTTATTCTGATCATAAAAGTCTTAAGCACCTATTCGATCAAAAGGAACTAAATATGAGGCAACGTCATTGGGTGGAATTGTTAAGCGACTATGATTGTGAGATCCTCTACCATCCAGGAAAGGCAAACGTCGTGGCCGACGCGTTGAGCCGAAAGGAAAGGAGAGAACCAACTAAAGTGGTAGCCTTTCGAATCAACGTAATTCCTAACCTGTTGGAAGAGATTAAGAAGTTCCAAGAGGAAGCTTTAAAGGAAGAGAAGTGGAAGAGTGAGAGGATTGTTGGTTATGTGACATCCTTAGTATCTAACGGTAGTGGTGTGAAATGTTTGGGGAACCGAGTGTGGGTTCCTAAGCTGGGAGGCTTGCGGGAGCGTATTTTGGAGGAGGCTCATAGATCGCGGTATTCGGTTCATCCGGGAACCAATAAGATGTAGCGGGATCTGAGGCAGATGTATTGGTGGCCGGGATTGAAAAAGGACATCGCTTATCTGGTCGAGCGATGCGTGACGTGTTTAAAGGTCAAGGCGTAGCATCAACGACCGTACGGGGAAATACAACCCTTAGAGATACCCGTGTGGAAATGGGATTGTATCACCATGGACTTCGTCACGAAGTTACCAAGGACCCCGAAAGGGTATGAAGCTATTTGGATGATCGTGGACCGTCTCACCGAGTCGGCTCACTTTCTACCAATTCGGGAGAACGATTCGCTTGAAAGGCTAGCAAAGCTGTACGTGAATGAAATAGTAACGAGGCACGGAGTGCCTTCGTCTATAGTCTCGGATCGTGATAGCCGTTTCACGTCCTCTTTCTGGAAAAGTCTTCAGCGAGAGCTTGGAACGCAACTATTATTGAGCACTGCCTATCATCCTCAGACGGATGGGCAAAGCGAGAGGACTATACAGACCTTGGAAGACATGTTGCGTGCTTGTGTGATTGACTTCAAGGGCTCATGGGAATCCCATCTGCCGTTGATCGAGTTCTCATATAACAATAGTTATCACGCCAGTCTTCAGGCAGCACCGTTTGAGGCATTGTACGGGCGTAAGTGCAGAACACCTTTGTGTTGGAATGAGGTAGGAGAGAAGCAGTTAGCGGGGCCGGAGCTAGTGCAGTTGACGGCCGATAAAATTAGCGTGATAAGGGATAAGTTGAAGGTAGCTCAAGATCGACAAAAGGCTTATGCGAATAAAAGAAGGAAACCGATCGAGTTTATGGTGGGAGATAAGGTGATGCTTAAGGTGTCACCGTGGAAAGGAGTTGTGCGTTTTGGGAAGAGAGGGAAGCTAAGGCCTAGGTATGTTGGGCCGTTCGCCGTCACCGAGCGTGTGGGCGAGGTGGCGTATAAGTTAGATTTTCCTAATGAACTTCGGGGAGTACACCCGACCTTTCATGTGTCGAATCTAAGGAAATGTCTGACCGAAGAGAGTATGGCAGTGCCTTTGGAGGACATTCATGTGGATGAGAAGTTAAGTTATGAAGAAGAGCCGTTGTCAATCTCGGATCGCAAGGTACGAAAGACGAGGAATAAGGAAGTGCCTCTAATGAAAGTTCAATGGCAATTCCATAAGGGGCAAGAAGCAACTTGGGAATTGGAATCGAACATGAGGACTCAGTATCCTCATTTGTTTGAAAATGGAATTCCGGGGACGGAATTCTTTTGAGGGGTGGATGTTGTAACAACCGGTTTGTTTTTGGTCGTTATTTGGAGAATTTTGGAAGAATTTCGGAAATTTATAAGTTGTGTGGCATAAGTGTGAAGAGTTGAAAGTTTAGTGTTCTTTGTGAAGGTATAAAAAGAATAAGAAACCCTAACATTCCCATTTGGCAACTATTGTTCAGTGTGTGTGTGTGTGTCTAAGAGAAAGAGCAAGGAAAGAGGAGTGTGATTAATTGAAGAAGAAGAAGAAGAAACGATTTCAGCTGGGTGTTGGGGAAGGACTCCAGAATCATCCAGGTAAAAGCCAATCTTAATCCTCCTTAAGTTTTGTGTTTTGGTGGATTTTAGGGAAGAAATATAGTTTTGTGGGTTTTATTATGTTTTCCTAATCCAATTGTTAAGAAGGGCTTAGGAATGGGTTTTTGTGTAAACATCGACCCACATTCTTAATCTGGAGGTGTTGAGAAGATTAGGACATGAGATTGTGCAATTTTCTACGTTTTTGATATTGCACGTCGCGTCCGGAAACCCTCAAGTTAGGGTAGTGTCCGGACGATTTGTAGTGTCCGGATGATAGTCGTGACCGGGTAGAATGTCCGGATAGTCTGGTTGTCCGGGTAGTGTGTTCGGACTGTTTGGTTGTCCGGGTAGTGTGTTCGGACTGTTTGAGTTGTCCGGGTAGTTTTAACTATCCGGATACAGCGTCCGGAAAGTGTAGTGTTTCTTAGTAGTGCAGGCTGTTGAGTGTGTAATTTCATCAAGTGGCTTATCGTGGTAGTATGTACCTTATAGGTGCAGTTGAAGGGAGAGCTCATCTAGTGTGAGGACTAAGCGGGACGACAGGTGAGTCTTTCTAACTTAATTTCCTTTTAAAGTGTGGAACCTTATGCATAATTATATGGTAAGTGTTCATTTTATCAAATGTTCATGAATGAGAAGTGTGACTTAACTGTGTGGAAGATATCTATCTATGTGTGGACGAGCAATGGCAAATGTGTGAGATAGGGGTGCGTGTAACACCCGTATTTTCGTTAAGTAAATATCACCCAAATGCTTTGCATCTTGAAATGGTGGGATTTATGTTTGGAGGACATTACGTAAAGTCTCTAAGAGTATCGGGAGTTTTGGCATTGAAAAAGTCGAGTTTTGAGACTTGGTACGCAGGTCGCGACAATGACCAGCGACAATGACCATGTCATTGTCACGGTGGCAATGTCGCGATTGGGGCTCGAATTGGAAAATCGAGCAGAGAGCAGTACATGGAGGGCGACAATGCCCAGCGACAATGCCCCAGGCATTGTCGCATGTGTCAATGTCGCGCTTAGGGGCCGAGGGGCTGTTTATCAGCGGGTTTTGGCAGCTCATTAGGTCATTTTCTGCTGTTTTTCTTCAAGGGACGATTTCACCTTTGCTAGGTGCGATTTTTGCTCTCAAGGTTGGTAAGTCTCTTCTTCCTTTCACCTCTCATCGTTTATGGATCTCATCCACCACATTTATGAGAAACCTTCTCCATCTCTAGGTCATTAAGCGATTCTCATCTTCAAGGAGACTCAAGTGTTAAAGGTAATCTCTTCCTATCCAAAGGTGTTATTGTTGTTGATTTCATCTTCTTTATACCTTGTGGTGTTGTGGGACGAATTTGGTGATGAATGGTCAAAGAAACCTTGTTTTCTTCATCACCAAGAACTAGGGTTTGGTATAATTTGGGGGTTTTAGATGGAAATGTTTGAGGAATGATTCTTTATGGTTAGACTTTGGTATTAATGGTTGGAAACTCATAAATCTAGGTTTTAGAAGTTTTGAGCTTGAGGATGCAAACTTCATCAAAGGAGCTTACGTTGGAAAAACTCTAGATTTAGCTTAAATCTAGCGAAGGTGAGTTCAAGTTACTTTGCGAAAACTTTGTACATGCCAAAATGTTATTTTTCTAAGCAATTATGTGTTACCTGAAAATTATTAATGTTGAGTTATTTGGTGGATTTTACCTTTTGAGGTATTAATTGTGGTAAACATTGTAAAACACTACTTTTGGATATTTTGGAAAAATGTGATAGATAAGTCTTATATGAAAATGGATTGTTGATTTATGTGATAAATGGAGTCTATTTATTATGAAAATGAATTTTGTGGATATTTGGAAATATGCATATAGTACATCAAGAGATGTTTTGAAAATGTAAAGGTTGAGTCCTTTTAGAAATGAGGGTTATCCCGATCCAAGGTTTTATTTCGGGTTTTTCACGGATTTGAAGTATTTACTGACAACCGGTGTGTGTGTTGTTATACTTAATGTCATTTTATGACTTTCATGAACTATCTTTTGAGTTAGTTGAGCTTGTGGCTCGGGTTTTATGATTATTGGGGAATTGCATGTTTTGAATGCATCTGTTTGTTCATTTGGGGTCGTGTAATATTTTAGACCTTGTTAGCCATGGATCCATAGGCGTTTGAGTTTCCCCTTAGTCTCGCGGGCAAGAGGTCGGGATTGATTGAGCTTAGTTTACGAGACGTTGGTTTATTTGGTGGCACGGAATAGGCATCAGGATCCATGATAGGTAAGGCGTGGACCTAGATGGTCGGGCGTCGTCTCATGGACAGTAAGGTGTAATTCCATATATGTGCTTAGCACGGGATAGGCATCGAGTCCCATGATAGGTAAGGCGTGGACCTGGAGGGTCGGGCGTCGTCTCATGGGCAGTAAGGTGTAATCCTTAACGTGCTGTTGTGGATTTGGTGACCCAATGTACAGACCTGGAATGGTTGAAGTTGGGGGCATCCTAGTCTCGTGAGCAATAGATCTGGGGTGATTGAGCTCAGTTTTACGAGAGTAATCCACGTGGGTGTTTTTATTACATAGTAAGTGACCCACTTTGGTGTTCCGTCACGTGCGATGTACATGGGTCTCCCCCGTCACCGAAAGGTGTTGTTTTGGGTATTTGTTACTACTCATGTCTTCGGTGATGTGTTCTATTTATATGGATTGTTTTCCATGGTACGTAAGTTGTGGTTTATATCTCATCTGTGTATGATGTTTTGGGTACTTATGTTACTTCAACCTTCAACGGATACGAGTCTTCCCCGTTTATGGTATTTGATATTTATTACATTTTTCGGTTGTGTGAGTATTGCTTCGTTTTATGTTTAACAAAGAGTGATATTTCAGGGACGATTTCCATGTTTGGTGAGTTGGCTATATATATATTATCAACTGTAATTGAAGGAATTGTCTAAACTAGGCTTATTCACGTATTTCAAATTATTTATGAAAGTAAGACAGTTTGGAAAACGTATTATAACTTTTGAGGACTTTCTCGTGGAAATGTGGAAATTGAAAATGGTTGGTTGGATTTAAAGTAAACTCTTTTGAAATCATGACTATAGCTTTCACTCTTACGATTTATGTTTTATATATAGTCATGATAAAATGCTTGAACTCACTAGGCGTAAGCCTAACACTTTCTATTTCTTTTATTTTGTCGGCATGTGCAACAGGCTCAGGTTGGGGTAACTCTAGCTACACCGTGAAGTGACGAATGCTAGTATAGTGCACGAGAGGTGAATAGCTTAAGTTATGTTCCGCAATTACCCTTGGAAAGTAGCACTTGTGTTTGGAGTAAGCGGTGTCCGAAGCGAGTTTAGTCTTGGTACTAAGACTTATGTAGTATGTATTGCTTGGAGATAACCATTATTTGTAATTGGAAGTATGTTACTTATTGTTTCAGATGTAATATCAAAAATTTTAAATTAGTTGATCTTTCCAAATTTGGGGGTGTTACAGTGCGTCCCATATGTGTGGATATATGAATGTGTTTCATATATGGGCGGTGTGTGCCCTTTTTGCTGTCACGATGTGTGTGACCATAGTGTGTGCCATTAGCTTGTCATAATGTGCTGGGCATTAATGTGTGCTCATAACGAATTCATTTAAATACTTTTTACTGAAAGCTTTTACTTGAACTGTATTATTTTGAGGCGTGGCTTTTGAGGGAACTCACTAGACCTCATGGTCTAACCCTCGCTTTCAAAACTTAAAAACCTTTCAGGAAATCAGGTGGAAGGCTCGGGCAAAGGGAAAGGGAAGGTGTGAGCTGGAGCTTGCATCTTAGGTGTAGAAGACCTCCATTTTTGGCAACTTAGAATTATTCTCAGCTGTAATAGGGTTATTTTCCACGTAAACCCTCGTTGAATATTATTAAACTTTGGTGTAGCCAGGTTTTGGCAGATGTTATTTTATCTATGAATGGCATGTTTGTCTATATTTTGTTTGGGTTGTTACATTGTGCTACTCTGATCCTTTTTATTAAACTTAACACCACCTCAATCCTGGCGTTAATCGCTTTCACACATTCACTATATTCTTTTCTATTTAAGGCATCAGCCGCAACATTTGCTTTACCAGGATGGTAATGCCATTCACAATCAAAATCCTTAAGTAGTTCTAACCAACGCTGTTGCCTCATATTCAGCTCTTTCTGATCAAATACGTGTTTCAAACTTTTATGATCAAAGAATAGTGTGCTCTTCATTCCATACAAGTAATGTCGCCATAACTTCAGAGCAAACACTATTGCTGCTAGTTCTAAATCTTGGGTAGGGTAATTCTTTTCATGCTCTTTTAAGTTGTCTTGATGCATGAGCAATTACCTTGACATGTTGCATCAATACACATCCCAAACCCGTCTATCTCCATTAAAATCAAATCAATCGGAATTCCTTGCCTTTTTACCATAAGGGTGTAGTCTATAAGTTTCTCACGAACTAAGACCTGACCCCATTAGCTATTTCAACTACTAAGGCATATTCCTAGATAGGGACAGGCATAGCTAACTTTTGGTAAAACGATTGCGACACAAAAGACAAATATGCACCACAATCAACAATACACGTGCAAGTATAAAGTTAATAAGGAATATACCAGACACTACATCGGTCGATTCCTTAGCTTCTTCCGCCGTCATATAAAATGTTCGACCCTTTGGTTTTGGAGTATTGGGTTTCCTCTCTTGATTCCCACTATTCTTCAGCTTTGGGCAGTCCCTTAGGTAATGACCAGGCTTCTTACATTCATTTCTTACATTCATAGCAGGTTGATTCTTGAATGGGACAGTTTCTAATCGTGTGACCAGTTTCTCCGCACTTGAAACATTTTTGATACAAATTGGTTTCTTGATGGGATTCAAAATGATGATTCTTAGCAAAAGTTTCCGACTTCTGGCAAGATTCTGATCGATCCTCCCACTTTCTTTTCTCTCCCACTTGAGCTATTTCAGCTTTATTTCCAGCATAAACTTCCTCCAATCTACTATCAGTATTCAATATTGGATTAACAGGTGAAGTTACAGCACTGGTACTCACCTCTGGTCTATGTGACTTGACGATATGGTCATTCAGCATTTTTATAAACATCTCTTGTTGTTGAGTCGGTGCAGCATTCATGACCCGCATCATGTTTTCCATTATTCGGGACTCCATAGAAGATTCCGTCGTCACCGGATCAGAAGTACCGACATTAGGTCGATGAGTTTGACTTCCTTCTTCTCCCAAGATAGGTAGCCTTGATGGATTCTCATTAGCTTCACCTCTTTCAGGTTGATCTTCCACAAATTCATTTGCCACACGACCCTCCGAGGAAGTAGAAGACCTATTTGGTGTATTAACCATTTTATTCTACTAAGCACAACAGATAACCATAAGAAATGATTATTCACAACCCACACACAAAGAAACGTACTTTAACGTTCATTAGTCACTGTAACAATTTAGAAACAAGTATGCTTGTGTAACAATATATTCATAATGAAGTAGCTAATTGAAATTGTGAACATACTATACATGAGAATTCTCGTTACCATCGTTACAGTGCTTAATTCACGTATTTCCGTCGACTCTAAGACTATCCCGTCTTAGTGCTCCTACCCATTTCTCACAAATCATATCTTAATTCATTTCAGCTTAAGTCTAGGTATCTCACTATCATGCCTAGTTCACTTAAACTTCAGCTCTGATACCATATTGTAACACCCTAAAATCAGGGGTTAATTTAAACTTTAAAGTTTAACAAGGTTAATCATGAAATCATCCAACTTTTATACATAAGTAGAGAATTAACTATGAGGATTCATGTATACAATTCGAATTCTTCAAAACAACCTATTAATCTAATCTTGCCAACTATGAGAAGATTAAACTGGTTGTCTAAGTCATTCATCAAAACCATCCTCGTAACAGCTAACTTCTCCACTTAACATCAACAAGTTGAATACTCAAAAGCACTCGTCCCTCTTCCCTTTACTTCCCCGAGCTGGTACCTGGTAAGAAATTTAATTTGAAACGATTAGGCTTACGCCTAGTGAGAACATTCAATTTCAATTTAAAACATCACCAGCTTTGGAAACTCAATTATTCAAAGCGTATAAACAAACCTGGTTTGCCACCATTCTTACCGTACTCGTACTCATCTTGTGATGACGGGAACATACCCGGTCCCATGAGTATGACTAACATTCAGAAAGTCATATCATCACATACGAGAGCCTACTACAAATCATTACAGATTCTAGACCATAGCTCATATCTAAGAAATTACAAGTTACTTTATGCCTATTTCTTGGAGTGGAAATAGAAATAGCAGTTATATCTTGCCTATTCCTTATTTCCTAATAGAAAGCGGAAATAGCAATTATATCTTGCCTATTTCACATTTTCACGTCACAGTACAAACGGGAATAGCAATCATCCCTTACCCATTCCACGTTTTTCAAATATAATGGGAATAGCAATCATCCCTTGCCCATTCCACATTAATCAAATATAAATGGGAATATCAATCATCCCTTGCCCATTCCACATTTATCAAACATAATGGGAATAGCAATCATCCTTTGTCCATTCCACATTAATCAAATATAAATAGGAATAGCAATCATCCCTTGCCCATTCCACATTTATCAAACATAATGGGAATATCAATCATCCCTTGCCCATTCCACATTAATCAAATATAAACGAGAATTACAATTTACTTTATGTTTATTCCACGTTTCTCATCACCTTTCGAAATGGGAATTACAATTTACTTTATGCATATTCCACATTTCAGGTCAACGGGAATTACAATTTACTTTATGCCTATTCCTCGTTACAATACTATCAGTGCCTATGGATCCATTACACTTACTAGTGTATATGTATAATAACATATCACACCACATCCCATAACACTTTCAAAAAAATGACCAATCACACCCTCAACTTCAAGATTTCAACTAAAGACCAAACAAACCTTCATATTTCTAATTTCACAATCTTTCTTAAACTTTAGTCAAAATACAATTTCAACCCTGAAGTTTACATTTACAATTAGTCCACAAACTTAGACTAATTTACAAATCGATTCCATTCATATTCAAATATAATATAATGGAAATTCGAGGTGTTACAAGTCATAAGTGCTTGTGGAACCAAAATGGAACCAAAATATGGTAGAGGGAGGAAGGTTCGTCATAACCCAATCTATCTAATGTTAGACCGTAACTGATGCATAAAAATGAGGAAGACGGAGCAAAACTGTTAGTCTCAACCATCGGTTTGTAAATAATTGGTCATCCGACCTAGTAAACACTTAGAATAGTTTGCTACAAAATAGTCTAACTGTCTAACTATGATAAAAATCAATTTGTCGTGCAATAAGGTTAAAAATCTGTAGTCTCAAGAAGAATCAATCTCAAATCGTCGGAGTTATAACCATCGGATTTCTATGTTTAGGATAGATTGAAATCCGACAGAAGCCCTTAAGTAACCATCGAATTCTCAACCACATCGGATTTCAATACTCGTTTGAATTATTCCAAGCATTTAATATCCGACAGGGCTATTCCACATAAATGTCTGTAAATGAAAATTGTTGATAGCTTATACTTAAGAATAGACAAAATGGGATTTTTACTTGTAAAAGTCTTGTAATTATCTTGATTGATCCCAAAGTAGAAAGCCTTCAGCAAAGTTGAAGATTAGTTGAAGAGTGGTCAGATTGTCACCAAAGTGGATTAGATTTTTGTATATCCAAAAGAAGATCATTTCATCATACAGTCGGTTTATAGTCTAACAAATACTACTATTGGCAAACCAAAGTTCGAAGTGAAAACTTGTCCAACAAGTTTGATTCACCAACAATCCCTAAATCTTATCCTAGTATGGGAACATGCAAAAGCATGTCAGCCAAAATATGTTCTAAACATTATTTTAATGATGTTAGTCATACTTTGTCGTTCCCTCTGATTACGAAGGGTGGGAAAGGTTTACATTTGTCTACATCAACTCAAAAGACTGGAGTGAAAAGTACAAGCATGCATGGATCAGCAAATCCGATGGAGACACGTGTTAAAGTTAAACGAGTGCATTTAATACAATGAAGGCTATAAAAGGTCTTCATTGTGTTAGTTTGCAAACCACTCATTTTGAAAGAACATCTATGTGATTGCTTCAAAGTAAACTTGGGGTCAATATCTAAGAGCTATTTTAGTCTCTCAGATCTGAAAGAGAACCTTCTTTTTCTCTCTTTCAGTGTGTAAATTTGTCACCCTTAGATAATATAGGATAAAGGTCTTGCCTCCTAGTTTCGCAATATATATGTAATTTTATGATTGAAATAAACCAAAATTAAAAAAAACAAATTTATTATGTTTGTATTCAACCCTCTCTCCTCTACAAACACTTTTTGTATAACTCATTAGGGTCCAGGACCAACAAATACAGAGATCTGTTCTATAACCAATATAACCATATATGAAAATGAGGGTAAACTAACCAACAACAAACCCTCCTTATACCCCATATCAACCCCAAATAATCAACCACAACAAATCCCAAAGAAGTAGACCATCGATTATAGTCTATAGAACAAAGTACCAGCAGACCAGTGATTATTAATCCACATTTAATTGGATCTAATTGGCGTACCAAGGCCGCTGATGTCACTGGTCCAAATGAAGCACCTGTGCATGGGAGGACCACGCGCATGGGAGGACTCGTGGTGGAGATGTCGTCGGTGGTGAGGGTGGGAGTGGTGGCGATCGTTGTTGCAGAAAATAGGGTCTCGAAGGCATGGATGAATGAGGAGCCATCATTATCAACAACAAAAATCGAGACTTAAAGGCATGAATGGTTGTGTTGTTTCCGGCGGCGGTGAATAAGATGATATGGTGAGAAAGATGATACCGGTGGCGTCTTTATCTAGAGAAAGAAAAGAGAAAATTTGGGAATTAGGTATGTGGCAAAGAGAGAGATAGAGGATATGTATAAAAAAAAGGATTTTAGGAATTCTTAATTTAATTAAATGTAAAAAACAAATTTATTAAAATACCATTTTCTATTTATCTAAAAATTATATTAATTATCTTAAATGTGTGGCTTATAGTGCATCTCTCTCTCTCTCTATATATATATATATATATATATATATATAGAGAGAGAGAGAGTACATATTTATATAAATATATATAGAAAAAAGGAGGTTCAGGAGAAAACCTAAAAAAACGGAAAACTAAGATGGTGGTCTTTCATTTGGACGGTATGCACTTGTGCATACAGGTAAAAGTAAGTTGTTTTTTGGTTTTTATGCACTTGTACATGTAACAAATTGCTTTTATGCAAAAGTGCATATTGTTCAGATGAAGGACTACCAGGGTGTTCTTCAGTTTTCCGTTTTTTTGAGGTTTTCCCCTGAACGTGGCCCTATGTATATATGTACTGAAAATATAGGGGTACAAGACTATGGGCTTGTTCGTTTGTGGCTTAATGGGTTGTGTGGGAGATATGGTTGATTCGCACAGCCATGTCTGGGTGTTCGGAAGCTGCTGAATCGGTCAGATAGTGGCTGATTCGGTCAGCTAGATTATGGAGGTCCTTTGGGCTCGGCCATTGTTATTCCCCATCTACCCTTCTCCAAACAAACCCCATTAAAGAAAAAACTATGTCTGATACAAACCATCGTCCCTCTCTCCATCGACCTATTGCTGCTTCCGGCGACCCGCTCACCCCTTTTTTCCGGTGAACACCTCTTAACCTTCCCCACCAACTCCGGTAACTCAAACCCAACCGCCACCGCCACCATCATCGAAAACTCAAATCCAGCCACCAACTAGAACCATCTCGAACTCAAACATGGACCATCGATTAACCCATCTCGAACTCAAATCTAAAACCCATCAATGAACCCATCTACAACTCAAATCTGGGAGGGATGTCATCGAAAAAATAAGGTATAGAGATATTGGGTGGAGTTGACCGAAGATGAAACGGTGTGTGTAGAGAAATTGGGTGGAGTTGACCGAAAATAGTTTGATGCAGGTTTGGCTGGAGACCTGCAATAATGAAATTCGTCAGCTAGAAGTAAAATCGACCACCACCAACTTCGAGAAGCAAAATCGATCACCAAACACATCCTGGGTTGTGGGTTTTCTGACAAGCCGTTTTTCATTTAAAATCATTTATTTAACATTTTTAATAAACAATTTTTTTATTGAGACAAAAATATATACTAGGGGTAAATGGTCATTTCTGATATTCAGGTTGTTTATTCAGCCAAACAATCGAACACCAACTTATCTGTTAGCACCCACACAACCATATCCACTCAGACAGCTATATCGATACAGATCTTAACAGAAAACGAATCGAACAACCTCTATCTTTGTTTTACGCACTTTTTACTGTAGAAACTGGTCCTTTGGGTCTTAAAATAGAAAAAGTACAACTTTTAGATTTATCCTCTTTCTCTAGAAAAGAACCAGCAGGCAAAACACAAGTTAGAGGCATCCTCCTCACCATATGTGCCTCTTGAGGTGTACGTTTCATTCAGCTCACCTGAGACGGTGTCTAATGTTGGAAATCCTACCGCCTCAAACCATTTTGAAAACAATGAATATACATGATCAAATAAAAGAATATAAAACTAGTCGGAAAGTGCATACTACAATTAATGGCTTGGCATGTCTTTGAAAGTAGGGCGTGTAAGACTTGGTCTGAAAAAGAAAGGGTTTACCATTAAATGCATTGTGGTTTGTAGACCAAAATAAGGATGTAGAATTGATATTTGGGTGTCTGAACCAGCTGACACACCAACTAATCCCTCAGCAACCACATGACATGGAATTGTAGCAGGTCGAGCTAAATTGAGCGACCTTGTTATGCAGTAAAATTTTGGAATGTAAGAGGTTAATACGTAAAATAAAGCTGGAAGCAAGGATGAAATGTTTTCTGATGCAATATGGAACATGTCTAAAAAGAAGTTCACATGTACTTAAACAAAAACATTCAATTAACAAAGAAAACATCATCTCAGTACCAAGTCTATTTGAAGCTACACAACCCATCACTGGCTTGCTTAAACCACCACCGGCTTGCTTATCCCACCCCGCCATCAACTCGGCTGAGGCGAAGCTTTAGCAACCGCACCACCACTAGGCTGACTACCTTGAGCTGCTGGAGCAGCAGCCGCAGCATCACCAGAATAAGCAGGAGGTTGCTGGGGATAACCACTGCCATAACCGCTTCCATATGCCGCCTGCTGTCCACCGTACCCACCTGCCGGAGTACCAGCAGCTGAGGCACCATATGGTGCTTGGCCATATCCACCACCACCACCATAAGCAGCAGGTGGAGGCCGCTGACCACCACCATCTGCCTGAGCATATCCACCAGGATACGGAGCTGGTTGAGCATACCCACCTTGTGGAGCAGCACTAGGAGACTGCTGAGGCGGCGGCTGTCCATAAGCAGCTGGTGTAACAGGAGGTTTCTGAGTCTGGGGTGGTCCATAACCACCATATCCAGAAGGCGGCTGAGCCCCATACCCTGGCTGAGACGTTGGCGGCACCCCATACCCTGGTTGAGTAGAACCTTGAGGATAATTCGGGTTTGGGCTAGGTTGCTGAACGTAACCAGATTGAGGTGCAGATGCCGGTGGTGGAGCTTGGTTAGCGGCACTATCACCCTGACCTCCATATGAAGCAGTTTGGCCATCGGTGGTTTCAGCATTATATCCAGGTGTCGGATTACCATAACCTTGTTGATCATATCCCGCTTGTGGCTGCACATAACCAGATTGAGGTGCAGATGCATATCCACCATACCCATCTTGACCGTAAGTTTGACCTTGCTGATTGTAACCATAGGTAGAGGCATCGGTTGGGCCAGTGGGACCACCAGGTGGTTGGGTTTGTGGAGCTTGTTGCTGGTTGTAGTAATCATAACCACCACCACCTGGTGTGGTTTGCTGAGCGGGTGCAGCTGCTGACTGGTCCCAGCCAGCGGCATATCCACCTGAAGTTTGTGGACGAGGATAACTGCCGTATGGTGGTTGGGTGTATTGAGCGGGTTGACCCGGGTACGCACCAGGTTGCATATAACCATAGCCCTGTTGCTGCATTTGGGGACCAGGTGGGGCCCAATTGGTCTGAGGTCGAGCTTGGTAACCACCTTGCTGTGAATATCCACCACTTCCCATCGGATTTCTCAGACGATTCTGCACAATATCGTCATCTCAAATGAACCAAGAAACCACACTTACATAGTGCAATCACAAAGTAGATATAAATACGCATGCAGTACCGATGATTAATTAATACACATACTACTGACATGCTTGCATATAGACAGAAAAAGATACAACTAGCACAAATATTTCAATACGATAGCACAAAGACAGTAACTATATATGTATTAATTATATATATCAAAGACGGGTTCAAGTGCCTACATACCGTACTGGTTGGGTGGTATTACCGAGCTACTCCAGCAGAAGCCCATCCTCTCCCTATTCGAAGTGAATGGGTACAAAACAGATCGCAAAAACCATACAATCTTCTCAAAGAGCAAATATAATATCACAAACCCTACAGCTACGACATTATATATAGTTGCTAAAATGATCACCGTCATGTGGAGCTAGACTTGGTAGCAAAATGGAAGCATCAATATAATATGAATATTAAATGATATCAGAAGCATGCTAAATAAAATGTTTACCTATTGTGTTGTCTTAAATAAAATGTAAAAAGATCATTAGCTCCGATTATTAAGTCACTAACAAAAAGAAAGAAAAAAGGTTCAATAGTCGATATGGAAGTAAAATGGTTATAGAAGTAAGCATCATCATGTGCTAATGAAAGGGTGAAACTTCAAGATAATCTAAACACTTCCAGGGATAGAACCACACTCCGTAGAGAAGAGATTGAAAGGGGGATATAAAGTAATAATGAAGTAAATGAAAAAGTGACAAATTTCTACGTAGTACATGGTCAAAACACTGAAAACGTAAAAACTAAAGCTCAAACTTAAGTAGCCATTGTCCCTATTAAACTCCTCCACACTGAGTACCAGATGGGAATTACAGAAATAGAGCACTTATGGTTTATAAAAGACAACTCTGCACTCAATAGAAATGATCCTGAAAGCACGAATAGAGCACTTATGGTTTATAAAATGCAGTCAAATTATGTTATATAGAAAGCTAGAAAATCATCCTACCCAAATAAAATCAATATATAATAATAACCTTTAAGCAGTCTGTTAGGCATTTAATATCCTTAAAACCCATACCTCAAATCCTCCATCATAATAATACATTTGCAGTTCTTCTAAAAAAGGTTTAGAGTCATACCAGTTTCATGTTGCTGTCACCAAAACTCCAACTACCCAACACCCATAGAACAGTCCTAACAGCAATATCAACATTAAGACATGCATATAACTATCACATTTACCTTAATAATAGCCTCACTATATCATATATCCATATAACAGTAAAAGAGGCATACCCTACAAATATAAAAGTATATATTTCAGTGTTAAACCCCAATACAACAGAATCATCAGTTTGCAGTATTCAGTCTAACCAATGACAAGTGAAACTGTTAAGTCTGTTTGAGAAAGTTCCAACAGCCCTGCAGAGGCAATCCAACATATAAAGAGTCTCTTCTATTCATTATGGATACAAGAAGATATGTATCTGCAATTTACCGTTCAATCCAGGATATATTTGCTAAATACAAAGAGCTGACTCCGCCATAAGTGTAATTTTGGATTCTAGCAGGAAGAATCAGCCAACCAAGCTGTTCATTCCAAAGAGCAGCAACAGCAGAAATCTGCAACCTCATTTTACAAGTGGAATATACGCAAGAGAAGCAGGTGGTGGCAATCTATGAATAATCAGGTAAATTACAAAGTTGTGGATTATGCTATATGATATGACCTCAATAATAAGATACTTTGCAATACCCCTGTTCCCGGTCAGATGATAAAGGGCTCGTCATTTAATGTTAGAAAAATAACAGAACAGATAGAAAGGAAATAAGTAAAACAAATGGCAGAATGACAAGTGTTAACAACCTTTAGCTAATAGACTCCCCCCATCTTTCATAAATTGGGAAAGAGTTATAGAATTTCATTAGAAAAAAGAGGTTCATTTTGAATCAGAATGCAACCCACCAGATTCACATATTTGTCATAGCAAAGCAATCATAGTAGACTAAGATATCCAAGTAGACCCAATATTCACAAAAGAAAAAAAAGAACTCCAATGAAAGCAAGTGCAATTTAACATATGGTTTCTGAAACCAAGCAGATGCTTGGTCTCCTTGCATACATGCACGTACCTCACTGATTACTTCATTAACCAACAGTTTTGCAGCCTCAATCTGATCACTGGAGCCATCTATTTGTACAGTCCTTTCTGTTGATGTATCACCAGGGGGTGGGTGTAGAGGTATCACCTGATAATAGATACAATCTTTTCAGCTACAATAACTTTGCTTGTAAAATTGGTAATCAACCGAAGGGACATTTAAAACTCAATATATGAGATAAAACAATACAACAATGTAGATCCATAAAGAATGGTACAAACGC